>BSBK01001288.1:177500-777500 GCA_027943335.1 Chamaecyparis obtusa | reverse complement strand
GCTGAATACCAGATTACATAATAATGAAAAAAGAAAAATAAACCCAACGTACTCAGAAATTGTAGCTCTAATTTCACGGAGGGAATCTCTCTCAGTGCTGTTGAAAATACAAATGACAACGTTTCTCTACATTATCATGTTGTCTTTATAGTGACTGTCCCTTGTGTAATTGCCACTTGAAGGAGGACAGTCACTGTAAAGACAACATGATAATGTACACTTACAGCCCATGTACATTATCATGTTGTCTTTAGAGTGGCTATCCTCATTTGTTGAAGAAGAAAAGTATTAATGTGGCTGAATAGCAATACATTCAAGTGGCAATTACACAAGGGACAGTCACTGTGAGATGTCCTCATTTGTGACTGTCCTTACAATGAGTGTACATTATCATGTTGTCTTTATAGTGACTATCCTCATTTGTTGAAGGAAAAAAGCATTAATGTGGTTCATTAGCAATGTATTCAAGCGGCAATTACACAAGGGATAGTCACTCTGAGATTTCCTCATTTGTGACTATCCTTACAGTGAGTGTACATTATCATGTTGTCTTTACAGTGACTGTCCTCATTTGTTGAAGGAAAAAAGCATTAATGTGGTTCAATAGCAATGTATTCAAGCGGCAATTACACAAGGGATAATCACTCTGAGATTTCCTCATTTGTGACTATCCTTACAGTGAGTGTACATTATCATGTTGTCTTTATAGTGACTGTCCTCATTTGTTGAAGGAAAAAAGCATTAATGTGGTTCAATAGCAATGCATTCAAGTGGCAATTACACAAGGGACAGTACATGCCCATTAAAGTCGGTGTTTTGTTATCCAGCATGACAATGGAGATAGCATACTCTGTGTCAATTTTACTGATCAAATTTCCCTCCGCCAGGCAAAGCAACAATCTGGGTATGATAAGGTAAAGTTTTTGCAACAATTTCTTGCTACTGCTAAGGTTACCATTGTTTATGGTTTCTGTTATATAGTTCTATCTATATTGCTATATGGCCTTTTGTTTAGGATTAAGTAGACGAGGGAAAATATTTCTTTTGTGGATTGTAAACAAAACATTGAATTATTTCAGAGAACAGATCTAAATCTATAAGATGCTATGATGGAGCACATGACCATGTACTTGTGAATATTAGGATCCATGTTAATCAAATGACTGCTTTATGTAAATTACTTTTGAGTAAGTAAAAGGCAATACAATTTTTCGAAGTGTGCAAGGATTTTTATGATATACAGGTGTACGAAGAAATGAATCTGTGTTGTTTTGTATCAATATCAAACATCTCTTATATATTTTCATGTTTTTATAATCTATTTTGCAGATGGAAAGTTGAAATGCCAGCTATCCTAGAGCAGTCAATAAGAATATTGTCTGATGCTAGTCTTGGTATGGCCATGTTCAGTCTGGGTATGTTTTGAATTCTTCTCTATCTCTCTGATTGAGGAGTACTCGATATATGCATGTGCTTTTTTCTTCTTTGATGGTTGTGAAGCTCTGTTTGTTCTAAATACCACCGTATTGCAATTGTATTAGTTTCATTATTTTCTCTAAATTCACTGTATTTTTTCTTATTATAATAAAAGAGGAAGTTGTGAATGTCAAAGTTGAGTGAAACAAAAATTATTTTCATCAAATTTTGTTACTGTCACAAGGGACAGTAACAAATCCCTAGCTTTTCCTCTGATATAGCCTTCTCCCATACCTCATCCTGAGATTCTTTGTCTTCTGTGTCATCTGATCCTCCTATACAAGTTGCAAATGAAATTTATCGTTCATGTATAAACTGAGATAATATAATGCACTCGATATTTGAATCGTCGTACGTACATGTATAGAATGACAGAATATAATGCATTCAATATTTGTATTATCGTTCATGTATAGATTGAGACAACATGATAATGTACACTCACTGTAAGGACAGTCACAAATGAGGACATCTCACAGTGACTGTCCCTTGTGTGATTGCCACTTGAATGTATTGGTATTCAGCCACATTAATGCTTTTCTTCTTCAACAAATGAGGATAGTCACTGTAAAGACAACATGATAATGTACACTTACTATAAAGACAACATGATAATGTACACTCACTGTAAAGACAACATGATAATGTACACTCACTGTAAAGACAACATGATAATGTACACTCATTGTAAGGACAGTCACAAATGAGGACATCTCACAGTGACTGTCCCTTGTGTGATTGCCACTTGAATGTATAGCTATTTAGCCACATTAATGCTTTTCTTCTTCAACAAATGAGGATAGTCACTGTAAAGACAACATGATAATGTACACTTACAGTAAGTGTACATTATAATGTTGTCTTTACAGTGACTATCCTCATTTGTTGAAGAAGAAAAGCATTAATGTGGCTGAATAGCAATACATTCAAGTGGCAATCACACAAGGGACAGTCACTGTGAGATGTCCTCATTTGTGACTGTCCTTACAGTGAGTGTACATTATCATGTTGTCTTTACAGTGACTGTCCTCATTTGTTGAAAGAAATAAGCATTAATGTGGTTCATTATCAATGTATTAAATTATTTTTTAAAAAAAATTTACCAAGGGCCGTCGCAATTGCGACGCCCTATCGTCGCAATGCGGCGAAGGCCCAGAATGGATAAGGGTCATATGGGCGACGGCCACACCCATCGCAATTGCTTCGGAGGGCCGTCACAATTGCGACTCCCTGGAGCCGCAATGCGACAGAGGCCCAGAATGAGTGAAGGGGTGATATTGCGACGGCTATGTGTCGCAATTGCGACGGTGACCCATAGACGTGGCAATTTGCGACTAAAAAAATACGACGTCAATGGGTGTCGCTATTGTGACACATAGCTGTCGCATTTGTGACACATAGCCGTCGTAAATTTCCCCCAAATGTACTAGTGTAAATAACACTTTAAAACATGGTTTAGAATGTGCACAATAAAGTGTTGAGAATAGTGAGAAATCCATTGAAGCATTTGGTTTTGAGTCTCTTTCTCTTTCTTTGTCCACATCCTCTCCTTTGTCATCTAAAATTTCTTCTCCATTTTCTTTTAATCAAAAGATAATTCTGCCTAAACTTCTTCATGTTAAGGTGATTACTATAAATAAATGCAAAAATAAACATAGCCAACATCTTATGACTCTTCCTTTTTTCATGTATCATCGATGTCATGATCACTCTACTAATGAATGTCAAGCTTTACATCACAAAATAAAACAACTCATTGATCATCCTATTATTTGTATATCATCTCACGATGAGTTATTTTTTAATACTAATATTTATAAATAATATCTAAGTCCCTATTATGTTTCTTCACACTATTTAATGTTGTTGGCCTATTCCTTGGGGGCTCATTGTCATGCATGGTGTAAACATACTTTGTGAGTAGCATAATAGGCCCCCTTTATCCTTGTCTCTACACTTTGGTGGTAAGGGTATTCTATCTACCTATCTCATCTTCTTCAAGGATCCACTTTTCCCTTGGCTAAGTGGTATCTACCTATCATGTGACATCTAATCATACATAGAAATATTGGTTTACATTAAGGATATTCATCCTTGATCATAAAATTCTTTATTATTTATAGTTGGGTTTTCATGGTAAATAAATCCTTTACCTTGTAGACTAAACAGTGTGTCATCCTTTACAAGGATCACTTTCATGCCTCTTTCATGGTATCTCTTCACATTCATCCTTTCCATGGCCTCATAGGAGCTATGACCTCTTAGCTTGGAGTGGGTGTTTCTTGTGGATACTATCTTGATATTGAAACTTCTTTAGTCTTGTTAATCACTTCCTTAAGATGAAAAAATGGCACTTATATTTTTATCTTAGGGGGGCAAGGGGTGGGTATACATATGAAATTCCTCTCACATTTATATGTGATATACAAACAATCCCCATGGATACAATGGATCTGTATCCATCCATGGGGTGCACATATACAAACCTATCTTCATGGATATAATGAATCTTTATAAATCCATAAAGTGCACATATACAAAAATCATCATCAATATAGTGGATCAGCATCCATTCATGAGGTGCATACATAGGAAAAGTTTCCGAAAGGCACAGGTTTTTAGATAGAAACATGGCATACAACTTTCTAGAACTTTCAATCCTATATTTTACATGGTCCACAATAATATATACAATGTTACTAGGCATGGTTGCCACACTTTGTGTGGTTCATAGTAATACATAAAATCTTACCAGGTGGGGTAATTACACCCCTCTCTCTTCTCTCTCTCATGGATCACCTAGCACAACATAAAATTACCTAGCATGTGTCATCCATGATTATCTTGGTCATTCCTCCATGGTTCCATAACATAGCACACTTTTCTATTTTATTGGATCATGGAGTCGTATCTTATCCTTGATGTATTCCCTTCTTCTTTTTCAGTGACCATAGGTGTTCTTGCAATAGATTTTTTATAATGATATTAGTGGATGAGACATTTTCTCTAGCAAGGTATCGTCAAATAGTTGACTTGGAATCTTAGTAAGCTCTAGGAATTTGTTTTTTTTTACTTATCCTTGTATATGGATGTACAGTTTAAGATCCTTAGTTTGGGGGCTTGCATCCTTGAACTTAAGAATGTCTTATCCCCTTGTAATCTACCCATAATCTTCATATTTCTCTCTTTCTACTACTTTACCCTGAGCATGAGGTGGAATCATACTCCTACTAAAGTAGAGGATAAATGTATATTCCTAAAAAGTAAGAACCCTTGTAAGTTTTTCATTTTTAGCCGCATTTTAGCATTTATGGTTTTCCACATTGATTTCACATCTTTCTAGCCCTTTTGCATCCTCCAAATCAATATTATTTGTTCAAAACATGACAATGGATCTAATTTCTATTCATAATTATCTTATTATCCATCAATTTACATAATTTGTTTTCCCTTTGGGACCTATTAGGCCCCATTTTTGTAATCCCAATTTTTGGATGTGTTTATGCTTGATTTTCCTACTTATGTTCTTGTTTCTCCCTATTGTCTCCTAATACTTCCTGGATCCCAAAGTCATTTCTTTAAATTTTCTGTCTTGGGTATAGGTTGACTTTATAGGTATAGGTCAACTTTCTAGGTATAGGTCAAACCTAATTTGACCTATACATTAAGAAGTAAATTTTAAATGGACTCCAAGCCCAATGTAAAGGTGTTTCATTTTCCTTCCTAGTACAGTTGACCTTCATGAATTTGGAATCTGAAATCACTATAAAAGGAGATTTATTCCTCTCATTTTTACATCTCATTATACCTAAAATTCATGTTCTCAATCCATCAATTTCAAGACATCTCATCTTCAAGAAAACTATTGTGCATTCAAGGAGTTTCAAGCTAGCAAGCATCCATCCTTTGAAGGAATCCATCATCAAGAATTCAAGTGAAAGGAAACCATTCAATCATTTAGAATATTTAAATCCATCATTTCCATCATGCATCTAAAGAATTTCCTTCCATAGATATAGCTTATTTATCCCATTGGAGGCCAAGAAAAGGAGTTTGCAATCAAGGGAGGATATCTACATTCATCCATTCAAATCTTATTCTCCTTTTTCTTATTCAATCCAACATTGTGGTAAATTAAAACATTAATCCTTCAAGGGTTTGGTTTCATGATTTACTATTGGGCTTTTTGGAGTCCAAGATATTGCATCAACACTTATGATCATCTTCAAAGTGGCATTGCATCATTGAAGTATAAGGTAATTTATGTCTCAAATCTATATTACATTCCCTCATGAAATATTAATTACATTTTATTTTTAATTACTAAATAGAGGATTTACCAAGGAAAGACCCTCCCCACAATAATTTTCTTATCTATCTTATGTGAAGGTGTCAGTTCCAGAATGCAGATACAACTACAGATCTGAGAAGCCAATCTGGAGACCTTTCTAGATCCATCTTTCTGATTCTGATGTTGACAGTATCAGGTATAGGTCAAATTTTCAACCTCTACTTGAGTATAGGTTGAACCTATTTTGACCTATACCTCATTTTGACCTACACGGTCTAGAGTTCAGTAACTTTCATAGTCTGAAAATACAGGTTTCAATATTCCAAGTCTAGAACAGTTTTAGATTTCAACAAATTATGATAGGGTTTCCACATATCTAAAGTTTTTTCCTCTAATAGACCTCAAGGTGAGTAAATCATTACCATTTTAATTTTAACACTTACTTTCAAAGATCGTATTCTCCTTATTATATCATTTATGATTCCTTCTCTTAGGGAAAGGAAGACAAATCCAAAACCCTTCCTTGTAAAGATTACGAATTGGCATCTTATCTTATGCTAATTGGATTTCATTTGTTATAAGGTTTTGGATATTCCTATAGTAACCTATAACTTTTTGTGTCATATATCCTAGCATTTATCACCATTTTATATGTTACATAAGATATGTTTTTGGTGGTTTTATTTGATGATATGTTCTAAAGTGCTTGTGTTTTGATGGTCCACATGATGATTTGTGCTTCTTCTTTTATTATTTTTATCTTTTGGAGTTGACTTGAGTAGTTTGGGACCATGTGATAGAATGTAATGATAAAGGAAATAAATTGAGTAAGTGGACGGTGTGTCAGCATGACCTAATTGTGTACACATCTTCTTTTCCTTTTGCAAGACTGGATATATTATTTTGGGTCAACTATTTATTTTTTACATGTTTCAACTAATTAGGTCAACCTAATTGATGAAATTGATTATTGAGGATGATATATATGTGATTATATCCTTTTTATGGATTTGAAGATTGTATTTATGTTTGTATGGTGTGTTGTATAAATGAAAAGATTGGGAAATGCATATGATCAGTGATGAAGTCAATTTTCTATGTTGAGTAGATAATTGTAATCAGCATTTCAGAGGATACATTTCACTTTATTTCAATAATTTTATTTATCTGTGATCATTTCATATTATATCTTACATTGAATAAGTTATCTTTAGTCCATAATTCCTTTGTTTCTTATCCTAAGGTTGTGTGACTTATCTTGCAAGTCCTATTAGAGTAGTGAACTCTTTTAAAACAAGCTTAAATATGTGGATTAGTGAGATACCTTTGTCTTGAGCCTAAAAATATATTGTAATTATTTTTTCATATAGTGAGATAGTTCTCACCGTGGTTTTTCCCATATTGATTTTTCCATGTGAAAATCTTGGTGTTCTTGTGTATTGTATGATCTTTTCATTTTTATGTACTTCTATAAATAATCTATATGGAATGAATGGATAATAAGTGATCATTTTAATATATGTATTCACCCACACCTCATCATTTGGAATTTCTCAATGCATTGTACATAAGGACACTAGATTTACATGGAAAACCTAATAAGGTAAAAACTATGAAGAGAATATCTCACAATATATAAAAAGTGTTACAAGAGGTTTACTATTAAAGGTGCTACCAAATTCTATAAATATGGTGTAAAAGATATGTCAGATGGAATTAGAAGTAGTGTATCTGACCCTAAAGTTTTTTGGTAATTCTAATTTGGGTATGAATCTAATTCTATGGTCCAAAAGAATTGTTTAAGTATTTTGTGTTTCTCTAGTAGTGATTCTATTTTGGGTCTAGAACCAATTTCTACATGTAGTAACGTATAATGTTTGAAGAAGTTTCTTGAATAATTTTAGAAGATGTGTTGACTCGATCTAGATCTCCACACATCTTATTTTCCTTCCACTTATGATTTTTTAAAGGATTTTGGCTATCCTTGGGCCCACACGTTACACCCTTCTTTGGGCTAACCTATTATGTGATTCATACGGTATATATGAACAATATTGGTGAGCATTTGTGAAGGATGATGGCATGTAATGGGTATTGATGCTAAGAAAAAGAGAATGATGCTGACCTATTATGTGATTCATATGGTATATATGAACAATATTGGTGAGCATTTGTGAAGGATAATGGGATGTAATGGGTATTGATGATGAGAAAAAGAGAATGCAAAGAACAAAGTGTTCAATAGAGATTCTAAGGTTTAGATGTTTGATAGTGCATAGATGAAAATAGATTTAGATGAGTATTCACTATAAAATACAATCTATAATATCAAATGCTATTTTTATCAGTTCAATTTCTCTTTGTCGCTAGATTGTATTGTGCTTCCTTGTATGGAGAAGTGATCTTCATATTTTAAGCCATATTTTGCATCTTTCTCTATAGGTAGTGAACCTTAGTTGCAATTCCTAAGTAGTGAGATCTCTTCTACTGATCCTGACAGTTTATAACCAAATATGTATACATTTATACTATGACATAGTTCTCACCAAGGTTTTTCTTGTTTTGGGTTTTTTTACATAAAAATCTCAGTGTTCTTTTGTGTATGATTTTTCTATTTCTATTTCTTTCTTTCGTACATACTAAAGTGAATGAATTAAATAAATAAGTTAATTATTCTAATAAAGTTTTAAGGTTGTCTTAATTTGATGTTAATTCACTCCCCAACATCTAGGTATATTCTATAATCCGGATAAGAGCCTATTTCCTAAAGAGAGTCTAATTATTGTGGTAGATATAGGGTTTGAACAATATGTGTGGACAAGATCTAAATGAATCTTGGAGAGGACATAAATGATAGGTTCAATGGATAAATATGAAAAGGATGATGTTGATGGAATTATAGACTTGGAATAATAATTGAGATTGGATTTGCCAAATCTGAGTGAAAGTAGATTTAATTATAAGAAATATGAAGAGAAAATTAATTTTCTAAGGAGACTCCTTGATGAAGGAAGGAAGGATATGGATGACCTTGAAATGAAGCTGAAAAAAAAAAGTAGAAGATTTTACTAGACTTTAAAAAAAGGCTCAAATTTTGAGGAGGGAGCTAGAAGATGCAAGAGAATAAATTGACAAAGGTCTTAAACCAAAAAGTGGTAGTGAAATACTTAAAAACTTGCTAAGTGTACAAAATAAGGATAAATGCAAAGGAATTAGTTTTTAAAAAGGTGAAAGATCTAGAGATAAAGGTAAAGATAAGGTTAAGGATGAACAAATGGAATTTAACAAATATAAAAAAAAAATCATTCTTGACCAAGACAGTAAGAAGAAGCTCATAAGAACTCCTCTTGTCACATCCAAGTACTCTTTTTACAAAAAACTATTTTTCATATAACCAATTTGGTCATAAGGCTAGTGAATGTAGAAGTCACTTTAGATATCAATATTTTCATGGTAATGTACAATAGGAAAAGCTAAGCAATGCAAGGAGGTAGATCATTTCTCCTTTTTAAAGTTGCACATTTGGAAGAAATATGTCCTAATATGATAGGAAGGTCCCAAGAACTAAATGGATTAATGATCCTTTTCTTAATATTTAAAATTGAAATGGGAAATGATAATGAGATAAGAAATGTATCTTAGGTAAGATTTATATGCATCTAGAATCAAGATTGGAAATATGGTAGTTTATATTTGAATAATAGACAATTGGAATCCTAAAAATACTTATAAATATTGTTCTAAGATCCTGAAGTTGTAACCTATCTTCCTATCAAATTTGGGTTGGATCTAGAGGGTATAAGGTGTTTGAGTCATTTTGTACCCAAGTATAGAGCAATTGATCCATTTTATACCCTAGGTTTTTTACTAAATATTTTAGGGATACTTTATTAGATCTTGATCTTCCCAAAAAGGTTCTCATAACTTTGTAACATGTTCCCACACAAAATAAAATGGGGAAGAAGGTTGTGGAAAGTATTCTTCCTTGGTTAAACCCTTTTTAACGAATCAAGCTTAAAAATGTAATAAAATTTCATAAAGGAAAGATGAAATAAAAGATAGATATAAATCTTGAATTACATTATGCCTTGATGGTGCAATGCCTCTTTTGATGTAATCACAAGTGTTAATGTAATAGCTTGAACCTCACAAAAACCCCAAAGGAAATCATGAAAGATAAGCTTATGAAATGAAAGTTATATTTTTCCACAATGATTGATGAAGAAGGAGAATACTTTGAAGACTTGGATGCTTTAAGACCTTGAGAATTCTCTTCAAATATAATTTCTTGAATGATAATGGTTACTTGAGAATAGTTATGGATATAAAAATGAGGAGAGATAGGGTGCTTATATACGTCTCACAACATCTTAGGGGTCAAAACTCAACCAGAATGACTGTAAGTCAATTATTCACTAAAATTGTGAGATAGAACCTCGATTCTAATTTCAGAGAAAATATTGGGGTATAGAGAGACTAAAACACCCTATACCTAGTTATAAAATGACTGATCCATTCTTTACCCACCAATAAAGGCCCAAAATGAAACCATAGTTCTTGAGCAATGAGAGGATGTAGAAAAATAGGTTATAGCCAATTTCAAGGTTGGGAGAGAATATAAATTCCATAAATAGTAACATGGGGATTAGGTGATGAAATGAATTATGGGATTGGAGGACAAATAGAGGATAATACTTAGAAATAAGGAATTAGCTTAAGTTTTGAATAAATTGAATCAACACAAGACATAATATTAATTTAAAGGTCCAATGAATGTTAACTCAATGCTTGGACTTTCCAACTGACCTGGAAAATGAACATGAATGATCTATTATGATCTTCTTCCCCTAGTCTATAGTCTCTAAAGGACCAAAGAAGGTGTACCTATTCCCTAACCCAAACTTTGTGCTTAAGGATTTTTATAGAAGATCTGTAGTTGTATTTTGAATTAGGGTGATCTCTCAAGATGCCAATTGGGTCTTGAGGGAGATGAAATTATATCCTTTACAATTTATAAATCACTAAACTTATTTTTTTATTATTTTATTGGGAATATGTTGAATGATTTTATATAGTGATATCTTGTTTATTTTGAATATGTATTACTACTTCCTACTTGTAATATTTCAAACAATGACTTTAAAAAATGATAGACTAGTGCCTTGTTCAATTGGGCTATAGAGATAGTCTCTTCTTAATCCTATGTACAACTTATGTGAGATGGGAAATAAAATGTTCATATCAACTTCTTTCTTTTGATGTTTTTAATTAATTTATCATTCCACAATTAGTCTTATTGAGTTCAACCCAAACTTAAAGAGACCAATAAGATAGAGATAATAATGCATATTAAATCTAATGATCAAGTTGTAGAATAATGTAAATAATCTTCACACACAAAGATTGAAAGCATGTTTACATTCTAGAAGTAAAATCACAAAGGAATGATTAAATCAAAATGACTAGATCCATAACTTCAAATTGAAGGAACTTTCTAATATATATTAATAATGAAAAGTCTTCATTGTTTACAAAAATAACTTACAGAAATTTAGTATATATAAAGTATTATTTAGATATGATTGCTTGTCCTATATCTCAGTCCTGATTTCCCCTTTATAAACATAAGGGAGCACTTCAGACCATTACATCCAAAAGATCACAACCTTTGGTTTGTATAAACTACAACTTAATAAACCATAAATATAAAATAATAAACTATTTTGATAATATTCCTTTAGAGGCTCCATTTTACAATATTTGCAACCACTTTATTCTGTAAATCCTTTTATACTCCTTTCTATTAATCTTTTGATAAATAGATCTTTCCATTAGGGAGTGTTTAGAGAATGACTTGTAACCTTTCCTTAAACCATCAGCTACATGGAATACACTCACCAATTCTCGGCTTGATACACTGACTATCCAAAGGTTCCATTCCTTGTAGTTTTGGGAATTGCACTTCCTCCCTCCATTATTCGATGGATGTTGTACTTCAAATGATTTTCTTTCAACCAAATAATTTTGATGACGTAGTAGGTCTTTTATCGTCTATCAATCAAATCTTGATGATTTATCTTCCTCTATATTCTTTGGCACAATTATAATTTCAAAATGTATGGGCCCCAACCTTCCCTTCAAAATTTTAGTAATTCCCTTACTATGCTTCCTTTCCCGATCACTCTAGCATTCTGAGCATCAATTCTTCACACTATAGTACTTAGTGTTTCTTTGAAGTTCAAACTTTCCATCAATATGTTGAATCTTGATGATTTGTCTTCCTCTATCTTCTTTAGAACATTCAATATGCAATTATTCAAATCATATTTAGAGTATACCTATTTATCTTGTGGGAAAGTTGGAGATGTGGGAGTTCCATATTTTTTGAGTATAGGGCCAATGGTATTAGCTACAGATATTCAAATGTTTGAAACCAGGCCATTTGATTGTGCAACCTACATAGAAAAGAATATGCATGAAGGATTTTTATCCTTACAAAAGAACAATGAAAAACCAAGGTTTATGTATTATTCATTATTGATGCACATATTTTTTATGGATACATTAGGGGTATGCAGCCAAATGAGCTTAAGTTAGAAGTTAGGGAAACCCATACAATTATGGACTTCCATTTGTGACTCTAGATATGCTAAATCCAATTACATAAAGTTTGACATGTGGTTTTTCATACCTATTTATCGAATGTATAATCTTCTATGTGATAGATCAATCTCCATGGGGATTAAGAAATTCTTAAGGCCAAAATACTTTGATGATAGAGGTCTGGTGTAGCACAACTAGGGAGACTAGTATGTTCATCTTGAATTCAGTTGTGTTATAGTTTATGGCTTTGAGGGTGTTCCATACATGTTGCCAAAAGTGGTGCCAGATAGAATTGTGTATTTGGATATTGTGTGGTAGTTGAGTATATCAAGTGCTCCACATTGGTAGTGTGCATAAACAAACTTTCCTACCTAGTACTTTAAGCTTTGGAGATTTTACTATTGTGTCGACTAAAGTGTATGAAGTATTATAGAAGAAACTTCTTGATGAATTCAACCTAGTAGAACACCACCTAAGGAAAGGGTATGATCCATAAGGTTGTGTTCACTCTTGCACAAAGAAATAGAACTTGGGATACTACCTCTACTAGAGGATATTTTTAGGAATATAGACGAACTTGAAGCCTGAGAGGTAATTGAAAAATACAATAGTGATTTGGATGAAAAGATGGAATAATTACTTGAATTGGAATCTCAAAAACGGTCAGAAGATTATGAGCCCCAAGAACTGGAAGTGGCTTCAAGACTGCAAATGGAAATAATAGAGGAGGAGATAAATAAGGATACTCAAATTGTGACAAGAATGGAGGGTAAAAGCACAAAGTTGTGTCACATTTCAGGAAAACTTATCAGGACAACTAAATTTGAGTATTTCTAACTAAAATTATTTTTTGTCAAACATATGGTCTAGCTAGATTCATTCTAGCTAAGTTAGATAAGTGCTTCAACTTTTCCATTTGGAAATATCTATTAAACACATGTTTTATACCAATAACTACAGAAATAAAATTATTTTAGAAAAGAGATGTTTCAATAACTCCTACTCTTTTTAATGATATTTTTTACAAATATAAAAATACACTTTTTTAGAGAACAAAGTCAAGATTATCATCATATAATTTTTATAGTATTTTAATTAGATCTAATATATTATAATTTAAAAATACCGCAAGTAGGTATTTTAACATTCGAGAACAAGCTACTTCAAAAATAGAAAAAAATAGTAAAACTTATATAAAAAAAAAAAAAAATTATATTTAACACTAGAGGAGAGAGTTATCTTCAAGAATGTGTAATTATTTTTTGAATGGTGTAGATTTGATAGGGGAAATTTGGTGGGAGATGAAAACTGTCAATTTTAGGTATGTTCAACTTTGAGTAGTTATAACGGAGAAAATATACATTGAAAACTAATTTTTCTTCTTTTCTGCACTAGCTATGCATTTCATCTATAACATATTTTGAAATTAAAGGAAAAAAAGATTATTTGCATATACTTTTTTGGTGGGAACAAGACCCTCATTTTTCAGCAAGTAAAAAATGGACTTCAAAAATTAAAAAACTATGTGAATTCTTGTTCAAATTTTGTAAAAAAAATTATAGGCATAAACTTCATCCACTTTTACACATTTCATTAGTTTACATCATCTCCAAATTCTAAACATAACTGCCATTTTTATTTCGTTAAAGTTAAAAAGTTTGTGTGTTGTTGACCTTTTCCTTTATAAAACTGTGACACAACTTTGTACTTTTACCCTGGAAGTGCATAAGGATAAGTGCATAAGGATAACAAACTAGAGGATCACTATTCCTATGTATCTGATGATTTTTTTAAAAAATCAAAATAATTTAGATCTTTTTTGCTTAATCTAAGAGGCAAGAAACTTAGGGAATCTATCCCTAATATTACTCCTAATAATGAAGCAGAATTGCTGAAGACACTAAAGATAGATGTTAATTGGGAAATTTAGAATATGACTCCGTAAAGAAGAAGGAAATTTCTTATTGAATCAGGTGTTGTTCTTTTTCCAGGTTGGGATATTAGTGCTTCATTAATTTTTGTTAGTTTTTTCATTTTGAAAATAAAGATTTTTGAACTTGATGTTGAGGGTGTGAATGAGATATACATTGGGTCAAGATTTAACCCAGATGAGAGTGCTTTGATGTTATGGGCATTATATCCACCCAGAAAGAGGCCAAAAAACATATATGTGGATAAGGATTTTGGACATATGATGAGACTCAAGGTAGGAGAGATTGATCCTATAATCTCCACTGATATGGCCATTAACAAGGCCAAGTTCAACAAAGCACAAGTATTGAAAGTTGCCAGAGAAATAGATCATTAAAAATCCAAATTTGATGAAGGCTTTAAAAGAATTGGATATGTTGTTCATATGATTGTTGCACCAGAGGAGTCCAAGTGGAAGAATAAATATGATGAGTTGCAGAGGGAACATTAGAAGATGGAAAAGGAAATGCAAGATATCAAAATGAATACCACTTCTCTTATGTTGCAAAAAAGATTTGACAGATTAAAAGATACTTTGGAGAAGTTATGGGATGTGTAGAAAATAAACATGGAAAATCTTATCACTCATAATAGAATAAGAAATAGATTGGATTTAAAGTTACACGATATGAATATGAGTAGGGTAGCTACCAAAATAATTGATGAAATCAATGATGTAATTGAAAAACATGTAGAGTTTACTGAGAGTTTGCAGTATGAGTATAATGAGTTCAAATTTTTCATTAAGAAGGGATCGCCAAACCATGTTGATCAGATTAGAAATTTGAAGGTTTTAGACATGTGGATGGGAGAATGTCAAACTATCCTTGCAACCACCTTGGACACTGCTCATGTTGATGGACTAGACTTAGAAGGGACCACAACACAAATGGAGCACTTGATTTATTTGGATATGATGTATGATGCATACACCTATGCTTCAATAGAATAACTGGATCACATTCAAAGATGTGGTGCCATATTAGGAGATTGATCCTTGATTCTGATGATAGTTTTGTATATTTTTTATTAGTTATGTTAGTTTTCATGTAGTTTCAAAATAATTGTTGTACCTTTTGGGGAAAAGGCGTGTCTTTTCACCCTTATAGATTCCACTATTATATAAAAAGGGTCATTTTGTAATGGGAGGGTAGAACTTTTAGGATTATTTTAGAACTTTATTACTTAATGCACAATTGGAATTCTTCTTTATATTTTGTATGGATGACTACATGGAACTTTATTTCCAAAATTAATATAGCATCAGAATTTTAACCTTTCAAAGGTGTGAAAATTATTTTGCTTATTTGATTTGTTCCTTGTGATATCTATTTCAAGAAAATATATCTTTATTGTGTTATCTTGTGGAAAGATTATTTCAATTGAGCTATATTTTGACTATCAAAATTAATATTGATTTGCATGTTAATTCTATCTTATTGGCCTTTTCTAAGAAAAATTCAAAATTAGTAAGACTAATTGTAGCATATTAAATAATCAAAACACATAGATACCTTTCAGGTGACATATTTCTTCAAGTAAAAAATTTAAAAACTATCTCATAAGGTTAAACATATAATCATTAAGACATAATTTCATCACCCAAGAAAGTGAAGGCACTAGTCTTATATCAATATTGGATTTTGGTTGGCATATTGCGTTCATAAAGAAATTCACAATACTTTCACTAATTAAATTTACTTTACACTTTTTAAGCGTTCAAGCATTCTACAAAGTTTTAATTTGATTTTTCTTGAGGATAATTGACATCTTAAGAAAATCACTTAAAGGATTCAGATTATCTTCTATAAAAAGCCTCCTACCAACAAATAAGGTTGATGTATAGGCCCACCCATCTTGGTTTTGCAAAGCCTAAAGTGTAGGGGAAGAGGATCATAATTTATGATTCTCGTTAGTTGGCCAAGTCAATTGGAAAATCCAAAAATTGAGTTAGGAAAGTTCATAGGATTTCTAATCTATTGATTTGGGAACCAACACATATGATCAAAATTTTGTGCAATATTCTCTATTTGTTGCACACCTTCCTTTATTTTTCTCTCAAAATCTACTACAAACTAAATTACATACAAACATGATCTATAGATATTTCTATCTTCAATGATAGCCTCTATTATATTTTGTATATGTGTATTTAGGATCATTATGTCATATGCAACTTTGGTCTTGAGTTTCTAAAATTTCTTCTCATCAAAAAAATTTCTTACCTTAACTTTGTCAGACTTCTCAAATGATTCAATTTGAGTTCTCACCTCACCAATTACTTTCTAAAGTTGCATTGAAGGATTGTCTACAATATTCCTTGAATGTGAGGGGATCATCTTTTCCAAAATATTTTCTTCTTCTATTATTGTCTTATTGTCCTCTAAGTGGATTTTTAACATCTCCTCTTTGGCTTGCACCTCAACAAGATATGCAAATTTGAATTTTTGAAGTGGGGAGAGCATTGATAAATAAATTGGTCCTTGGGGTACCTCAGTATTAGTGGCAGTTATATCCAACCCCATGAGAAATTATCGTGTAGTGTCTCTTCCCTACACTATTTTATTTCCCTTATCAACACTTTCAATTTTTCTTGTTTCTTCTGCACTAGGGCATTCCTCAGACATTAGAAGAATAGTACTTAGAGGATGAGCTACCTCTACAGATTCAACTTCTCTATGTTTAGCTTCTTGTCTTTCATCAATGTTTTCTTCTTTTTCTCTTTCTTCCTTTTTCTTCTTCACCTTTCCTTCTTATTTTTCTTGTTCTTCTCGTCCTTTGTCTATCTTTGTCTCTTCTTGGGCAGTTTCCATCCCATTTTCCTTTCCTTTTCTTGATCATTCCCTATTCTATCCTCAAGGATTTCCATTGTAGATAGCTCAGGCATATCATCTTGAGTGTCCATTATATCATCTTCTATTTATTCCATGGGTACTCAGGAACATCAATGTCTCTTATTTTTCTATTGTCACTTGTGCAACTTGTGTAAAACTAATCTTGGGAGGTTCCACTTGTGCACTCCTAGTTTTAGGTGGTGAGGCTTGTGTACCTTCTATTATTTCATGTGGACCTTTCACACTTCTTTGTTTTATTTTTGTTTCTTGTGCAATAGTAGATTGACCTTGTTACTTTTGCACTCTTGAGGAGGAACTTCTCTTTGGCAGGCCAAGTGTTAGAGATGATAGACTTCCTCCTTGTTCATTTGTGATAACTTCATACTCTTCCCTCTCCAAGTATTTCTTCATTATTTTATTGGTATCATCTACTACCTTTTTTGTATCCCCAAGCATTAACTTTTACATGCTTCCAAATCCTTTATTTCTAAGCTTGTGTTTTGTCACCTTAAGAATTCATTATACCAGGGTAATTTTTAGTGGTGAATATTCACCTTTTGGCGAATTCTGGGAATAATGTCTCGTGGAATTGGTGAATCGCGCAAGTATACGTTGGAAAATATTTGCCCAATCTTGACACGGTAACCGCTGAATATTAATTGGAATTGCCAATCAGATTTTCTGTTTGACGTTGTTGACCATCATATTCACCTATAATTAATGTGATGTGGTTCTTTTAATGGTCTCTTATTTGCCAGCGATATTAATTATGAATTGCATATAAAATTTGAAATAGCAAAATGGTTTATATTGTTATCTTAACCACAACCTATTTCGCCACCCGTTAATTAATTATTTTATTGGTCCACGATGTATTTCACCAACCCATTAATTAATTGTTTTATTGGTCCACAACGTATTTCACCAACCCGTTAATTAATTATTCACCACGTATATTTAATTAATTATTCACAATCATTGTAACTAGACATCTACTATGACAGGACACATATCAACAATTACCTTTTCTCTTATATTTTTGTCCTCATATAAAGCATAATCCTTTCTTGCATTTATTATGTCAAATAAGATTTTAGGGACTTCATATTCTCTCTCAATAGCATGCTTCTTAAATCTAACCAAATATTTTATAACTGCCTCTTTAATTTATCTTTTCTCATCATAATTTTTTTTATACAATTTAGGTACTAGATTCAATGTTCCTTTAGATTATATACTTTTGAAAAAAATAATCTACTAACATACCATGTTTATCAGATGAAGATTTGGTTTCCTCACTTACTTGGTATGATTTCTCACTTGTTGGATTGGCTTGTGATGTCTGTGATGAAGTGGGTTTCTTATGGATCTTAAATATTGTAACCACTTCATCTGACTCTAGGGCTTCTTCATCAATGTCTTCAATGATGACTTCTTCTTTCTTTCCACTCTTCTTCTCTTTAATCTTCTTTTCATCCTTCTTCTGCCCTATAGGTCTTATTTTCTTAGCTGGCTTTCTCTCAACTCTCTTCTTTACTTCCTCCTTCTTCACCTATGTTTTCTCCTTCTCAGCAAGATTTATCTCCTCTACTTTTCTCTTAGATTCTCTAGTAGGAGGTTCCCTCTTTGTTTTCTCAATATTTGTAGAATATTTCTCTATTTTTACAGTTGCATTCCTTTTTTATCTAGACGTAGAGAGTAGAGTATCATCACTTGTACCTTCTATCTCCACTATATTTTTTGTGGTGCCTTGTTCAGTATTTAACTATTCTACCTTAAGTTCTTCAAGAGTAAGTCTTGCAACTCTAGCTTCTCCTTCCACTTCTTTCCTCACTTTTCTTGTAGATGTTGAATCTTGGAACTTAACATGTAAAGAGTGACTTTTCCCCTTAAAGGTTCCAAACTTTTCTACTATTTCATCTCT
This sequence comes from Chamaecyparis obtusa, assembly GCA_027943335.1. Taxonomy (NCBI): domain Eukaryota; kingdom Viridiplantae; phylum Streptophyta; class Pinopsida; order Cupressales; family Cupressaceae; genus Chamaecyparis; species Chamaecyparis obtusa. The sequence continues at coordinate 758,401 of BSBK01001288.1, read as the reverse complement.
TGGTGCTTTCAACATAGTCTCTACATATAATACCAATTGATCTTCATGACCTCATATCCCATTGGTAGTATCCAAGAAGTTCTAAGCTCTACAACCTCCATTAGGAATTGATATATGTCTACCATAAAGCATATCGTGTCTTCATATCTCTCAACTATAGAGTGGGGTATTATGTCCTTATAATGCATCATACTCTAGAAATTTTTGAAATAACCCCATATAACACCAATTATGGTGTTCTTATTCATCCTATGCATTAAGGTTGTAATTTTCTCTACAACTAGTTTGTGTGTAGACCAATGAACTATACCACTGCCAAGAAATTATTTCATGAAGTAGAAGAACAAATAGAAGATCATAGTGCCATACCTAAACATATTCTTTTCATCCTTTTTGATCCTTTCAAGATTGTCAATCACTTTCAACCTCATTACTTCACATGGGTCATACTCCTTCCCTTCCTTTAGCATCTCATATGGTGTATATATTACTGATGTGGGCACTAAATTTTTGTAATGCCTCGCTCGGGAACCCTTGGAACACAAAGAAAAAATATGCACTAAATATTTTTTCTTTAAACAAGTTACATAAAATCAACATTAAGTAATCAAGTGCAACTCATAAGCATCAAAAACATGAAACACAACTTAAGGAACATTACGAACACAAGAGGCCAAGTTGGCAAGACACCAAGTTGACAAGAAATCATGACTATCCATAGGGAGATACATACAAGCTTAATCTCAACAAAATATTGTTATTTTAAAGCCCAAAAGAAGATTCCTAACATATTTAATCATGCATGTTCATTTACATTTCTAACCCTAATCAAGAGAAATAAATCAACATACAACTATATAAATACATTAATAAGGTATGCAAAGAAATAAGGAACCCTTGGAAATCCAACCCAAAAATACTCGCAAAGTACTTATCTCTCAAACATACTTGCAAATCCATACTATACAAAGATAGAGATGATCAAGCATAGATGCCAATTGGGAAGTGGAGATGCTGATTAGAAGAGACGTTGATCCACAACTATTGAGCTTCCAAAAAAGTCTCAGACCAATGAGTCAGAAACACTACACAACACAAGATGGAGACACTAGTTTGTGCAGATGTCAATTTCCATAGACGTTGATCTATGAATAAAAGGCTTTCTGAGATAATTAGTCTTAGTCTAGTGAGGTATATACACTAGTGATAACACAAAGATGTCAATCTATGAAAATTGGCCCAAAATACAAGGAAAGAATAATGAATCTATGCAAAATCCAACATACGACTAAAGTACATCTAGCTCCACATCAGGGAGTATCAGATACACAAATATCAATTTCATAGTCACTTTCATGCATCAAAAGTACATGAATGAAAGAATAATGTGAATCTAGGCTATAAATGAGAACATCAAGTAAATATACATTCATATATCAATGTGACAATGTGAAGTGGGCTCTCAAGCTCCAAGTCTTGTGGCTGGAGGAAATTTGTCTCTGTAAACCAGTCCCCAGTAGGGGTATAGATTTGCAACACCACCCTACCATGTGGAACCCTTGGGACCACCCCACTATGCTCGCAAAGATAGTAACCTGACCACAAACACAATGCATACACATAAGCAAGGAATGGCTTTCACACACGCCAATCAAAATGCATGACTCAAGGAAAAAGCAATAGTCTGAGTATATACACAAGATGCAAAATACAAGACACATGGAGAACACTCACATGTGATCCAATACAATACACATATATAGAATAAAAATACACATGGAGAACACTCAACATGGGGGCTAATATCCAAGTACAACCATAAATCCACATCATCATAGAAAACCCAAGGTGCTACTCAAAGCTATCAAGGCCATAGTACAGGGAATCAAGGTGGAGTTTCATTACTTGGCTCACACTAGCCCAGGTAGCATCGAGTCTTCAATCAACATCCATAAATGGCTAGGCTCGGAATGTATCTTCAATCAACACTCGCAGGTGGCTAGATACTATGTCTTTGATCAACACCCGCAGGTGGCCAGATATTATGTCTTTTATCAACACTTGTAGGTGACTAGAAACTAAATTACCTTTGATCAACATCCTCGAGTGGCCAAGTAGTCCATTAATCTTATTAATGTATTTTAACGAAGTTCTTTTATTACATTTTTACTTTATTAAGAACTCCTTTGTTGGCAATTTGGCTGAGTTGATTACATAGATGTTGTCATTATGGCAACATATGATCCACATGAAGATTGAACAGGTCAGAGAGCAAGTATGACATGTTACAAGTAGTAGTTGTCATTGCACCAAAAGATCGACCTGTTAATACCTGATACAACCACTAGACTTATAGAAGACATAGGAGGTAGTTAAGCCATGTCATGAATCCCAAGGGGAGCACTGATCATTTTTCCAACAATCTCCCCCTCAGCATTACCCAAGGGGATTCAAACTTGTGACCAAGCTCTGATACCACTTGTTACAATTAGTAGTTATCATTGCACCAAAAGATTGACCTGTTAATGCCTGATACAATGACTAGACTTATAGAAGACACAGGAGGTGGTTAAGTCATGTCACAAATCTTGAGGGGAGTGCTAACCATTTTTACAACATGACAGAGTGCATTGCAAATTTGTCTAAGTGTGAGATAGTGTTTTACCAGTGAACTTGGACATAGTTTTTGTTTGCGACGTTGACTGGAGTAAGTTCAGTTCTTGCACACTTGAACATAGACTCTATGATGACTATTGATCACCCATCTTAGAGTGCAAGTCAGTACGGCATGTACGGAATAAGTTATGACAGTTTTACCAAAGACAATGTGAAGCTGACAAGACAGAATATGAAGACAGAACTAGTAAAGAGTTAAGGGATTATTTTGTTTATCAAAATAATGACTTAACAATATAAAGGGACAACATCCTAGATGTGAACTCTTGGATAAAGCTATTGGTATAAATGTAAATGTAATTGTAATTTTAATTGCAGGTAATTGTAGTAGTATTGAAAAGAAGGACAAGCGATATGATGCGAAGTATATGAAGCATATGTAATAGCGATAGTGAAAGAGCAGCGAAGTGATATTGATGCAAGCAGTATAAGGTTATGTACCTTAACCTATTTTATAATTAGTGTATATTGTACATTACTTGTTTGGGCAGTGGGCTCATCTGGTAATCACATTTTGTATGTTCTTTATTGTTATGCATATTGTTTAGCTTCTTATGTTATGCATGCATAAAGATAATCTGTTATATCCATAATTGGGCAAAAGATAAAGTTTGTAGAATACTGATTCACCCCCCCCTCTCAGTATTCCCTATTTCTAACAATTGGTATCAGAGCTTAATTACTCAGAAAAGAATCATTCAAGGAAAGCCTAGTAGCTTGAGTAAGATCTCTATGGATATGGATCAACTATAGAAGAATCTTGAAGAAGCTCTTGAATAGATTGACTTGCTTACTATTGAAAAAGATACTTTGAAAAGAAAGTATGATGATGCAAAGAACCTCATTGAGAAACTGAAAAACAAATTGGAAGATCTGAGATCTAAAAAGGAATCTGAAGTTTTTATTGAAGATTGTGATGACAATGTGGAAAAATAAAATGAAATCCTTAAACATGAACTGAAGATAGCAAATTTGAAGCTTAGTTTGAAAGATGGAAATGGCAAGAATGAAGCAAATTTGAAATCTGAAAATGAAAGTCTAAAGACTGAAAATGAAGGACTAAAATCTAAACTTTCTAAAGTAACATCTAAACTTGAGAAAGTCAATTTGTAGTATGATGAACTTGAGAAATACAATAAGATTGTGAAAGGTGAACTGACTCAATCCAAACAACAACTTGAAAGGCTATATTAAACTAGTGAGAAGATTGATGAACAAATATCTTATCAGAAACCATTCTATGATAAGACTGGTCTTGGATTCAACACTTTCAAAGCAAATGATGAAGGCAAGGAACCAGATCTGAAGATATCTGAAAGCATGGATGAGAAGAAGCCTGATGAGATCAACAAATCTGAAGATACACCTAAAGAAGAAGAATCACCGAAGCAAGAGGAATCACCCAAAGGTATGCAAAGAGAATTCAAAGGTAGATGTTTTGCTTGTAATACTATTGGTCATATGAAGAGAGATTGCACAAGTAAACAATTTAAACCTCTTAATGGTTATTGTTACAATTGTCATGGTTTTGGACTTAGAGCTATTGATTGTAGGAAACCTAAATTTATTGAGAATAATGATGGTAGTAGAATGTTTAGGAATACTAACAATGCAGATAAGAAACCTACTGAAGATATGAACAAAAGAAGTGGAGTAGTATGTTATAGATGCAACAAGGTTGGACACATTGCTAGAAACTGCAAATCACAAATCAATCAACCTGGGCCAAAATATGGAAACAATGGAATTGTTTGTTAGATATGCAACAAGATTGGACATACAACAAGGTTTTGTAGAATGAACAATAGAGTTTTTATCCTAATCCTAACCCCAAGAATCATGTAAGAAGAAATGAAGATGCAAGTAACAGTCAGAAAGGATGCTGTAATAATTTAGATGAAGTGAAGTTTATCAAAAGCACAGATCAAGGAGACATATTCAACATTGAAGGTAATCAGAAAGGTGAAGTATTGAAAGGTAAGAATGAATCTTTACCTGACCTATCTCAAAGCACTTAATTCATGTAAATTACAGTAGAATAGGAACTTAGATTTAGTATAGAAGTAGATATATGATGAACTAAGTCTTGCACAGTTAATGCAAGGTAGTTTATGATGTTCTAATGCTATGGTTAAGAGTGCAAAGAAAAATATTATGTTTTGCGAGATCGCAAGAAGTTTAAGTTTTGCAGGTTAGCAGAGACAACTTTTTGGAAAGAAGCAGCAAAAGAATTGAATGTGATGTCAGATCTAAGTGAGATTAAATTAATAAAAGGTTATGATCAGTATTATTTGATCGTCAAAGTGAATTCAAGTGTTAAGGAGATCAAAGAGTAGTGATTGAAATCATTTTACAAGGATTTGGAGAAGAATTTTGTGCTGAATCTATGCAAGCCCTAAAATCATGAGATTAAGGTATTTTACTTGACAAATATTTGAATCAGTAAAGGAATTTGAAGAAATCATGGATGTTTCCTTAATACACAATGTCAGAGATAAGAATAGACCTAAATTGAAAAGGGAACCAGTAGAACCCTTGGAAGAAGACCCTAGGTTTGCATTATCATCTGTACTAGATGGAGTTTTACATTTAGAGAATGTCAGAAGTTATCTTGGATGCAAACTAGAGATAGTGAATGATAGTGATTTCACATATGAATATCAGAAGATTTACAATCAAGATATGACACTAAAACAAGGTTTTGAATACTTGGAACATAATGAAATTGTCAAATATGGATTACAGTATGAATTTGATAATGAAGAATGCACTAAGATTATTTTGAGCAAAATTCATAATGGAAAGTTTTGGCTAGAAGATAGAGTGATAGATATTACAGTTGATTTGATTCATGAATTCACTGGATTATCTAAAACTGGAGCTATTCCTTTTAATGAGAAAAACATGAGGAAAATAGTCATTGACAACACAAATTCATCCTATAATGGTAGAGGAATTATGATTAGTAAGATCAAACAAGATGATGTGAGATACTTATGCAAGATCCTAACTACTAAGTTTTGTGCAAATTCAAGAGAGGATGACATGGCAGCTAGAATGGTACATGCAGCTTATCTTATGTGTGTTGACAGGGTACCAGTTGATATGTGTGAAATTATAAGAATTCAATTGTTTGAGAACTTGGAGAAGATCAAGAAAACTAAGTATACACAGTTTAGGTTCTCATCCCTAATCACATATATGTTCTTTCATCTTTTGAGGAGATTTCCTTACACCATAGGAAATGACTAGAATGATGGACAAACTACAATGGAAAGGATTAATGTAGTATACATAAGGGATGTTATTGACAGTGTTAATGAGAGTGCAGTACTTGTTATTAAGACATTTCAGAATATTATGTCCAGTAGATCAAGGATCCCTAAGTCTCTTGTTGAAAAATATAAAGATGTTATATGTTTTATGGTGGATATTGACCTTACCTATATTGAAGTAGTAGAGCCTAGAATAGAGTTCATAGACCCTCTTGGCTATGAAATATTTGAGGTAGAGACTAAAGAGTATGTTAACAGACTACTGAAGTGTAAGTTGGACACTCAGTGTAATAGGTTTGGAACCTTTGAGGAGAACTTCAACTCCGTAAAGATTCTAATTGAAGAGAAGTAGTCTAAGAAGAGAGTTGAGAGCACTATTAAGAAAATCCTAAAAGATACAGGAATGACAGAAAAGATTTTTTGGTAGAAAAGAAGACAGTAGCAGCAAATAGAGAGAGTGGAAAAAAGGAAGTTTTGTCTATCCCTCCTTTATCATCAATTGTTGTGCCATAGGAAGAACCACAAATAAAGGTGAAAGTGGAAGTACCTGAGAAGGACATAGAAACAAAGATGTCTACTAGATCCACTTCCTCCACACCTAGAAAAAGAGTTAAGGAAAGTGCTACTGGACCAGGAAAGAGACATAAAACTCTAGTGCAACCTATTCCAAGAAAGATTGCAGAAGTTAAAGATGATGTCACTACTAAGAAGAAAGCTTGGAAACCAAAAGTTGAAAAGCTTAATGAGAAAATTATTGAGAATGGTGACTTTGCAAGAATGAACAAATATTATGATCTTTATGATTATATTGATAGACTTAATCTGGAGAATGCAGTTGTGAAGCATATGATCTTGACTGGCAAGAAGTTTGATACTATTCAAGGACAGATACCTGATGATATTTATAACAAACTTCTAAATAGGAAGAAGAGAGCATCAGAGGAAGAGAAAAGCTTGTGAGGAAGCTTTGTGAAATAAGAGATGAAATTCATTTCAATCAGATCATGAAATCCCTAAGCACCCATCTGAGAACCAAAAGGAGAACAATTCAGATTATGGGATGCAAGTATGAAGAAGTAAATTCCAAGACAGAACAGGCAATTATCAAGGTTATGGAAAAATATGTTGGAGAATCATCAATTGCAGCAGAGCAAGTAGGAGAGAAAGTACAAGAGGACATTCCCTCTTCTCCAACTATTAATATTGAAGATGAAACAATGAATGTAGAAGGTACAAAAATCACCTTGGATACTGATGAAAATGTATTCAAGAATGTGGAGAACATTGTTGACAATTCGGCCTTTGAAGAATAGGAAGCTACAAAAGAAGAAGAGATGACAGAGACCACTGTTGTGAAACCACCAATTACAGAAGAACAAGTTCCCATTCCCACCAAAGAAGATATCAGTCTTACTCCTGAGACTAGAAACAAGACTCAAATTGGATCTATGATTGAGCATTTGGGAAAAGAAGTAGATGATGATGATCAATTGGAACCGATTACATCCTTGAACAAAATAATTGGTAAGAATAAGAAAGTAAAGAGTCTTGAAGGGTGTCTAAAGGAACTAACTGAGAAGTTACAAAGTACTACAACTACACAAATTTCAGAAGTAGACCCTATGGAGAAGGCAAAGTAGGTAATGAGCACCTTTGATAATGAATTCACAAACCTAGCTGATATTACAAAAGTGAAAGCACAAGCAAACTATGAGGCTAGAATGCTTTTGAACATTAGTCAGTATATTAGAAATGATATCAATACTCTTGATATCTGTATCAAGGATTTGAGGAAGCATTTGGAAATAGGTAAATCTTTGTACATACAGTGTACAAAATCAGAAACTTTAATAGCTGAGGAAGATCAGAAGATAAAGTTGAAGGAAGTAGAAATTCTAAATGAAACAAACCTTCTGTCTAGCCCCAATGTGAAGGTCTGTGATGTTGAGAAGAAAGTTAGAAAAATTTATGATGAAATCAAAGTTGTACAAGATGAGAAAGATAGGAAATTGAGAAGATACACTCTTTTGAGAGAGCATGCTTCTATGAAGTTGAGCATAATTGAAGAGCAGTTGGAAGAATGTCTTTCAGAAAAGACATCTTTTCAAAAATTTAACTTTGAAAACCTCCAAGCATGTGAAATTGCTTCTTATGGACTGAGCGCACTACTTAATGTGGCAGATTCCATTAAGAAATCATGGGAGAAGGAGATAGAAGCCATGAAGAAAGATTTTTCAGATTGTGTTGCAAGCCTACTGGCTTTGCAATAAATGAATTGAGGTATAACTTTTTGTGATACAATTTTGTGACCCTCCCTACCTTATTTTGTCATTGTTGTCAAAGGGGGAGAGATATATAGAAGAAAATTGATAGTATATGATAAGGGTTGTTACTCTTAGGGGTAGTACTATATTAGAGATAATAATTTTTGAGGAGTTATAAGGATAGTATGTATTTTATACTATGGCCACAGTTTTGAACATTTTTGAGATTTTGAGTTGTACACTTAGCCAATTTTCTCATATGTTGCCACCAATGACAAAGGGGGAGATTGCTGGCAATTTGGCTGAGTTGATTACATAGACATTTTCATTATGGAAACATATGATCCACATGAAGATCACACAGGTCAGAGAGCAAGTATGATAGAGTGCATTGCAAATTTGTCTAAGTGTGAGACAGTGTTTTACTAGTGAACCTTGACATAGTTTTTGTTTGCGACATTGACTGGAGTAAGTTCAGTGCTTGTTCACTTGAACATAGACTCTATGATAACTATTGATCACCCATCTTAGAGTGCAAGTCAGTATGGCATGTACGGAAGAAGTTATGATAGTTTTACTGAAGATAGTGTGAAGCCGACAGGACAGAATATGAAGACAGAACTAGTAAAGAGTTAAGGGATTATTTTGTTTATCAAAATAATGACTTAACAATATAAAGGGATGACATCCTAGATGTTAACTCTTGGATAAAGCTATTGGTATAAATGTAAATGTAATTGTAATTTTAATTGCAAGTAATTGTAGTAGTATTGAAAAGAAGGACAAGTGATATGATGTGAAGTATATGAAGCATATGTAATAGCGATAGTGAAAGATCAGCGAAGTGATATTAATGCAAGTAGTATAAGGTTATGTACCTTAACCTATTTTATAATCAGTGTATATTGTACATTACTTGTTTGGGTAGTGGGCTCATCTGGTAATCACATTTTGTATGTTCTTTATTATTATGCATGTTGTTTAGCTTCTTATGTTATGCATGTATAAAGATAATCTGTTATATCCATAATTGGGCAAAAGATAAAGTTGTTAGAATACTGATTCATCCCCCCTCTTAGTATTCCCTATTTCTAAAATCCTTCACGTGGCCTATACCAACCACTTATGGGTTGGGAACCATGTAAGGAGCCATTGCACTCCACTACCCAAACACCCAAACAAGATCATCTCATTACAATGAGGGATGAGCATAAGGAAAATCATAAATAATGCAATAAGGAAAAAGCCATAAAAGACTCTCAAAGTCATAAACCACAAAACATGGTAAACTCTATTAGTCTCAAACACCAAGAGTATGGGTCACTCAGACCTCGACATAGGAGCATAGCTCAAATACATGTCTAGTTGCAGTCTCAAACACCATACATCCACATATCACATGCAAGATCAACCTCTAGCATGGAGTTTTCCAACACAAGGAAAAAGAAATAACCATAAACAAAGAACACCAAAGGCTCAAAATTAAGCTTCCATCAAAATATGAGAAGCACTCAATAAGTCACAAGCTGAGTGTACAAGTATCTCAAGATCCTATCAAGTAGGAATAACTCAACTATGCTTAAGGATGTGGTCATATATACATGCATCAACAACCCAAGGTAATACCCAAAGCAAGCATAAAAAGGTCAAAACCCAAGGCAAGAGGGTTATGCACAAGAACACTCTATTGGCCTCATTGCCAAGAGCATGGATCCCAAGGTGGTTTAACATATACACATGAGATGAAAAAATCCCACAATGGTTCAAAGATGCATCTCACATCCAAAAATCAAGTGAGGAACTCAAAAGCATAAAAATAACAAAATTCTTGCAAAATCTAGCAAGGTGCAAAAATCAGCATTCAAGTGAGAAAGGACACTTTTGGATCGAGATACAAAAATACGTGGAATGTCCTATAACCATTCCAATTCCAAGATCCTACTCTTTTTAATAGAAGCAACTAATTCTAATAACTAGGTCATGCCAAACATGGAAATTGACACATTTTGGATGGCACACAAAATGATGTGGTGAAGAAAAAAGTCCAAAAATCAAACATCAAATAAATCAATGAAATTAAAACCCATTGGTCTAATCAACCCAACATCACACTTTTCAAATAAAATTTTGGATCTAGGCACTTCACACAAATATGATAGCATAACATTACCAAAATCCCGAAAACCAAATGGGATAGCATAGAAATGCTCACACCCGCCCAACTGGGTAGAGGAATTGTTTAGGTTTGAAAATATCACCCTAACTCAGGCATTAGGGCTCATAGATATCTCATCCTAACAATGGAAACCTTCTCGAGTTGTAGGTGGAATCTAATTAAGAAGGAGTCTCTGGATTCTGGGTCGGTTCCTATTTGATTTGGAATATCACCTGAACTAACTTTGATTGGGGAAAGGGTAAGAAAGAAAAGCTTTTGAAAAATGATTAAAAAAGGGGTGATACACCAAAACTGAACTCAGATTAACTTGGAATTTAAACATGCATCCACAATACACATACTAAATAGATTGACACTGTCATTCACTGATCAACATATAGGCTAACTTAATTTCACTACTAGGGTGTAAACCACAAATAGTGATATTTCATTAACAAACATACAAGTTCCACAAAAAGGCTTGGATTTTGATTACTTAGAGGAGGAATAGGATGAATTCACTTCTCTTCATTTACAAAAAAGATAAACACTAATTGCAGAATGATGAAAAGGATTAAAATTAATGCTCAAAATATGAGAAAATTTGGATTACTTGCATTATTTTCCTCAAAAATTTGAAAATATGGGTTACAAAAAAAATCTAAGGCACGAAGGAACAATAAGCTCACTAAGTCCTCTCCAAAATCTTGAACTCCTTAAACCAATTCTGAAAATCAGTCTTATAGCCCTCAAAAGCTCTAAATTTGAAAATCATAGCCTCCTTATTTTAGCCCTAGATCACTCCAATTTTGGCCCTAATTTATGCCAAAACCCTAAACACAAGCATATGAAAATACCACACATCTAGCCCTGAATGTTGGTTTCTAAAGATAAAAATATTTTTACATAATATACCAACACTTATAATCAATAATAATTGAGATAAAACTCAACATATACCAATCCTATGTAAAATCTAACCTAGATAAAATACCTAAGTCTAGACTTATACAAATTGCAAAGGATCGAAATAACCACTAAGAAATCTGCATATAATGAAAATATCTCATGGCAATGTGCAAGGTGGCATCTGCAATCTTGAGGCTCCTGATTGATGTATAATGCTGAAATCAAAGCATTGAATGCTTTGCCAGTCAGACTCCAAAATTCCTAAAACTCTATCTTATTCTCAATTTTTGCATTTCCTCTTTCTTGCATCTTGGCAAAAAATTAGGGAAAACCCTAAGTGATGGTGAAATCCCTGAGAGAACTGTGACACTCTTCATGGTGAAAATCTAGTATTTTGAAGGTTTTCTGTGAGTTTGAGGGCCTCTAGCTTTGAGCATATCCTAAACTTTGAAGCTCGAGCTGAAGTTGGGACTGAAACATGTGCTTAACTAGGAATATCCTTGTGATCCAGAACTCAGTTGTGACTCCATATTTCAGTCACAGCTTCAGATCAAGCTTCAAGCTCGAACCTGGGTTGAGCTCAAGTTGTGACTGTAGTTAAATTTTTGTGACTGTGATCTGATTGTGAGCTTATATTGTGCTTATTATGCTCTTAGGCTTAGATTTGAGTTTTCCTCTTCTTCTATGTGACTTGGAGATCACTACAAATTTGTCTTTGATTGGTGGAACTCTGCTTCTTTGTCATTGAATATGCATCTTGATAAGGCTTGGGCTTGTAACATGAACATGGTCTTTGATATCTAGAACTTGTTTTGAGCTCAAGCTCTGATTGACACCCCTCTGTGATTTCATTGAGCTTGGGATTTGTCCAAAAATGAACTTGAGCTATGACTAGAGCACTTGGCACTTGGTCTTGACAATGAAACTTGGGTTTGATAGTGACTATCACATTTCAAAATCCACTAATGGTGAGCTCGACCCTTTTTCTCAACGTGACCCTTGCATGAAGCTCAGGATTTGTAGCAGTGAATTGTTCTCAACATCAATTCCTTAAAGTATTTGACTGAAAGATAAGTGACACTTCCACCTTGAATTACGCTTTGCTTTCTGTTGAAAAATATTCATTTTATTGCTTTAATTTAGGGCTTTCTTTATGTGTTACTAAATATATGAAAATAGAGAATCACTTATATTATTGCTTTCTTTAAAAACCCACTGTTCCTCCCTTACTCTTTAAAAGGCTGGAGTTACTTTGTGACATCTCAAAACACTCATCTATAGCTCATTTTTCATATTTATCTACAGCTATTTCTATCATGACTTTGTATGCACCAGTCATTATCATACATCTTTATCTTGGCTTTACTGGTGACAGTGACCCCTGTTTGAACTTTGTAATGTCGTCTGGTGCAAACTGAGACCACCATGTTTGATCACTGCATTTGAACATGAACTGACAACCATGTTGTGACTTTATTTTGTACACCATTCAAGTTATTTATGTAACCCATCTTCATTCATAGCTCATATACACCAGTCTTTACTTGATACTGTCCCTAAATCCACCACTTGGTTTTAATTGAGTCCATGCTTAACCTTTGAGTAGCGAACCTTACATGAAGCTCATTCACTATCACCTTGCTCAACCTTTATTATTCATCAGTTATTACTTGATGTGTCTTTAGTTGAATGTTCAATCTCCATTACCGTAGCCTCCATTGATCACCAGCTCATTTTTTTATTAAGTCCACTGTCATACTTTAAACAATGACCATGCCTATTAAGCTTGAACCTATCCCCTGTCAAAACTGAGGCCACTATATTTGATTTAAAATACATAGCACTTTTCTCCATTATGCTTGAACATTACCAATATTTTGTAAATACATACTTTCATACATTTAGCCCCTTTCATGAACATGAATCCTTATTGATTGAAAATATCAATATATAATCAGTGAATGATTAGTTTTTCATTACTTTGCAAGAAAAATAGTGATTAGTGTATGATATGTTTTCATTAAATAAGAAATGCTAAATTGTAGAATGTTCTATTTAATTACTTGTGAAGTTTGATCACGGGCTCGTGACACTCACAAACACCAAAATGTAAACATTCTTGATACTTTGAAACACATTTTTGTAGCATTCTTTCTATTGTTAAACAACAATATCATTGCATATGATCAATCCTTGTAGCATTTTGAATTCAGCATAATCATATGAACATGGAATTTAATGTCATTGTTTACCAGTCTTTATCCAGTAGGACTTTTGGCATTTACAACATGGTTTTTTTTGTATCTTGTACTTGTGATTTCACTGTCTTTGAAAGCACATGTTGTAGCATCTTTTATTGCACTTGGTACTACATCATTTACTTCTGATTGTGACATGAAAACCAGTCAATTGAGCATTGCATTTTTACTCTGTCAAGCTTTAGAAACAACATCACACTAATCTTGTTAGGTTAGTGAACATGTTTAACACATCAGTTTATGAAAATGCCAAAAAAGGTGACATTTATGAATCAATACCAGCAAAGTTATTGTGCTCACTAATCTAACAAGATCCTGTTGATTCTAAAAAAGGTTTCTCAGTTATAAGAATGAAGTCCCTTTAATTCAGATATCTAGTCTAAATATAAAGATAACATGCATAATAATGACCATACATAGTAAATGGTTTCATGTAAACATGTCCCTTTAATACTACCTTTCATTTTATGTGGATGCATATTTCCTTATTGCATTGCAATACCAGATAGATATGTAGCTCTGAAAGATTGATTGTTGTATGATGTTTCTATTTCATACATTTCTTAGATCCAACTGGATCTAACACATTTTCCTCTCTCATGATGGATGATAACCCTAAAGACCTCTAGGAGATGCAGACTTAGACAATGGACCAGTGGACCTAAGTACCTAACAAACAACTAGCCAACATTATGTAGATGACAAAGGCAATACATGTCACCCTACTCATACTTCTATCATGCTTTCTATTCTGCAAATTTTACTCTCTATTGACATGAAATATGAAATATGAAAGAACATTTATATACTACATTCAGTTTGAATGCACAATGTAATGATCAATTATGAATTTGAAAATTTGAAATGTGATCAATACTTAAAGTACAATATAAACAATTGGTATTGAATACAATAACAAAATGTTAAGCAACATCACCTAAAATGTAGTGTTAATTGGACTCCTAAAAATGAAATATTTTCCTATTTATCTTCATTGTTCTGCATGCTGTAATTTTGGGTAAGAGGAATCAAACACAAATATGGGGGAATACTAAGTTTTAACCCATGATCCTATTGTAATTTATTTCAATCAAAATAACAAGATAAAATGAGAGATCTAAAAAGCCCACCTCTCATGAATGGTAAAAACCAAGAAAGGGGAAAATAAAATGAAGACCCCGCCAAATGGATTGAAATCTTTGGCAAACTGGAGCAATCCTAGCATGAATACAATGAGCTTCTCCATGCACAAATCTGACACCTGAATTTTACCCAACAAGCAAAAGATCAATTTTATCCTAGGAGATTTGGAGCAAAATCTCATATTTTCTCAAAAAGCATAATATGAGAAATGAGTGGAAAACTCACTTTTTCCACTTAAGAACTTTCCAAAAAGTGACTTATAAAATAGATTATTCAAATAATTAAATAATAAAATAACCCCAGAACCCAAATTAAATAAATCAATTCCAATTAGCTAGAATCCAACTACGATAAATTAGTTGGTAAATAAAATTAAATATTAAAAATTCTCCAAATAAAATTGAAATCAACATTTTAATTAAAACATTTGTGACAACTGCAAGAACTTATAAATGCACAAATAGGCTTACAAGTCTAACACAAATGCATAATGAATCTGTATTTACCAATCATTTACTGAAGGGAATATTAATATAATACTCAGATTTGTTCTCCATATAGGGACCAAATTATCTCAGTATGCAAGGCCAAAGCTACTATCTTGTGGTGCCACTATTAGGGACATAGGCACATGCTCAAATCACCCTTTTACCTATTCATAGAAACACACAAACATCAAGGGACACTTCTCAAAATATATAAATAGCCAAAGCACACATAATAAATGATCATCACAATGAAGGAGAGAGGTACATCATGTAGATCTCATGAATGAGTAACTATAACTCTGTCTCACTTCATACCAGTACCAAGGGAAAAATGTGTAGCAGTGGTGTGGTAAAGTAGTACACTTCATATAATTAAATTAACATTGTATTTAAATTAAAGAATTTAAATAATTATTTACGCATAATATAACATCAATCAGTGAAAGTAAGAAACTAAGATAACTAATAGCATATAAAGCACAATATAATCCATGAGTCCTGTAGCATCATAATCATAATCATAAATATTAAAATCAACTAGATAACATAATAAGGCATTATTATGTAGATATGATCAAAATATTAATAACAACATATAAATCAGCAATGTTGCAGTAAGTGAAATAAGGTACAGTATTCAAATGCATCACACAATGCAAACACCAAATCAAATCACATGGGTACTCATGGAATAACATCGTGATAAAATCAAACTCTTGTAGCCACTAGCACAAACCTCAGTTACACGATCAAATCACATCAAAATCCAATTACCATCATGACCACAAGAGTAATCTCAGAATGAACACAAGAATAAACTGAAGTGGGTGTATCTCAAGATACCAATGTAAAACCATAACATGGGAATAGTCACCGAGTCACATAATTAGTTCAACTAGCCATAAAGGATCAAAAATAGGAATCTAAAAGCCAAAGAAAGGCATCCCAAATTAGGTACACAACTAGTCATAGTACAATGGTCCTCGCAACTAGGTGTAAAATATACATAACTTGCTAATACAATGACATAAATCATATTAACCCAAAGGTATGAACCTCACATAGGTCCAACATGATCACATAGTACAAGCATAAAATCCAAAGCCATAGCCATCAGGACGTCATGCGGAAATAAAATGGGAGAGGCACTACATCATCCCCCACAAAGACTAGGCTAATTCTTGGAAACCTGCAAGTCAAACCAAAGTAGCACACCAAGTGCAAGATCAAAAACCACTTCAAAAACAAGAATAGCCATACAATTTCTCTACAAGTCGAGCCAAACAAAACCAATTCCTTAACTGTCATCCTCACAACTATTGAAAGGATCACACACACACAACAAGAGTGTCAAAAAATCTCAATGTCCTCTAATAAGGAACATAATATGTGCTAGGAAAGATAACTCTATCCAGGATTTCTACCAAAAGAGGCATAACACAAACCAGTATACCTCATCACAAGGCATCTAACTGTAAAACATTTCCTACAAAGATCTCTCGAAGATCGAAGCACCAAGAAATTCCAAGTCAACAACTTGGAAATATGGGGGACAATCGTCCCAAAATGTTGAAAAGCACTATCATGCCCATTTAGAGAATTCTTAAATTTGACCATAATCTCACCAACTCAACCAAGAATCTGAAAAGGTGAAGATTCTCTACCAAAATTGCACTCTTCTGAGGGATACTACATCCAACTTAGGGTATCAAGAGATATAAATGTACCATCTCACAATAAAGGACACTCACAAAACAAAGGCTCAATAGCACACTCCTTCCTTTTGAAGGGATACTTAGAGTAAATCTCATCACTAAGAATAGGAACAATATGATTTTCATAACATTAAGAGCTCAACTATGGCTAAAACTAGGGGTCACATAACCCAACTAGACCATGGTCTCACCTTCGAGAAGGTGCCAAAGAAATAAAATGGTGAGCATAATCTTACAGTCAAGTCCATATCCAATCTCAAGATGGAATTATACACCCATAGATACTCTGTCCTAGCTTAAAGCTAGGAATAACACACTACTAGAAATCCCCTAGTGATCCAATCTCTAATATAAAGTCTCACTAAGAAGGGACAGCTAACAACTATAATAACATATATGTATATACAATCATAAGAAGATATAGTTATAGGAGTGTCAAGACGGGGAAGAGAGAATCTCTATCCTCATACTATGCTAGTCCAAGAAGAGTTGGGGAAACCCACAACCCAAGAAACCCCAAAGAACACTCACTAGAAATAATACAAATACAATAGTGAGTCCAAAACCTCCATAATAACTCAAAAAGAGGCAATCCCAATGAAAATACATGGTCATCAAGACCCACAACATGGATCAAAACTTATAGGTGGACTAAGTCACACCCAACTATCTAGAATAACAAAGCTAAGAAGGGAAACACTCAAGGTCTCCAAATCACATCATGGAAGCAAATAGGAATCTCAAAAAGTATTCATGCCATAAACTAATGCAAGAATTCAGTCTCAACCAATATTTCATAAGATGCACAAGGACATTAACAAAAAATAGCATATATCATAATTCTAGCTAATGCTCACAATGAGGTCTACCACAATCAAACATCCGTCTCTTGATATTTTACAAGGCGGATCATACAATTCCAATCACATTAACATGATAGATATCTACTCATCAATTGCTTAATGCAGCTATGAACATCCTTACCAAGGAGATTTACAATGTAATGCATCTTAAATCAATTAATGCTAGCATGCATATACTTCATTGTCCATTTTAATTTCTTTTATACACAAGAAAAAATTTCTCAAAATTAAGTAAGACAAGTTACTCGTATTACTCATATTTAAATCTATTCAACAACAAATTATATAGTATGTTCTTTTTGATGTTCTCCCTTTCACATACTATCAAAGGTTCGCATTGAACATGATAGAATCACAAAACACAAAATTGGGCAGCAATTGCAAACATTTAGAGTAGTCACCATGAAACAAAGGGGAAAAACCCAAATGGGGGAATTATCAATTCTAACAGTAAATTCAAAAAATGCACGCAATTCAATAATAAATCAAACATGATGAATGGCATAAAGAGTATACAAGGAAGTTTTGGTGACTAATCCAAGCGTGATAAATACCAAAATTCAATTCCCCACAACACATGGAAAGATCCACCGAGAAATAAAATAAATCACCAATCATGAAATACATCCACAAAATATTATGACCAATATCACTCACATAAAAGGGAGTAACCTCCATATGGTACTGAGGAATCGACCTCTCAATAGTATTACAAGACATACCCAACACCCACATCAAATAATGAGTCATCTAAAATCTCAATCATATGCATCACTATACTTCTAACAAAATATTTGTTTTCAATTTTAATTTCCTTACTCTTTTCCATGTAATGCAACAATTTCCATTTTGCAAGGTCTCAATTAGATGAGGGTCTACAAACAACCTCAAAACATATGCATAAATCACAACACAAGATCTCTAGGTATGCAACACATCAAAGGGTAATTACAACCATAGGGTGAAAAACACACAAGGTTGAAACATGAGACTCACTCTCTCAATGGGGGTTTTCAACATGCTCATACAAGAGGGTTTACACAAAAATATCTCAAGGAGTGATTGGCCAACAACGACAAAGGTCCTTCCCTCAAATGGGGTATGCACAACACACATCATGAGTCATCAAACTGGTTAAAACAATTTGACACCACCTGACTCACAAGGGTATGGTTGCAATCTCAATCATCACACAAGTGAAGGGAAAAATATATATTGCCACAATGGCCTCATTGCACTCAATGAAAGGTAGATGGAAGGTCACAAGGTAAAAAATGTTGGGTACACAAGGTACCACCAAAACTAATAAATCAACATGATGTCACACATCCACAACCATAAACACATCATTTCTCAAAGAATTAAAAATACCATGCAAATTTTGGGAGATAAGTCATTAACCCAAATGATCTATTACAATTTATAACTTTATTTTGTATTGCCAATGCATGACTCTTTTCATAATTTACTGCAGTGTATAAACATCGCTCTACAAGAAAAATGCATAACAATGTAAGAAATAAGATGCCAAATATAGCCAATGTGAATCATTTCATTACTCTCGCATTAACACAACATTCATAAGAATAAAGTGCACCACATCACATAGGGGTTAAACAGTAGACACTCGATACCAAGCATGGACACCAATCAGTAATTATGACCAAGCAAGGTTACACATGCAAGCAAGCCACTCAAGGGAAAACCAACACCTGCAATAATCAAGGTTCTACATATACGTACAAGTTATCATGATATAAAAAATGGCAACACATCCATAGTTTCCAAGGCATCCACGCAGATGAACCACACAAGGGTCACCAAATGCTCCAACTCCATGAGAAACACATCAATCAAGAATTTTGAAGTGCTCTAAAGAGATTCTCACATAGGGGTATCATCCATCCCTAGAAAGGTGTAAATATCTAGGAAGTACTTCTTGTTGGAGATTTGCCAGTAGGCCAGTACAGACTGTATGTTTGTCATTGATGACAACATATGGAAAGTAGCATGCATGGAAGTCTTATGTAGTAAGATTTTAGTATATGTAGCATGGACATGATATCAGCATGATATCATGGGCGCAGAGGTTAACTATTAGTACAGACAGTTATATAGCAGCTTGTGTCAGCAGTTTTCTTGACGGAGTAACAAGCAGTGTTCTATGTATAGTTGTCCGTATAGTTATCATGGAGCCTTGTGCGCTTGGATATATGTTGAAGACATGTTAGTGATGTTTCAATCATGGACACATAGTCTGATATTTAGTAGAAGTGAAGTTATGTAGTTGCTATTCACCAGTAGCAGTTTCCTATGTTTGTTCAGCAGAGCCGACAGAGATTTTATTGGTTCTAGAGTTGCACCTATCTTTTGGGTATGCACCCTTGGAGTTAATCTTAGAGAATATTTATTGATGTTCGGTTAAGAGCACATGAAGTAATTCAGCTTGAGAAGGAAGATCCAGTTGTTTTGGTAGAGCCAATAGTTTGTAGCATGCATCTATAATTATCTTATTGGACAAGTCCCAAAATGTGTTGCATGCATAGTGGAGCCGACAGAATGTTTATCAAAGTTTTTTATGGTTTCTCTAATATTATTTCAAGGTGGTTCTAACAGGCCAACTTGATTTTATCATTTAGAGGAAAGATATTTATAGGCAGTCATTTGTGATTTCTTGAGTGTGGTTCATGGTTGATTAAGCAGAGTAGAGTAGAGTGTGTGAAGTGTTGAGCCATCAGAAGAAGGTCTATGTGACCAAGTAAAGTATTTGTGCTATACATTGGAACTAATCTAGACAGTAGGTCTAAGCGCAGTTTACCAAGATCTAGATATAGTGTGTATATGTTATTCAAAAGGTTGTAGCCTTTGCCCCTTTAAGAAGTGAGCTCTCAGACAATTCGTCCTCTCCCCTAACAGGGACAATTGTAAAAGACTCCTAATAGGGTCCGACCCTTGACCAGGTCTACTGTACTAAATATATTGTAAAGAAACTCCTAACAGGGTTAAGGATCTTCTAACAAGGATCATAATACACTAGTGCATAATATTAGTGGGTGTCAATTCCCATCAGGGTTTTTACCTATTTGCATTTCCCCATAACTAAAACATTGTGTTGTGTTCAAGTGTTCTTTCATTGTGTTTATGCTTTATGTTTAAGTATACTTAATTGGATAAAGAATTGAAATGTGTAGATAACTGATTCACCCCCCCCCCTCTCAGTTATCTCTTGGGACTATTCCTAACAATTGGTATCAGAGCCAAGTGCCTCAGAGAGAAATTTTAACAGCTTGAGGTTCATCAGATGGCATACTTCAGGAAATAAAGTCCTAAGTTTGATGGAGAGAATTATCTTGATTGGAAGAATAAGATGGTGACTCATTTGCAGTGCATTGCTTTTGAATTTTTTGATGTAACTATCAAAGCAGCCAAGATTCCTACCCTAGAAGACCTTGCAAAGGATGATGCTACTAAAAGGCAAAAGGAATTGTTTCATTAGAATGCTATAGCTAAAGAAGCTCTTATCAGCACCCTATCTGATGGTGAGTTTTCAGAAATAAAAAAGGTAGATACATCCCATAAAATATGGAAACACCTAGAAGACATTTTTGAAGGAGACAAACAAGCAAAGGATGCATGCAGAAAGACATGGAAGAAAAGATACAATGCATTAGAGATGCTTCCTAAAGAAAATATCAGGGCTTACAATCAAAGGATAAATGAAGCAGTTGTTGGAATCAGAAACAATGGTGGAGAGATTTCAGAGGAGGACATTATGGACAAGTTAATGACTACTCTCACTCCTGAATATGAAAGCAAGATAAACATCCTTGATGAGACCATGAAGCTTACTTCTAATTTCAAAAGAGAGACCTTGATTATCAAAATCTCTACCTTTGAGATTTCAAGATTGAAGACAGAACCAAAAAGTGAGACAACCTTCAAAGCAACAATTCATGGTAAGAAATCTGCAAACACTTCTGGTAATTTTGATGATGATGATGAAGAGAAAACACTAGATGATTTCATTGCTATGATTTCCAAAAGAGAAAAGAAAGGAAAGGGAAAATATGAAGGTCAATTACCATTTAAGTGCTTTTCATGTAATAAGATCAGTCACTTTGCATCTAAGTGTCCTACTAGAGCTAGAAAGTTCAAAAAGGATTACAAACCTAAGTACTCTAAGGAATGTTACTATGCTAGAGATGGAGTTTTAGATGATGAATCAGGTGAAGAAGAAATTGGATTCATTTATATTATAGACAAAATGAATAATAAGAAAAATAATAAAGATGAGAAGGAGGAACAAGAGCTAGCATTGATTTCCCAAGCTGATATAAGGACAGACGGGATTATAGACAATGGTTGTTCACATCACATGATAGGTGATAAAGGAAAGTTTGTCCATCTAGACAAATAAAATGGTGGTATGGTTAGATTTTGAGACAACACTCCTAAACCCATAGTTGGTAGAGGAGCCATCACCTTGGATGGAAAGAATAGTAATGATGATGTTCTCTATGTAGATGGTTTGAAACATAACCTTCTTAGTGTTGGACAGTTACTTGGAAAAGGATATCAGTTGGAGTTTAAAGATGAAAAATGTATCATTAACAACAAGGATGGTGTTATGATTGCATCATGCTCAAAGACAAGAGGTAATGTTTCCAACTCAATTAAGAAGCAAGTTGTTTTGTTGCTAAAGTTGATGACAGTTGGTTATGGCATAAAAGACTATGTCATATCAATTTTGATAACATAGTAAAGATAAGAAATGTAAAGGCAATAAGAGATCTACCTAGCATAGCAAAGCTAGTTGATACTATATGCAGGGAATGTGTGATGGGAAAGAATGTAAGAAATTCATTTAGGAGCAAGCACAATTCAGCAAAGAACAAGTTGGATCTGATTCATACAGACCTATGTGGTCCAACTCAAACAAGATCATACTATGGTGAAAGGTATTTCATTTTGTTTGTTGATGATTATACTAGGATGATGTGGGTTGCATTCTTGAAATATAAGTCAAAAGCATTTGAGAAGTTCAAAATATTCAAAGCTAAGGTAGAGAATGAATCTAGACTAAAGATAAAATGTTTGAGATTGGATAGAGGAGGAGAATTCACCTCTGACAGATTCTATGAGTACTATGAAGAACATGGCATAAAGAGATAGTTAAGTGCACCTAGAACCCCTTAGCAGAATGGAATTGTAGAAAGAAGGAATAGGACCATCCTTGATACAGCGCACACCATTATGATAGAAGGAAAAGTTGCACAGACCTATTGGACAGATGCGGTCAATACAATAGTCTACACCATCAATAGAATTCAATTAAGGTCTGGCACTGACAAAACACCATATGAGCTATAGTTTGGTAATGTTCCCACAGTAAAATACTTCAGAATCTTTGGAAGCAAGTGCTACATCAAGAGGAATGAAGTAGTAGGCAAGTTTGATGCAAGAAGTGATGAATGTATTTTTCTTGGTTACTCTACTAAAAGTAAAGCTTATAGATGTTTCAATTTAAGATTGAAAAAGATCATTGAAAGTGCTCATGTTAAGATTGATGAAAAGTTTATGATTCAAGAAAGATATCATGATTACTCATCCATGATTGAAGAAGAACCCAGACCCTCCACTAGTGAGATAGTTATTGAGGAAATGTTTGACAATATTAATGTGTTATTCAATGACCCTGAGACAAGTGAAGAAGGTACTCCTAAGGCTGATGAGTCAACATCACCTAAAGTTCCAAAGTTTACATCTAAAAACCATTCCAAGAAAGACATCATTGGAGATCAGAGCGGAAAAGTCTTAACAAGATCACAAGTAAAGAACTCAACTAGCAATGAAGCAATATGTTTACTATCTCATATTGAACCTTTAAGTGTTGAAGATGCATGTAATGATTCAGATTGGCATGATCCTATGAAACAAGAACTTGATCAGATTATTAAGAATGACACTTGGGCACTAGTCCCAAGACCTAGTGATAAGAATGTGATTGGAACAAAGTGGATATTCAGAAACAAGATGAATGAAGATGGTATAGTACTAATAAATAAAGCAAGGTTAGTATGTAAGGGATATGCACAAAGAGAAGGCATTGACTATTCAGACACATTTGCACATGTGAGAAGATTAGAAGCTATTAAGTTATTTCTAGCTTATGCTACAGTCAAAAACTTCAAATTTTATCAAATGGATGTCAAGTCAACATTCCTGAAAGGAGATTTGAAAGAAGTATACATTGAGACCTGATATTTCCAATGAAGTTGGCACAGTTGGAAGGTTTTCAGCAGAGCCTAAACAAATTCACCTCATGGCAGTAAAGAGAATATTTAGATACTTGTAGGGCACTATAGATTATGGTCTATGGTATCCTAATTCAAAAAATGTTGAGCTTCATGTGTACACTGATGTAGATTGGGCAGGATGTGTTGATGATAGAAAGAGTACATCAGGTGGAGTAGTGTTTCTTGGTGATAGACTTGTCACTTGGACAAGCAAGAAACAAAATTGTAATTCTCAGTCAATAGAAAAAGTGGAGTATGTTGCAGCAGCCTTGAATTGTTCTACAATTGTTTGGATCAAGCAGATGATAAAGGATTTTGGAATTTAGATTGATTATCCTTTTGTTATTCACTGTGATAACACTAGCACTATCAATATGTTGAAGAACCCTGTGATGCATGCAAAGACAAAGCACATTGAGATCAAGTATCACTTCCTAAGAGAGAAAGTGGCAGAGAAAGAAGTCAAGTTGGACTATGTGAGTACTAAAGATTAGTTGGCAAATATATTTACAAATCCCTTGCCAAAGGATACTTTTGAGTATCTCAAGGAGAAGTTGGGAGTAATTCCATTCCCTGATTTAGCTTAGAAGAAAGAAGGAAAGGCATCAGTCCTCAGGGACTGATGAAAGGTTGACTACTCTACCTTAGGAGTGGTACCGGTGCTTAAAATGAATGGAGCCCTTTGCTAATGATGTCAAAGGGGGAGTAATATATATATTCATGAAAAATAGATGTAAAAAGGAGGAGTAATATACTAAGGGGGAGCAATATTCAGTTATAATAGCAGTACAGTTGAGGAAATGGAGAATGTTGGAAAATATTGCAGCAGATGGAGGATTCATCTTTGGGGGAGTTTTTGATGAGGAAATGGAGAATGTTATAAAAGAAATTTTCATTTGGGTTGGTGGTGATTTTTCATTCCACATGTTTCCATCAATGCCAAAGGGGGAGATTGTTGGAGATTTGCCAGCAGGCCAGTACAGACTGTATGTTTGTCATTGATGACAACATATGGAAAGTAGCATGTGTGGAAGTCTTATGTAGCAATCTTTTATTATATGTAACATGGACATGATATTAGCATGATATCATGGGCGCAGAGGTTAACTATTAGTACAGATAGTTATATAGCAGCTTGTGTTAGCAGTGTTCCTGACAGAGTAACAGGCAGTGTTTTGTGTATGGTTGTCCGTACAGTTATCATGGAGCCTTGCACACTTGGATATATGTTGAAGACATGTTAGTGATGTTTTAGTCATGGACGCATAGTTTGATATTCAATAGAAGTGAAGTTATGTTGTTGTTATTCACCAGTAGCAGTTTCATGTGTTTGTTCAAGAGAGCCGATAAAGATTTTATTGGTTCTAGAGTTGTGCCTATCTTTTGGGTATGCACCCTTGGAGTTAATTTTAGAGAAGAGTTATTGATTTTCGGTTAAGAGCGCATGAAGTAATTCAGCTTGAGAAGGAAGATCTAGTTATTTTGGTAGAGCCGATAGTGTGTAGCATGCATCTACAATTATCTTATTGGACAGGTCCCAGAATGTGTTGCGTACATAGTAGAGCCAATAGAATAGTTATCAAAGTTTGTTATGGTTTCTCTAATATGATTTCAAGGTGGTTCTAATAGGTTGAATTGATTATATCATTTAGAGGAAAGATATTTATAGGCATTCATTTGTGATTTCTTGAGTGTGGTTCATGGTTGATTAAGCAAAGCAGAGCAGAGTGTGCGAAGTGTTGAGCCATCAGAAGAAGGTCTATGTGACCAAGTAAAGTATTTGTGCTATACATTGGAACTAATCTAGATAGCATGTCTAAGCACAATTCACCAAGATCCAGATATAGTGTGTATCTATTATTTAGAAGGTTGTAGCCTTCGCCCCTTTGAGCAGTGAGCTCTTAGACAGTGCATTCTCTCCCCTAACAGGGATAATTGTAAAAGACTCCTAATAGGGTCTGACCCTTGACTAGGTCTACTATACTAAATATATTGTAAAGCAACTCCTAATAGGGTTAAGTATCTTCTAACAAGGATCATAATACACTAGTGCAAAATATTAGTGGGTGTTAATTCCCACTAGGGTTTTTACCTATTTGGGTTTCCCCATAACCAAAACATTGTGTTTTGTTCAAGTGTTCTTTCATTGTGTTTATGCTTTATGTTTAAGTATACTTAATTGGATAAAGAATTGAAAATTGTAGATAACTAATTCAGCCCCCCCCCCCTCTCAATTATCTCTTGGGACTATTCCTAACAATTCTTTCTTGAGCTCATGTTACTTGGGTCAGTCCCTCAAGAACTCTCAAGCATGTCGCACTTGGTCACCCAAGCAATAAGTAACCACTATATCACAGCTCAAAATACACATTCTCGGGCCTCCACAATATCCAATTTGTGGGAAACATATACCAAGAGATCCTAGTGTATGAACATGGGCTTTGATACCAAATGTAATCCCCCACCCAAGAACCCAAGGATAAAATATGCACTAAATAATTTTTTCTTTAAACAAGTTACACAACATCAACATTAAGTAACCAAGTGCAACTCATAAGCATCACAAGAATGAAACAAAACTCAAGGAAAATTAAAAACATCAAATTTTCGCACACAAGAGAAAGTCTTACAATACTTCCAAAGGTTCCCAAGCCACTAATCACACTCAAAATGGAGTACACACATTCTCAAGAATGCCCATCAAGGATCTGGACAATGTACGTGGAACTATTGGCAAGTGATGTTTTGGGAGCACTATGGATCACTTAAGGGTTTTCATTTATGGAAACACTTATGTTGTTGTGAGCACATGAAGTGAGTATAGGTATTGGAGACTCGGTCATAAAAATGACTAAATACAGAATCAGAATAATAGTATTCTATAGTATAGTTTTGGTTAGCGAAGATGGTATATGATGTATTATGGCTTGCAAAGTTACAGGAAGACATTTTTGGATATGTAGGACCTTCAGTTAAGGTTGCACATTTTTTGGTGTTGATATCAGGAAGATACAGTGTTGTGAAGGTATGAGAAGATAGAGAATCAGTAAAATAGGGTATATGAATGGTTGCAATGATTGAGGGAAGATCAGATGGAATGGTAACGTGCTAAGTTAGATGAAAGTTGTATATTTCCAACACTTTGGTAATATAACATCACCGACTCAATATTTATCATTTGCAAAAATATTTATTATGTTTTGTATTGTATTTGAGAGCCGACTGGATGACAGAATTGATATAAGTATAGAGTGTTTTGTGGAAGCGATAAGTGTGAAAGAGATGATGATATGATGAATGCAAATTTTTGATATTAGTAAAGGCAGATAGCAGATGCGAGATCTGAAATTGACAGAGCTATAACTGGAACTATCAAAGCATAGAAGATGCTTGTATTGTTCACTACTTGAAGAACACCTTTTGTGACAAAGTTTTTGATTGTAAGATTTGTATGCTCACCACCTTTAACAGGGTTTTTGTATACCCCAACAAGGTTTTTTATTCCTCTAAAAAGGAAATGTACTATGTAATACTCATCTCCTAATAGGGCTAGATCTCCTAAAAGAGATTCAATATTTTAGTGCATAGTTGTGGGTAGCATCCCCACCGGGGTTTTCCCTTGGCCAGGGTTTCCTCGAAAACAAATCATGGTGTTATTTATTGTGTGTTTATGTTCATTTTATTTCAACATTAAAATGGTTTATTTTCTATTGGTTGAAGTTAAAGCTAAAGTGTTGTAATATTGATTCACCCCCCCTCTCAGTATTACTTAATCTTAAAAATTGGTGTCAAAGCAATTGGCCCTTGGAGAGAAAGCCTAACATCTTAAGGGAGATCAAAATGGATTCAGAAAGTTTGCAAGAAAACTTTGAAGTAGCACTTGATGACCTAGACAAATAAAAGGTTGAGAATGGCGAACTGAAATTCAAATTAAGAAGAGAAGAAGGTTTCATCAAGAAACTAAAGGAACAACTTGAAATTACAAAAATTTAGAGATAAGACCTTATGGATAAGATCAAAGAGGATTCAGACAATGATACATCAGACCAAGTAAAGAAATTGGAGCAAGAAAAAGAGAAAATCAATCTTCTGATGATTAAATAAATTCAACATGAAAAGGATGCAATATACAAAGTTGAAGAGACGCTAAAAGAAGAAAATGTACAGATAGGACAAATGAAGAATGAACTTGATCACTACAAGGATAAATTTCAAGAATTGGAGAAGTACAATCAGATCATAAAAGGTGAACTCACTCAATCCAAATTGCATATTGAGAAGTTACACATGAGCAGTGATAAGATTGATGAACAGAGAGAAATACAAAAACCTAAAGGAGACATGACTAGAGTTGGATTCAATGAAGCGGAATGTTCTAAGACTAATGAAGAAACACATGAAGAAAAGACTAAAGAAAGACCTACTCTTGAGAGACCTAGAGATTAAATCATACCTTTCAGAGGTAGATGCTTTGGATGCAACAAACTTGTACAAATGAAAAGAGATTGCAGAGGTAACATTTCTTTCAAACCCCTTTCTAGTTATTGTCATAAATGTTATGCATATGGACATAAGAAAGAAGAATGTAGAAAACCTAATTAGTCTAGATATAAACAAGATTACATCATAGAAGAATCAACAATGAAGATCACATGCCAAAAATGCAATAACTTTGGGCATACTGCAAGGTATTGTAAGCCACATGATAATCAAAACAAAAGACCACCTACATGTTTCAAATGCAACCACTTAGGACACACAAATAAGTTTTACAAGTATAATGGAATGAGCAATAGAAGAGGACCACCACCTGTGGTTATAAGGAAGACTATTGGTGACAATGGTAAAAGTATTAATGAGTATATAGATGAGTTCAAGAAATCATCAAATGAAGAGGCTGATAAGATATGGAAGATAAAAGAGTTCAATAAGGCATTGGTTTAGGGAGAGGTAGTAGATGCTACTGTGTCTTCGCATGATGATTACATTGCTACATCAATCTAGAAGGCCGTGTGGCCTTAGGGAGAGCATTGGATGAAGACACCAAAATATATCCAGCCCCTAATTATGTGGAATAAGCTCATGCGAGCTTAGATATGGTGTGGATAGACACTATGGATTTTATGTTTGTGATCGCAACACTTGAAGATTCATATTCTATGTTCACGGGATTTGTGTTGACTAGATAGCATGCAAAATTGAGCTACCAGTGATTAATGCATTCACTCACCTTGCGATGGATAAAACACCTTGAAGCATATCATTTTTGCATCATTTGATTAGCAGTGATCAAGGAGAATAGAGTTGAGAAGCACTACAACCATCTAGCAGATACATCGCGTGATCATTTGAAGCAAAGTTATGGATTTTAGTGTATTAAACGAGAAGATATGGATGCACTTGTGATATTTGATGTTGTCGATAGACTAAGGTATAAGTTTAAGAAGCACCTATTTAAGTCTTGTGAGGATGATCCGGAAGGAGCATTTTTGCAAACCCCTTACGACATGTTACACGTTGAAGACATTAGGGCTTATATTCACTACAAGTATAAGACTATCAAGGATGTAGTTATCTATAGAGAGATAGATGAAATGATAGAGTCTGATGGAAAGATGAAAGAGGAGTTCAAACACTTAGAAGACTAATCTATTATCAAGATAACCCTCCTGAATGAGTTCCACAAAACTGAATGGTTCAAGATCATTCTAAGCAGAATCAATGACCAATTCATTTGGATTGGAGAGTAGCCTGTTAAGATATGTAGCCAGCTAATTCATGAGATAACTAGATTGGATAATATTGGAGCCCTACCAGTAGCAAAGAAAAACATCAGGAAACAAGTATAAAACCTAACACATTCTAAGTGGGAGAAGAGAGCGATGATAGTGAATGACATCTTTTAGCAAGATGTGAGAGTGGTAGCAATGCTAGTAGGTTACAAGTTGTTCTACAACTACAGACCTAATTTTGTGTCAATGGGAGTAATAATGATGGCATACAAAATGGTGAAGGAAAACACAAAATATAACCTTTGTGAGATCCTTGCACAATAGTTCTTGGAAAATGTAAAGATTATCAAGAAAGATAAGTCGAAGGCATTTAGGTTTGGATCACTTTTGGTTCACATGTGCATCCACAGTATACACAATAAACCTGAAATGTACCCTAGAGCATGGAAGGATAGTGTACCTATTGGTATACAAATCTCAGAAAGCTATTGAAGGCAAGATAAAAATTAGGTAAATGGTGAACTATTTGCAATGACTAAAATTCTTCAAAGGAAAATGAAGGAGAGGTACATGAGACCTAAGGAGATAGTTGAGAAATACAAAGACACAATCTGTTGCATGGTTGAAATTGACTATGTAGGCATCGAGGCAGTTGAGCCTAGAAAGAAATGGTGCTACCCTATGGGGTATGAGGTCAGTTTTGAGGTACTAACAATGCAAGTTGAACATGTACTAGCAGCTGAGATAGATACATCTGAAGAGATATGGGGAACCTACCAGGAGAAGTCACCAAAAGTTAGAGAAGAATGGGAAAAGGGAACAAGGAAGAGAAGAATAGAGAAAATAGTTGATGAAATTGTTGTGAAGGCATGAATTGCAAAGGAGAAGTTGAGAGGAGTAAGGACAAAGATGATAGAAGGATCCTCTAGCTTAGAAATTGAGGCACCTCCTCCTTCTGTAGCTGAAAAGACAGTAAGTCCTATTCCTAAAATAATTGATTTATCAGTTTCACATGAGAAGATAGCATAAGAGGTTGCACTTGTGAACACACCTAGGAGATCTATAAGATCTAATAAACCAAGCAGCCCTAAGAAATAAAAGGTAGAAGTAGAGACAAAGAAGAAAGAAGAAAAAGTGATTGAGAAGAAAGAGGAAAGAGAAGTATAGAAGAGGCCACAAGATTTGTGGAATCTAGATATTCAAATGTTGCAAAATAGAGTGATAAGAAATGGAAATCTGAAGACAGTAAATAGATACTATGAAATGTATGATTTAGATAATCAAGTTGTAATTGAGGACACAGTAATTGAGTACTTATTAATTTTCAAGAAACATTTGTTAGAGATAGAAGGAAGTATCCCTAAGGACTTGTATAGAAAGTTAGAAATAAGAAAATAGTTAGCATAGTCTGAGGATGAGAATATAAGAAATAAAGCTATTGAAGACATGTTACCTGTAGTCTACATACAAGAGAGGGAGATCATCATTAAAGAGTTGAAACCTCTACTAAGAACAAAGGCTAGACTTGTGAAGATAATGGAAAGGAAATATGATGAGGTTATAGAGGACACAAAAAAGTTATTGGACCAAATTCTTATGTGCAACATGCCTAAGAAGACTTCACCTCCCAAGGTTACCAAGCCTACACCATTAGGAATGGGAGAAAGCTCTAAGATAGCTGAAGTGAGTGAGAAAGCAAGCGAAGTTGACATGCAACCAAACTTCTTCATTTATGGTATGCCTATATCATTAGACGCCTCACTTGATGCACATGACCCATTTCAAGACAATCTGGATAGTGCGATGATAGTGGAAGAGGAAGGATAGAAAGAGGAAGAACATAAAGAAGATAAATAGGAAGAGAAACAACAAGGGAAGGAGAAACAACAAGAGAAAAAGTAGGAAGAAGAGACAACAGTAGAGAAAGTAGAAGAGGTAAGAGTTGATCTTAAATAAGAACCGGATACCTCCTCCACTCTATTGTTGGCAAGTATGGCCAAACTAGCGAGCACAGATGTGGAATGTATGAATGAGGATGAACTCGTGAGGTTATCCTTCATGGAATTTTCTAAAGCAAAGGAAAGGTCAGAAAAAAAAAAAGGGAACAAGAAGGTAAAGTTTATTGCTAGGGAAGTGGAGACAGTGAACAAGATACTCCCTACACCTCTCCTTTTTCAAGGAAAGGATGATGTTGAGAACTTAAACATGGATCTAGACAACTTTGACAATAATTTTGAGTCACTATTGAAGATCGCAAAGGATAAGGCTAAGAAGAGATTCTTAGAAAAGAAGTTGAAGGAAGTATGTTAGTCTATCTCATGGGACTTGGGCATTCTAAAATCAATGACACTCAAAGCTAAAATCTATGTAGCACACAAAAGAAAGGTATACAGCTATTGCATAAATCCTAGTATACATGTGAAAAATATTTAAGATATCATAGCCAAGGATAGGGCTACACTAGACAGCTTAATGGATAGTTGTGAAACCTCTTCACAAAAATGTGGTGGAAATGGACAAGCAGACATCCAAAATTTTGGATAAGATAAGTACTTTGAATACAGAGAAAGGGAGAGTAGTGGAAATATTTGGTTTGTTTAAGAGTCTAATCACTCCTAAGCCTTCAATTCTTGAATCTCATCTCACGGAGATGGAAAACATAGAAGGGTCAATGACAAATTTTGTGCCCACCAAGATGAAAGCAGTAGAGACTGCATCTTATGCATTGAATAGACTAATCCATGTCAGTGAGCGTCTAATCAAGTCATGGGAAAATAAAGTGAAGACCTTGGAAGACATTTTGAATCTAGTGAGTAAGCATTAAGTCTTTTGTGCTTAAGATTTTGAATTTTTGTAAGCACCTTTTCCATTGATGACAAAGGGAGAGGAAGAGAAGAGAAAAATGAGGAGGAGAAGAAGAAGAGAGAGAGAAAAAGAGAAACAAAAGAAAAGTATAAATTAAAAAAAAAAAGAGAGAGAAGAAGAAAAGAAGAAAAGATATATATATAGTGAAGTAGAAGGAAGATAGTGTTTGAACACTTAGTCATTTTCCGCTAAGTGTTGCCATCAATGCCAAAGGGACATATTGTTGGAAAGTGATGTTTGGGGAGCACTATGGATCACTTAAGGGTTGTCATTTATGGAAACACTTATTTTTTTGTGAGCGCATGAAGTGAGTATAGGTATTGGAGACTCAGTCATGAAAATGACTAAGTACAGAATCAGAATAATAATATTTTGTAGTATAGTTTTGGTTAGCAAATATTGTATATGATGTATTATGGCTTGCAAAGTTACATGAAGACATTTTGGGATATGTAGGAACTTCAGTTAAGGTCGCATGTGTTTTGGTGTTGATATCAGGAAGATACAGTGTTGTGAAGGTATGCGAAGACAGAGAATCAGTGAAACAAGGTATATGAACAGTCGCAATGATTGAGGGAAAATTAGATGGAATGGTAACGTGCTAAGTCAGATGAAAGTTGTATAGTTATGACACTTTGGTAATATAAGACTTTTGACTCATTTATCATTTGCATAAATATTTATTATGTTTTGTATTGTATTTTAGAGCCGACTGGATGACATAATTGATATAAGTATAGAGTGTTTTGTGGAAGCGATAAGTTTGAAAGAGATGATGATATGATGAATGGGAATTTGTGATATTAGTAAAGGAAGATAGAAGATGCGAGATTTGAGATTGATAGATCTATAACTAGAACTATCAAAGCATGGCAGATGCTTGTATTGTTCACTACTTGAAGAACACTTTTTGTGACAAAGTTTTTTATTGTAAGAGTTGTATGCTCACCTCCTTTAACATGGTTTTTGTATACCCCTAACAGGGTTTTTTATTCCTCTAACAAGGAAATGTACTATGTAATACTCAGCTCCTAACAAGGATAGATCTCCTAATAGGGATTCAATATTTTAGTGCATAGTTGTGGGTACCATCCCCACCGGGGTTTTCCCTTGGCTAGGGTTTCCTTGAAAACAAATCATGGTGTTATGTGTTGTGTGTTTATGTTCTTTTCATTTCAGAATTAATATGGTTTATTTACTATTGGTTGAAGTTTAAGCTAAAGTGATGTAATACTAATTCACCCCCCCTCTCAGTATTACTTAATCCTAACATGAACACAAGAGGCCAAGCTAGCAAGAAATCATGGCTATCCATAGGGAGATACATACAAGCTTAATCCCAACAAAACATTATTCTTTTGAAGCCCAAAGGAAGATTCATAACATGGTTAATCATATATGTTCATTTACCTTTCTAACCCTAATCAAGAGCAATAAATCAACATACAACTATATACATGCATCAATAAGGTCTGCAAAGCAAAAAGGAATCCTCATAAATCCAACCTGAAAATACTCGCAAAGTACCCATCTCTCAAGACTACTTGTAAATTAGTACTAGATAGAGACACTGATGATCAAGAAGAGACAATGATTGGGAAGTCGATTAGCGACTATTGAACTTCTAGAAAAAGTCTTAACTAGTAAGTTAGACATGCTAGACAACACTAGACAAAGACCCCATTTTGTGCAAATGTTGATCTACGAATAAAAGGCTTTTTGAGACAATTAGTCTCATTCCAGTGATTAGACAAAGATGTAGAACTATGAAACTTGGCCCAAAATGCAAGGAAAACATTATGAATCTATGTCGACTCCAGCATATGACTAAAGTACATCTAGCTCCACACTGGGAAGTACCAAATACACAAATATCAAGGCCATGGTCACTCTATTGCATCAAAGGTACATGAATGAAAGCATAATGTAAATCTAGGCTATAAGCAAGAACATTAAGTAAATATACATGCATATACCGGTGCAAAAATGTGAAGTATGCTCTCAAGCTCCAAGTCCTATAGCTAGAGGAAGTTCATCTCTTTACAATGATCCCCAGAAGTGGTGTATATTTGCAATACCACCCTACCATGTGGACCCCTCGAGCCCACCCCACCATGCACAGGGAGATAGTAACACAACTACAAACACGAGGCATACCTACAAGCAAGGAATGGCTCTCACACATGTCAATCAAAATGCATAACTCAAGGATGAAGCAACAGTCTGAGTATAAACACAAGATGTAGAATACAAGACACATGGAGAACACTCACATGTGATCCAATACAATACACAGATACACATAAAGGACACTCAACATGTGGGCCAATATCCAAGTACAACCATAAATCCACATCATCGCAGAAAACCCAAGGTGCTACTCAAAGCTATCAAGGCTATAGTGTAGGGACTCAAGGAGGATTTCCATTACTTGGCTCACACTAGCCCAAGTAGCATCGATTCTTTGATCAACTTCTACAAATGGCTAGGATTGGAAAGTATCTTCGATCAACACTCACAGGTGGCCAGATACTGTATCTTTGATCAACACCCGCGGGTGGCAAGACACTGACTTGCCTTAGATCAACACCCTCGGGTGGCCAAGTAGTCCATTACTCTTATTAATGTATTTTTACCCAAGTTCATTTATTACATTTTCACCTTATTAAGAACTCCTTCACATGGCCTATACCAACCACTTATAGGTTGGGATCCACATAAGGAGCCACTACAATCCACTACCCAAACACCCAAACAATATCATCTTGTTACAACAACGAGACACAAGCATAAGGAAAAGGACAAATTATTAGTATTATAAGGTACTGATAGGGGGGTGAATCAGTGCATCCACAAATCTGAAACTTTTAATAATTATCTTCCATAATAACCAACATGCAAATGATAATATAAAAATGAAGCATAACATATAAAGCATACACACACAATGAACACAAGACACAACATTTTTTCCCCTAGAAAACCTTGTTAGAGGGAGAAAAACACTTGTGGGAATGATGCCCACAAATCTCACTAGTGCACTAATGAAAGGTACCCTATTAGGAGCAATTACAAAAACCCTTTTTAGGTTACACTCAATTAAAACTATTAATAGTTCGGTTAAGAAGTACAATAGTCCTATTAAGACTACCATGTCAAGGGATTTCAAAACTCCAGTTATAGGGCTACCTAGTTAAAATATTTTGATTTTTAGACCTGTTATTATATTACTCACCCTATTAGAAGTGATGTTTTTAAGGGATTTACATCACATACCGATTAGAGTCTTCCTTGAGTATAAGAAATCAAATGTATGATCTGATATTAGCACTAAACTGCCAAACATATCCAATTATCTGCCCAATTGTGTTGCTTTGAACACTTTTCTACCTTTTTACTTCCTTCAATAATGTCTATCTATCACCACATACCATCACAACAAAACACATAACATTTTTCATAATCACTTTTATACTTGTTCTAAGTCAGTGCTAGAACCCTAAAATATTTTACAAGTCGGCATAAAATCCAACTTAACATATGAGTGAGCATGCCAAAGCAAAAATTCAACATCCTTGATGTCGGCCAAAAATATCAAATCTCAAAAACATGTTGGCCCATCACTTACATTTGACTGAACACCAATCTAACCAATTGTATTAACCGATACACTGTACTTGCTACCAGTGTCACTGCAATCCTCAATAACTCACTGAGTTCTTTGAACTAACTAATGCAATCATAGAAGTAGTCAAATATGCCTTTGTAGATTTTGTATGTATGATTGTACACCTTAACTCAATCTCCAACTCTAGATCCAATTTCCTCTACCTTGCATACTATCTTCTTACCGATTGACTGAACCCTTAGTTGATTCTCCACTTTGATCCTTCAACACTATTGGTAATTTTGATCTCCTGTCATCAACAAATCATGTTTCCAACAATAACAACACCACAATACAATCATGAGATCAAAAAAGGTATCACTTACATCAAAATGCCAACACAAATAATGCAATAAGGAAAAATCCATAAAAGACTCTCAAAGTCATAAACCACAAAATGTGGTAAACTCTATTGGTCTCAAACACCAAGAGTATGGATTTTTCATACCTCGGTATAGAAGCGTAGCTCAACTACATGTCTGGATGTGGTCTCAAACACCATACATCCACATATCACATGCAAGCTCAACCTCTAGCATGGAGTGTGCCAACACAAGGCAAAATAAATAACCATAAATAAAGAACACCAAAGGCTTGAAATCAAGCTTCTATCAAACTATGAGAAGCACTCAATCGGTCACAAGCCAAGACTACGGGTCTCTCAAGATCTTGTCAAGTAGGCATCGCTCAATTATGATTAAGGATGTGATCACGTAGACACGCATCAACAACCCAAGACAAAACCCAAAGCAATCATAAAATGGCCAAAACCCAAGGCAAGAGGGTTATGCACAAGCATGCTCTATTGGCCTCAACGCCAAGAGCACAGATCACAAGATGGTTTGACATATACACATGAGATGACAACATCTCAAAATGGTTCCAAGATGCATCTCACATTCCAAAATCAAGTGAGGAACTCAAAAGAATAAAAATACCAAAATTCTGGCAAAGTCTGGCATCGTGCAAAAATCCCCATTCAAGTGATGAAAGGGCACTTTTGGATCGAGATACAAAAATATCCAGAATGTCCTATAACCATTCCAATTCCATGATCCTACTCTTTGAAGTAGAGGCTACTAATTCCAAAAACTAGGTCATGCAAAACATGGCAACTAATAGGTTTTGGATGGCATGCAAAACAATGCAGGAAAGAAAAAAGTCCAAAAATCAAACATCAAAGAAATCAAAGAAATTAAAACCCATTGGTCTAAATCCATCTAGCATCACACTTTTCAAATAAAATTTTGAATCTGAGCACTTCACAGAAATCTGACAGTCCCAAAAACCACATGGGAAAGCATAGAAATGCTCACATCGCCCAACTAGGTAAAGGAATCAAACACAAACATGGGGGAATACTAATTCTCAGCTCACAATCCTATTGCAATTTATTTCAACCAAAATAATGAAATATAATGAGAGATCTAAAAATCCCTACCTCTCATGAATGGTAAAAACCAACAAAGGGGAGAATAAAATGAAGACCCCACCGAATCGATTGAAATCTTTGAAAAAGAAAAGCAACCCCAGCATGAATCCAACAAGCCACTCTTGGAATTAAATCTATCTGATGACTGATCTTCCTTACGGGTGGTAATCCATCAGGTACATTATCAGATACAATATCTTGAAACTCATTCAACAAATCTGCAACCTCTATAGGTACATCCTCTACTTCTTCTTTACTAGCTTTTGGAATTAAAGTAAAACACACATGCTCATGCCTCATACCATCTAGGAATTTTCTTCCATAAAAAAAGTTATTCTTACATTACCACATACCTTTTCTTTGGTCTCCTTCAATGGCTTTAGCTTATGTCGCACTCCATCCTTTGTTAGGGAATAGGTATTCGCATAACCATCATCAGCACATCTGTCAAACTGCCAAAGTCTACCCAACAACATATGACATGCATCCATAGATATTATATCACATAGTACCTCATCTTGGTACCAGTCAATCTTGAACTTTACCAGGCACTGTTCACTGACCATGACCTTGTGGTCATCCTGCACCCAGGCAATCGGATATGGATGTGGATGTTTCTGTCTCTTGAGCTTCAACTTTGTCACCATCTCTTCTGACACAAAATTGTCAGTGCTTCCACTATTGATAATCACATCACAGCATTTACCCTCACACTTCCATCTAGTGCGTAATAGGCTCCTCCTTTGTTCAGGTTCATTCTCACCACTCAGTAGGACTCTTCTGTTAATTAGCGTTTCTCCTCTTTTAGCATCTTCAGAATTTGATGATCTAGCATCTTCATCTACATGTGCAACTCTGGCCTGGCCTTCATTTCTCCTGTCTGTTCTGCCTTGGCACTGAGGACATTCAAATGCCCTATAACCTTCTTCTCCATAGTGAAAACATGTTCCATGGAAGCCTCCTCTTCCTGAACCTTGTCTTTTTCCTCTTCCTCTCTGATCTCTATTATTTTGATGTTGAAAACAATTAGAATTGTTTTCTCTCTGATTCTGGCTGATACTGGCCTCATCCTTCTTTTTTCAATCTTCATTTCGGCCACCATATGACCATCCACCAGATCTTCCACCATGACCTCTTCCATTTTGTCTGCTCCCAAACTTCTTGTTCAGCTTTTCCTCTACTTTTAGGGCAAACTGGTATGCCTCCTCAATACTGTTCATTCGAACCAGATTCAACTCCTCCTGAATGGTTAGCCTTAACCCATTAAGGTATCGGGTAACTTTCTCCTTATCAGCTTCTGCATGGCCTATTCTGATGAGGAGTCGATAGAACTCCTCTATATACTCTTGAACAGATCTTCCTGCTTGCTTCAAACTTTACATTTTCTTTAGTAGGTCAAACTCATAATCAACAGGAATGAACTGTCACTTCAATTTATCCACCATCTGATCCCATCTTGTGATTTTATCTTTCCCTCTTCTATTTCACTCCAATTGAATTTCTTGCCACCAGATTTTCGCATGACCTTTCAGTCTGGCCTTCACAAATTTGACCCTATCAGGATCCTCAACATCTTCATACTCAAAATATTCCTCACATTCATTGATCCATTCGATCAATTCCTTCAGGTTAAGATTAACAGAAAATGTAGGAACCTCAATCTTAGGTCTTTTCCCAATCTTGGAAATCGCCCGAAAAAGTTTTTCTTCCTCCTGGTTCACAATTTCAGCTTCTCCTTCTTGATATTCTTATTCGGCTTCATCCTCGCTTTCGTCTCTGACATTAAGATTCATTCCTCTATGAATCTCTTCTTGCAATGCTCGCACTTGTCTCTGCAGCTCTCTAACCTCAGGTGTCACAGCACCAGCTTTTCCACCACGTTCTCTTTGTGGAGGTATTTTCGCGATGCGCGCTAAAACCCTAACCACGATCCTGGTGCAAACTGCCTCATAGTCGGTGATCTATTTACACATTCAAGAACTCCTGCTCTGATACCACTTGATGAAAGGTGCTCCCCTTAATACCACAAACACATAACAGAAATAGAGAAACAAAAATAATTATATGCAAAAATAAAAAATTGGCTTCTTATTATCTTCACAAATGTGGAATTACAAACTTTCAGAATTACAATATGCAAAGTCACATGGGCATTCCCTTACAATATTCTGTAGGACAAAGCCTCGAATCAATACCAAGATCTACTACCTAGAACTGCCCTAGACAACACTACGGGCCTTCTTTATATAGGCAATTTCCACCGCCCGAGAAGGTTCTAGAAATTTAGCCCTTAGGGCCGACCAAACTTAGAATTATTTTATTTTACAATTTATTACATCAAAGTCGGCTCAAAATAAGTTTTGAAACCCAAACAAAAATTTTGAAGAAAAATTATTTTTCGCCATTTCAGGTGACCCAACTTCCGAAGACCATAAGTCATCGCCTGTTGACCCGATTGGCTATTATAACCCCATTCTGGAAACAGCACGAAGCGCTCTATAGGCTTGACCAGAGCTATGTTCTTGTCACCCAAATTTTTAACCTCATCCAGAGCCTCTAAAGCCTTCAAAACTGAGTTCAAAGTTTATGTACCCTACTAACAATACAAAAAATCTTCAATATCTTCAAAACTACACCTGATCTAGCCATGAAACTTTACTGGCAGGTTGATATGACTGAGATGAACCTCCATATGTAAAATCAGACATTCCAAGATCGTAAGACCAACTTACTAAAAAATAGAAAGTTTCCATAAATAGCAACTCTGCACAAGATAGCCCTTATTGAATACAAAAATAGAAATATTTTTGGATGATGCAAGATTGCTCTTACACCCAGGATGCTCCTGCATTAGACACCCAAGGTAATTTGAGAAGTGATCCTATCATGACTCAGGTGTGCAAAGGAAAACCAAGATAGTTAACCTCCTCCTTTGTTAGACATGATGAATCTTAAATAGATCATCCTTTCCATTTGACCAAATACTCTTCATATGTCCTGTTCCTTTTGCTTCTGCCAACACGACTATCCAATATGTCTTCAATCTCCTTGATATCTAAACTGGTTGTTGGAATACTCCACTTTGCTGCTGCAACCTCATCTTCAACACCTCCTTCATGATACTCTATCAAATCTGAAATGTTAAACACTGGTGAAATATTCAGCTCAGTAGGCAATTCTACATCATATGCATTTCCTGAATGATGCTTCTTCAGTATCTTACATGGCCCAAACTTCTTCATTTTCAACTTGTTATATGTACCAACCGAAAATTGCTCCTTCCGCAAATGAACCATGACTTCATCTCCAACCTGAAATTTGTTATGCCTCCTTTTCTCATCTGCCTTAGCCTTATACTGTGCATTTATCTTGGTAAAATGCTTCCTCACCTCCTCATGGATGTTCTTCAAGTGTTCTGCAAAATCCTCAGCTTCGGCACTACTTATTTCTCCTTTATCTATCTTTCTCAATTCAGATGCATTTCTTGGACTACTTCCATATACAAGCTAGAATGGTGATTTACCAGTGCTCCTATTCACAGAATTATTGTATGCAAATTCTGCCTGTGATAAAATCAAATCCCATCCTGTTGGCTTATCTCCAACCAAACATCTCAACAAATTTCTTAAACTTCTATTCACCACCTCTGTTTGTCCATCAGTCTGTGGATGATGTGATG
Organism: Chamaecyparis obtusa; assembly: GCA_027943335.1. Classification (NCBI taxonomy): domain Eukaryota; kingdom Viridiplantae; phylum Streptophyta; class Pinopsida; order Cupressales; family Cupressaceae; genus Chamaecyparis; species Chamaecyparis obtusa. The sequence goes on along the minus strand of BSBK01001288.1, from coordinate 716,984 downwards.
AACTGAACTTCAAATCTGTCTTCAACTTCTTCCACAATGTACGCCAGAAATATCTAACAAACTTAGTGTCTCTATCTGAAACTATGGTCTTTGGCAAACCATGTAATCTCACCACTTCTCTGAAAAACAATTCTTCTAAATGAACAGCATCATTAGTCTTCTTGCAGGGAATGAAATGTGTCATCTTCAAAAATTTGTCAACTACTACAAAAATTGAATCATGTCCCCACTGTATCGTCGGTAAACCAAGAATAAAGTCCATACTGATATCCTCCAAAGGCTTTTCTGGTATAGGTAATGGCTGATATAACCCTATATTCTACTTCACTCCTTTCATCATCTGACATACTCTACAACTCTGTTCAAACTTCTTCACATCTTACTGCAACTGTGGCCAATAATAATTCTCACCAACCAAAGCAAGGGTTTTATCATGACCAAAATATTCAGCCAATCATCCACTATGCTTCTCTTTGATGAGATTCTCCCTCATAGAACTTCTTGGAATGCACAACTGACTTCCTCTGAATAGCATATCATCCTCAATGATGAAATCCAGCCATTTTGTCCTATCTAGAGTAACAGGCTCTTTACAAGCTTTCCAAGCTCCACCAAAATCAAGATCCTCTGGATACAAATTCTTAAGGTTCCTTGAACCCAACCACCTCAATCTACATCTCTGTCAACAATAGTTGTCTTCTGCTAAGAGTATCTGCAACCCTTTTAGACTTTCCACTTCTGTGTTTCAAAACAAATGTATAACTCTGCAAAAACTCAACCCATTTCAAATATCTCTGATTCAACTTTCTTTGACTATTCAAATATTGCAAAGTTTGATGATCAGTATACAAAACAAACTCCTTAGGAAGCAGATAATATCTCCACTTCTTTAATGCTTAAACTATAGCATAAAATTCCCGATCATAGACAGAATATTTTCTCTTAGCATCATTTAACTTCTCACTGAAATAAGCAACAGGTTTACCTTCTTGGCTCATAACAGCTCCTATTGCAGTACCACTAGCATCACAATCTACTTAAAACACTTTATTAAAATCTGGAAGTGCTAAAACAAGTTGTTCTGTAACTTTTTGTTTCAATAATTGAAAACTCTTTTCTGCCCCATTAGTCCACTTAAACTCTTTTCTATCCCATCTCATTGTTTCAGTCAAAGGTCCACAAATACTGCTAAAATTTATGATAAACTTTTTATAAAAGCTAGCCAAACCATTAAAAGATCTTACCTCAGTAGCACTCTTTGGAGTAGGCCATTCAAGGATAGCTTGTACCTTCTCTGGGTCTATTTTTAGACCTTCTATTAAAATTATAAATCTCAAATACACTAACTCTTTCTTCACAAAACTGCACTTCTTCAAATTAATCAATAATTTCTCATCTCTTAGCTTCTCAAACACCATACGAATATGCATCATATGTTCTTCCAATGTCTTGCTAAAGATCAAAATATCATCTAAGTAAACAATCACAAACTTTTCCAAAAATTCTTTCAGAACCTCGTTCATGAGCCGCATGAAAGTGCTTGGTGCATTGGTTAGCCCAAAAGGCATGACTAACCATTCATATAGTCCTTCCTTTGTCTTGAAGGTGGTCTTCCATTCATCTCTTTCTCTGATCCAAATCTGGTGATATCCACTCTTCAGATCTATCTTTGAGAAATACACAACTCCACTCAAACAGTCCATAATATCATCCATTCGTGGCAATGGAAACCTATACTTCATTGTGATATTGTTTATTACTTTGAAATCTGTACACATCCTTCATTCTCCATTCTTATTTGTTGCTAATACTGCTGGTACAGCACATGGACTCAGGCTCTCACGAATCAATCCCTTCTGTAACAACTCATGTACTTGTCTGTTCAACTCTTCACTTTCTGCTGGTGTCAGTCTGTGTGCTGCCTTGTTTGGCAAACTGGCTAAAAGAATCAAATCTATCTGATGACTGATCTTCCTTACAGGTGGTAATCCATCAAGTACATTATCAAATACAATATCCCGAAACTCATTCAACAAATCTACAACTTCTATAGGTACATCCTCTACTTTTTCTTTACTAGCTTTTGGAATTAAAGAAAAACAAACATGCTCATGCCTCATACCATCTAGGAATTTTTTTCCATCAACAAAAGTTATTCTTGCATTACCACATACCTTTTCTTCGGTCTCCTTCAATGGCTTTAGTTTATGTCGCACTCCATCCTTTGTTAGGGAATAAGTATTCGCACGACCATCGTGTACAACACATCTGTCAAACTGCCATGGTCTACCCAACAACATATGACATGCATCCATAGATATTATATCACATAGTACCTCATTTTGGTACCCGCCGATCTTGAACTTTACCAGGCACTTTTCACTGACCATGACCTTGTGGTCATCCTGCACCTAGGCAATCCGATATGGATGTGGGTGTTTCTGTCTCTTGAGATTCAACTTTGTCACCATCTCTTCTGACACCAAATTGTCAATGCTTCCACTATCAATAATTACATCACAACATTTACCCTCACACTTGCATCTAGTGCGAAACAGGCTCCTCCTTTGTTCAGGTTCATTCTCACCACTTAGCAGGACTCTTTTTTTAATTAGTGTTTCTCCTCTTTCAGCATATTCAGAATTTGATGATCTAGCATCTTCATCTACATGTGCAACTCTGGCCTGGCTTTCATTTCTCCTGTCTATTCTGCCTTGGTGCTGAGGACATTCAAATGCCCTATGACCTTCTTCTCCATAGTGAAAACACGTTCCACAGAAGCCTCCTCTTCCTGAACCTTGTCCTCTTCCTCTTCCTCTATGATCTCTATTATTCTAATCTTGGAAATGATTAGAATTGTTTCCTCTCTGATTCTGACTGCTACTGGCCTCATCCTTCTTTTTTCGATCTTCATTTCGGCCACCATATGACCATCCACCAGATTTTTCACCACGACCTCTTCCATTTTGTCTGCTCTCAAACTTCTTGTTCAGCTTTTCCTCTACTTTTAGGGAAAACTGATATGCCTCCTTAATACTGTTCATTTGAACCAGATTCAACTCCTCCTGAATGCTTGGCCTTAACCCATTAAGGTATCGAGCAACTTTCTCCTTATCAGCTTCTGCATGGTCTGTTCTGATGAAGAGTCGATGAAACTCTTCTGTATACTCCTGAACAGACCTTCCTGCTTGTTTCAAACTTTGCATTTTCTTTAGTAGGTCAAGCTCATAATCAACAGGAATGAACTGTCGCTTCAATTTATCCACCATCTGATCCCATCTTGTGATTTTATCTTTCCCTCTTCTATTTCACTCTAATTGAATTTCTTGCCACCAAATCTTCACATGACCTTTCAGTCTGGCCTTCGCAAATTTGACCCTATCAAGATCCTCAACATCTTCATACTCAAAATATTCCTTACATTCATTGATCCAGTCGATCAATTCCTCCGGATTAAGATTTTCAAAAAATGTAGGAACCTCAATCTTAGGTCTTTTCCCAATCTTGGAAATCCACCGTAAAAGTCTTTCTTCCTCTTGGTTCACAATTTCAGCTTCTCCTTCTTGATATTCTTCTTCGGCTTCATCCTCGCTTTCGTCTCTGACATTAAGATTCATTCCTCTGTGAATCTCTTCTTGTAATGCTCGCATTGTCTCTACAGCTCTCTAACCTCAGTTTTCATAGCACCAGCTCTTCCACCATGTTCTCTTCGTGGAGATATTTTCGCGATGCGCGTTGAAACCCTAACCACGGTCCTAGTGCAAACTACCTCATAGTAGGCGATCTGTTTACACACTCAAGAACTCCTTCTCTGATACCATTTGATGAAGGGTGCTCCCCTTAATACCACAAACACATAACAAAAATAGAGAAACAACAACAATAATATGCAAGAACAGAAAATTGGCTTCTTATTATCTCCACAAATGTGAAATTACAAACTTTCAGAATTACAATATGCAAAGCCACATGGGCATTCCCTTACAATATTCTGTAGGACAAAGCCTCGAATCAATACCCAGATCTACCCTAGACAACACTACGGGCCTTCTTTATATAGGCAATTTCCACCGCCCGAGAAGGTTCTAGAAATTTAGCCCTTAGAGCCGACCAAACATAGAATTATTTTATTTTACAATTTATTACATCAAGGTCGGCTCAAAATGAGTTTTGAAACTCAAACAGAAATTTTGAAGAAAAATTATTTTTCACCATTTCAGGTGACCCAACTTCCGAAGAACATAAGTCATCGCCTGTTGACCCGATTGGCTATTATAACCTCATTTTGGAAATGTCACGAAGCGCTCTATAGGCCTAACCAATGCTATGCTCTCGTCACCCAAATTTTCAACCTCATCCGGGGCCTCTCAAGCCTTCAAAACTAAGTTCAAAGTTTCTGTACCCTACTGCCAATACCGAAAATTTTCAATATCTTCAAAACTACACCTGATCTAGCCATGAAACTTTGCTGGCAGGCTGATATGACTGAGATGAACCTCCATATGTAAAATCAGACATTCTGAGATCGTAAGACCAACTTACTAAAAAATAGAAAGTTTCCATAAATAGCAACTCTGCACAAGATAGCCCTTATTGAATACAAAAATAGAAATATTTTTGGGTGACGCAAGATTGCTCTTACACACAGGATGCTCCTACATTAGACACCCAGGGTAATTTGAGAAGTGATCCTATCATGACTCAAGTGTGTAGAGGAAAACCAAGACGGTTAACCTCCTCCTTTTTTAGCCATGATGAATCTTCAACAGGTCATCCTTTCCATTTGACAAAATACTCTTCATATGTCCTGTTCCTTGTGCTTCTGCCAACACGACTGTCCAGTATGTCTTCAATCTCCTTGATATCTGAACTGGTTACTGGAATACTTCACTTTGCTGCTGCAACCTCATCTTCAACACCTCCATCATGATACTCTGTCAAATCTGAAATGTTAAACACTAGTGAAATATTCAGCTCACTAGGCAATTCTACTTCATATGCATTTCCTGAATCATGCTTCTTCAATATCTTACATGGTCCAAACTTCTTCATTTTTAGTTTGTTATATGTACCAACTAGAAATCGCTCCTTCCACAAATGAACCATGACTTCATCTCCAACCTAGAATTCCTTATGCCTCCTTTTCTCATCTGCCTTAGCCTTATACTATGCATTCATCTTGTTAATATGCTTCCTCACCTCCTCATGGATGTTCTTCAAGTGTTCTGCAAAATCTTCAGCTTCAGCAATACTTATTTCTCCTTTATCTATCTTCTCAATTCAGATGCATTTCTTGGACTACTTCCATATACAATCTGGAATGGTGATTTACCAGTGCTCCTGTTCACAGAATTATTATATGCAAATTCTGTCTGTGGTAAAATCAAATCCCATCCTGTTGGCTTATCTCCAACCAAACATCTCATCAAATTTTCCAAACTTTTATTCACCACCTCTGTCTGTCCATCAGTCTGTGGATGATGTGATGAACTGAACTTCAAATCTGTCTTCAACTTCTTCCACAATGTACGCCAGAAATATCCAACAAACTTAGTGTCTCTATCTAAAACTATGGTTTTTGGCAAACCATGTAGTCTCACCACTTTTCTGAAAAACAATTCTGCTACATGAACAACATCATTAGTCTTTTTGCAAGGAATGAAATGTGCCATCTTCCAAAATCTGTCAACTACTACAAAAATTGAATCATGTCCCTGCTATGTCCTCGGTAAACCAAGAACAAAGTCCATACTGATATCCTCCCAAGGCTTTTCTGGTATAGGTAATGGCTGATATAACCCTGTATTCTACTTCACTCCTTTCGTCATCTGACATACTCTACAACTCTATACAAACTTCTACACATCTTGCTGCAATTGTGACAAATAATAATTCTCACCAACCAAAGCAAAAATTTTATCATGACCAAAATGTCCAGCCAATCCTCCACTATGCTTCTCTTTGATGAGATTCTCCCTCATAGAACTTCTTGGAATGCACAACTGACTCTTTCTGAATAGCATATCATCCTGGATGATGAAATCCAGCCATTTTATCCTATCTAGAGTAACAAGCTCTTTACAAGCTTTCCAAGCTCCACCAAAATTAGGATCCTCTAGATATAAATTCTTGTGTTCCTTGAACCCAACCACCTCAATCTGCATCTCTGTAAGCAATAGTTGCCTTCTGCTAAGAGCATCTACAACCTTATTAGACTTTCCACTTCTGTGTTTCAAAACAAATGTATAACTCTGCAAAAATTCAACCCATTTCAAATGTCTCTGATTCAACTTTCCTTGACTATTCAAATATTGCAAAGCTTGATGATCAGTATACAAAACAAACTCCTTAGGAAGCAGATAATTTGTCCACTTCTTTAATGCTTGAACTATAGCATAAAATTCTCGATCATAGACATAATATTTTCTCTTGGCATCATTTAACTTCTCACTGAAATAGGCAATAGGTTTACCTTCTTGGCTCATAACAGCTCCTATTGCAGTACCACTAGCATTACAATTTACTTCAAACACTTTATTAAAATCTGGAAGTGCTAAAACAGGTTGTTCTTTAACTTTTTTTTTCAACAATTGAAAACTCTTTTCTGCCCCATTAGTCCACTTAAACTCTTTTCTATCCCCTCTTATTGTTTCAGTCAAGGGTCCACAAATATTGCTAAAATTTATGATAAACTTTCTGTAAAAGCTAGCCAAACCATTAAAAGATCTTACCTTAGTAGCACTCCTTGGAGTAGGCCATTCAAGGATAGCTTGCACCTTCTCTGGGTCCATTTTTAGACCTTCTGCTGAAACTACAAATCCCAAATTCACTAACTCTTTCTTCACAAAACTGCACTTCTTCAAATTAATCAACAATTTCTCATCTCTTAGCTTCTTAATCACCATACGAAGATGCATCATATGTTCCTCCAATGTCTTGCTAAAGATCAAAATATCATCTAAGTAAACAATCACAAACTTTCTCAGAAATTATTTCAGAACCTCGTTCATGAGCCGCATGAAAGTGCTTGGTGCATTGGTTAGCCCAAAAGGCATGACTAACCATTCATACAGTCCTTCCTTTGTCTTGAAGGCGGTCTTCCATTCATCTCCTTCTCTGATCTGAATTTGGTGATATCCACTCTTCAGATCTATCTTTGAGAAATACACAGCTCCACTCAAACAGTCCATAATATCATCCATTCATGGCAATGGAAACCTATACTTCATTGTGATCTTGTTTATTGCTCTGGAATCTGTACACATCCTCCATTCTCTATTCTTCTTTGGTGCTAATACTGCTGGTACAGCACATGGACTCGGGCTCTCCCGAATCAATCCCTTCTGTAACAACTCATGTACTTGTCTGTTCAACTCTTCACTTTCTGTTGGTGTCATTCTGTGTGCTGCCTTATTTGGCAAATTGGCTCCTAGAATCAAATCTATCTGATGACTAATCTTCCTTACGGGTGGTAATCCATCAGGTACATTATCAGATATAATATCCCGAAACTCATTCAACAAATCGGCAACCTCTATAGGTACATCCTCTACTTCTTCTTTACTAGATTTTGGAATTAAAGCAAAACATACATGCTCACGTCTCATACCATCTAGAAATTTTCTTCCATCAACAAAAGTTATTCTTGCATTACCACATACCTTTTCTTTGGTCTCCTTCAATGACTTTACCTTATGTCGCACTCCATCCTTTGTTAGGGAATAGGTATTTGCACGACCATCATGTACAGCACATCTGTCAAACTGCCATGGTCTACCCAACAACATATGACATGCATCCATAGATATTATATCACATAGTACCTCATCTTGGTACCCGCCGATCTTGAACTTTACTAGGCACTGTTCACTAACCATGACCTTGTGGTCATCCTACACCCAGGCAATCCGATATGGATGTGGGTGTTTCTGTCTCTTGAGCTTCAACTTTGTCACCATCTCTTCTGACACCAAATTGTCAGTGCTTCCACTATCGATAATCACATCACAACATTTACCCTCACACTTGCATCTAGTGCGAAACAGGCTCCTCCTTTGTTCAGGTTCATTCTCACCACTCAGCAGGACTCTTCTGTTTATTAGTGTTTCTCCTCTTTCAGCATCTTCAAAATTTGATGATCTAGCATCTTCATCTACATGTGAAACTCTGGCCTGGCCTTCATTTCTCTTGTCTGTTCTGCCTTGGCACTGAGGACATTCAAATGCCCTATGACCTTCTTCTCTAGAGTGAAAACACATTCCATGGAAGCCTCCTCTTCTTGAACCTTGTCCTCTTCCTCTTCCTCTGTGATCTCTATTATTCTAATCTTGGAAATGATTGGAATTGTTTCCTCTCTGATTCTAGCTGCTACTGGCCTCATCTTTCTTTTTCAGCTCTTCATTTCGGCCACCATATGACCGTCCACCAAATCTTCCACTACGACCTCTTCCATTTTGTCTGCTCTCAAACTTCTTGTTCAGCTTTTCCTCTACTTTTAGGGAAAACTACTATGCCTCCTCAATACTGTTCATTTGAACCAGATTCAACTCCTCTTGAATGCTTGGCCTTAACCCATTAAGGTATTGGGCAACTTTCTCCTTATCAGCTTCTGCATGGCCTGTTCTGATGAGGAGTCGATAGAACTCCTCTGTATACTCCTGAACAGATCTTCCTGCTTGCTTCAAACTTTGCATTTTCTTTAGTAGGTCAAGCTCATAATCAATAGGAATGAACTATCGCTTCAATTTATCCACCATCCGATCCCATCTTGTGAGTTTATCTTTCCCTCTTCTATTTCGCTCCAATTGAATTTCTTGCCACCAGATCTTGGCATGACCTTTTAGTCTGGCCTTCGCAAATTTGACCATATCAAGATCCTCAACATCTTCATACTCAAAATATTCCTCACATTCATTGATCCAGTCGATCAATTCCTCCGGGTTAAGATTTCTAGAAAATGTAGGAACCTCAATCTTAGGTCTTTTCCCAATCTTGGAAATCACCCAAAAAAGTCTTTCTTCCTCCCGGTTCACAATTTCAGCTTCTCCTTCTTGATATTCTTCTTCAGCTTCATCCCCGCTTTCATCTCTAACATTAAGATTCATTCCTCTGTGAATCTCTTCTTGCAATGCTCGCACTTGTCTCTGCAGCTCTCTAACCTCAGGTGTCACAGCACCAGCTCTTCCGCCACGTTCTCTTCATGGAAGTATTTTCGTGATGCGCGCTGAAACCCTAACCACAGTCCTGGTCCAAATTGTCTCATAGTCGGTGATCTATTTACACACTCAAGAACTCCTACTCTGATACCACTTGATGAAAGGTGCTCCCCTTAATACCACAAACACATAACAGAAATAGAGAAACAACAACAATAATATGCAAGAACAGAAAATTGGCTTCTTATTATCTCCACAAATGTGGAATTACAAACTTTCAGAATTACAATATGCAAAGCCACATGGGCATTCCCTTACAATATTCTGTAGGACAAAGTCTCGAATCAATACCCAGATCTACTACCAGAACTGCCCTAGACAACACTACGGGCCTTCTTTATATAGGCAATTTTCACCGCCCGAGAAGGTTCTAGAAATTTAGCCCTTAGGGCCGACCAAACTTAGAATTATTTTATTTTACAATTTATTACATCAAAGTCGGCTCAAAATAGGTTTTGAAACCCAAACAAAAATTTTGAAGAAAAATTATTTTTCGCCATTTCAGGTGACCCAACTTTCGAAGACCATAAGTCATCGCCCATTGACCCGATTGGCTATTATAACCCAATTTATTACATCAAAGATTGCTCTTGCACCCAGGATGCTCCTGCATCAATCAGTCACCCAATATAAATAGTGACTGCTAATAAGGTGAGATTTGAGTCACAGTCCAAGTATTGGAGGTATAACTGGGAGTAAAGCATAATAGAATCAATAGTCAAGCCGTGACTATAACACAAAGTAAATATGGAGTTCACAACTTGCAAATAAAAAGGAAAACTTTCAGCAAAGTAAAGATTGAGAGCATTTGTACAAGAAACAAACAAGCACCAATCATATGACTGTTAACAGCCAGTATCAAAGTCATGACTCATCAAGTTTCAACATATTATCTATGAAGAATGAATAAATCCCAGAACTAAGAGAATGCCATGATTTATGGTAAATAATATACTGGTATTTTCAAAACAGAGAAAAGTTGAGAGCTATGTGTGCAAGTAAACAATAACAGTGACAATAATATCAATAGAGGCATAGTGATCTACCTGTCAAAGTTGAGCAAGATGGAGATATTCAGAACATTTGACAAATAAAAACCAGTCGAATGGGTATAATGGAGAGCTTCATTCACAGTTACTATGTCAAGCTCGAGTTCAACAGAGAGTCTATTCATAGTTTTGCCGAGCTTCACCAAGTTTTCGAAGGCTTTTACCAGTTAGGGTTTCTTTTTCCCTAAAATTTATGTGTCAAGAATGAGTTAAGCACAACTGTCGATGCCAAATGAGCATATCAAAATTTGGAGTCTGTCAAGCAGATCATATTCAATGCACATACTATTTTTGTAGAGTTTTGAAAACCGCAACATGCCACTTCATACCTTCCTTGGTTATTGCATTGTATTGCAAGTGGATGAAATAGTCATGTCGACTTTGTCCACCTTGCATAATTTTACACTTAGAGATTTTCATCTAGGTTAGGACAAAGGATATTTGATATTAGTTTATCTAATATTAAGTTAATATTAATTATTGGCAAGAAAAATGTAAAAGGATTTAATTCGTTATTATGAGCCAAAATTTTAGGCACTTAGAGTTAAGCTTTCATAAGCTTAATTAGTGGCATATTATTGGCCATTTTTAGGGCAATTTTGTGGGACTTAGATTTTCAAATTTGAAGCTAGGGCAGATTATAAAATTGATTTTTGATGATCAATTAAGGGTTGCAGATTTTGGAGAGAGGGCATATAGTGAACACATTGTTCCTAAGTGCTTTGAAGGCCATTTTGTAATCAGGTTTTGTCAGATTTTGGAGGGAATGAACCAAAGATTTTGACTCATATTTGTGAAGTTGTTTTGATATTGGATCCTGTTTTCAGCTTTTCTAACAAGTGTTAAATTATTTATTATCTAAAGGAAGTGAGTAGATTTATGTTCCTTCTCAAGATAATCAATTTCTCCAAGACCTTGTATGAGAAATGTATGTTTGTTGATTATCCAAGTTATTCGTGGTAAAACCCTGATAGCATGCCTTTGTCAACCTATATGTTGAGCAGAGATTCAGAGTGTTGAGATCTTCATTTATGAGTTAGGATTGATGTTTCATCTTTTTGCAAAGTTTGAAATATTTCTTGGTGTATCACCCTAATCTTTTAGTTATAAGTATTCTTTTCCTTTTTCCCAACAAATTGCAAATCAAGAAAGTGATATTCCAAATTTTATAGGAACCAACCTAGAATCTTGAGATTCCTCCTTATTCAGAGTCTACCCACAGCTCGAGGAGGTTTCCATTGTCAGGATAGAATTGTTGTGTAGCCCTAATGCCTGATTTAGGGTGACAATTCTAAGCCTGAACAATTAGTACTTTCCAAAAAGTGACTTATAAAATATATTATTCAAATAATTAAATAATCAAATTATCCCTTAACTCAAATTAAATAATTCAATTCCAAATTAGTTGGAATCTAACTATGGAAAATTAGCCGGAAAATAAAATTAAATATTAGAAATTTCCCAAATAACATTGAAATCAACATTTTAATTAAAACATTTGTGACAACTGCGGGAACTTTTAAAATGCATAGACAGGCTTACAAGTCTAACACAAATGCATAATGAATCTGGATTTACCAATCATACACTAGAGGGAATAATAATATAATGCTCGGATACATCGTCCATATAGGGATGACATTTTCTCTGTATGCAAGGTTGAATCTACTATCTCCTAGTGCCACTATCGGGGACATGGGCACACACTCAAATCATGTGGCTCAAGGTGAATGTGTTTGGTACCTATTCACGGAAACACACAAATATCAAGTGTAACTACTCACAATATATAAATAGTCGAAGCACACATAATACATGATCATCATAATGAAGGAGAACAATACATCGTGTGGATCTCATGAATGAGTAACTAGGACTCTGTCTCACTTGGTACCAACGCCAAGGGAAAAATGCATAGTAATGGTGCGATAAAGCAGTACATATCATATAATTAAATTAACATTTCTTTTAAATTAAAAGCATTTAAATAATTATTTTTCTGCAATATAACATCAATCAGTGAAAGTAAGCAACTGAGATAACTAATAGCAAGTAAAGCACAATATAATCCATGAGTCCAATAACATCATCATGATAAACATAAATCAATGGTCTCGCATACAAAGTCAACCAAATAATGTAATAAGGCATTATTATGTAGATATGATCAAAATATTAATAACAACATATATATCAGCAATGTCGTAGTAACTGAAATAAGGTGCAATAATCAAATGCATCACATAGTTCAAATACCAAATCAACTCACATGAGTACTCACGGAATAACATCGTGATCAAATTAAACTCCTTTAGCCACTAGCACAAACCTCAGTGACACCATCAAATCACATCAAAATCCAATTACCATCACAACCACAATAGTAATCTCAGAATGAGCACAAGAATAAACTAAACTGGGTGTATCTCAAGATACCAACATAAAACCATACACAGGAATAGTCACTAAGTCACATAATCAGTTCAACCAATCATAAAGGAGCAACAATAAGCATCTTAGAGCCAAAGCAAGGCATCACGAATTAGGTTCACAACCACTTGTGTAAAATATACATAGCTTGCCAATACAACAACATAAATCAGATCACCCCAAAGGTACAAACCTCACACGATTCCAACGTGATCACACAATACAAGCATGAAATTCAAAGCCAAATCCATCAGGATGTCATGCGGAAAGCATATGGGAGAGGCACTACAATTTTCCCTACTAGCATGATAAACTGTATAGCTTATGATCATGGAGGCAAATCTTACATCATATTCTATTATGTCACTAATTGGGATTCCTCTCTTGTCTTAAATAGCTTCAATGGCATTATGAACTATATCATTATTTACTCCTTTTATCTTCGGTACTTCTCCTCCTGCACATAGTCCAATTATAGCTTGAATAACTTCTTTTTTAATCTCAATGGTATGTGCATTAGTTAACCACATGAATTCGCCATAAATCCTACTATGTACATATCTAATCCAGTCTACAACTCCAATATGTGGAAACCTAGAAAATTGTTCAAATTCCTTCTCTACGAGGGTTTCAAATTTAGGTTTCAATCTGTAGTTGTCATTTGAATCGGCTAGCTTCACAATGAACGGGTTCTTGATGTCATCTGCACCTAGGTCATCAATGGGACAATGTATGTATCCTAGTGTCTTGATCAACTTGAACAACCTTATATGAATGCCTCTTGAATTCATACCTTTCTCTCTCCTTAACCTCAAAAACTCATGGGATTTCTATTTCAAATTACAAACTTGTAGAGAGCTGAGCTTATAACTTTACCTTTTATTAGAAGTGGGGTTTTCTTCGTAAACCGTTTGATCAAATCCTTCGTCGCTTCATTTATTTCCTCAAATCACCTTAAATCTCCTTTGGAGCTCTCAATCCTTGTTCTCATAGATGCAATGTGACAAATGAGACTCAAAATATGATTTTGTATACCTTTTTCACCTAATTTGCTTTTGCAATTAATGCACTTGTACTAATTCTTTTGTAAACCCTTCACTCACTATCTGCGACACAATTTTGATGCGTAACTTCAAATCTGAATAAAATTCTTCTGTTTTAGGTTCTATAGCTTCACTTAGATCTTCTCTAACCTATCCGTGCCTAAATTTTTTAGGCATCATCCATCTTAGGGGGTTCTTTAAAAAATTTCTCCATTTGCTCATGTTATCTCTATTTGAGCATTAAGTGTTGTCAGTAGTATCAAAGTAGATCAGTCGGTTATCTATGTTGATCAGTCGGTAAAAGGAAGAACTACATGCTACACTATGCTAGTCGGTTAGAAAAACAAGCCTTCATACCGAGTATTCATAAGGCAGTACCGAGAGCTAAATAGAAACAGGTTTAAATAGGCACCAGAGTAGTTTTACCGAGCATCAGTGTATACCGATACCAAGCGTCAGTAAACACCGAGCAGACAGGACACTGAGCACCAGTGCATTCATCGAGAAGTATTGACAGTGTTTATCGAGCAATCCAGGAAATGACATAGTAATCAGTTTTGGCACATTTATATATGCAAACGGTTACAACAAAATCACAAAACATTTTACCAAGATCAAGGATCATTTATTGTAGATGTAATCATCAAATGTGATGATGATCTCTGTGTAATTGTTAGATCTAGGTTATTTTTGTATACCGTAGATCTTAGGATTTTCCTAAGAAGATGTAAACCTAATTAGGTCATGAAGGTTAGGCAATCATAGCAGTATGCTATATATTTGTAATTCATGACATTTTGACACAAGTTCTGAATATGTATGTGAAGGATAAGAAGGAGGTTTTGAAGCAAGTAGCCATCTTGAAGACATCAGTTTTCAGACAAGGTTGAGTAGCATTCAGAGATATTCAGTTTATTCAGAATTAGTAAAGGCTATCGAGCAGTACAGAGGAAAGATATCTACACATTGAGGTGATATATATTTGATATTTCATAGATCTGATTTAGACAAAGTTAAGTTGTTAATTACAGATACTTTCTGTTATTCTCTAATCATTGTAACAAAGTTAGCAAAATCTCTTAACAGAGTAGACCTAACAATCTTATTGTAAATCTCTTAACCGAGTACACACTCAAGTAGTGTTGTTAAAATCCTTTAACCATGTAGATCTAGTCGATCTTATTATTACTCCTAATAGGGTAAGATCATTAGAAGTGATCACAACTTGTAGCCTTAACCGACATACTTTATTATCTGCAGTAGTTAAGAATTTGTGGGTGTCATCCCCACCACAATTTTTACCTTCTAACAAGGGTTTTTGCGTAACCAAAATACTTGTGTTATGTGATTGCATTATTGTTTGTTTTCATGCAATTTACATGTACAAGATAATTGAATGAATGTTGCATACAATGGATTCAGTTGGGTAGACTAGCTTACTACTATTTGCAGATTGAGTTTAAAGTTTAAAGTTTTTTAGGGCACTGATTCACCCCTCCCCTCTTAGTACCTTATCTCTCCATTCCAACAACTCCCCCTAGGACAAAGGCCTATATTTAGTTTTATGTTGGATTAGCAACCTCGGATCTAGACAAGAACCCTTTTGCTACATCCTTCTTGACCCATATTTTCTTCATTTGTTTGCACACTTCCCCAACATTGATCTTTGTCTTCCCTTTGTCAACATTTATCTAATCCTTGTTCTTGTTTATTGCTTTCTTGTTATTGCTATTAGTAATATATCTGTAATATTGGGCTAGATGTCCAAATCGATTACATTTGACACAAACAAACCTCCTTTGCCCTTTATTGACCATCAGATTCCTCCTATTTGCAAAATCTCTTGCAATATGACCAAAACCATCGCATGCATATCATCTAACCTTGTCCTTGTTAGTGACATAGTTATTCATGTTGATTTTGCATTCACTTGCCCTATGACCATGATTATAACATTTGTAACACTAATTTGAAAAGGATACTTGATTGTACTTAACCCTTTTTCTACAATGCATGGCTAAATGTCCAAATTTATTGCAGTTAAAACACTTACCATCATTCCTTTGAGCATTAGGTTGTTTGACTGACACTTTCTTATTTTCCTTTTTCTTAGATCTAGGATTGTCTTGTCCAGACTTTGAACTTTCACCATTTTCAAATCCAAGCCCACTCTTATCTTTGGTGCTCCTTTGGTTTGCAAGAAACGAATCAATCTTTGTAGTATTGATCATGACCTTTTATTTGTAGTCATTTGCAATCACCAATTCATCTCTAAGTTCTTCTTCATCATCCTTTGCCTCCTACAAACTAATCATAAGTCATTTGCACTCATCAGATAGTTTGTTGTATTCATCAGATCTCTCTTTTAGGGTTTGACTTAGGATATCTTCATTCTTCTTTTCTGCAATTCCTTTGGTGAATCTCATTGTCATCGATTCCATTTCATTCTTCAAGGTTGTATTTTTCTTGCTTGAGTCTTTCACATTCTTCAGTTCTATCCTTCAAGTCTTGATTCATTAGTTCATCATCCAAGCTCTCCGATAGGTGATCGCATAGTTTTCTTCTCTTGGCTTTGGCTTGCCTTAGTTGTAATTTCAATGTTTTGATGAAGTTCTTAGCCTCCCTTAGATCCCTCAACCTTTCAACTTCATCATTAGATTGGTCTAGGTCACTTAAAGAAACAGTGAGTTGTTCATGCAATCCTAATTCCATCTTTCCTTCCTGGATCTCACTCAACCTATTAGGTTTCCTCCAAGGGATTGTCCTATGATACCAATTGTAGGAAATGGGAAACACTAAGAGAAGGGATGGGGGAGGGGTGAATCAGTGTTTTAACAATTTTTAAACTTATTGAAGCAATTCACAATCACCTTAAAGCTTTCACTAAAAAGAAAAATGCATGAACATATAAAGTAAATAGAAACACAACCACAACACAGATTTTTATCGTGAAAACCTTATTAAGGGAAAAACCATGGTGGGAATATAACCCACAAGCTAATACTCTACCGAAATATTATCTTTTACATATGTTGGGAATGCACTTGCATTTAGGCATATTGCTTAAGCTCACTACTCATTACAACTAAGGCTACAACCCTTTTACATAGACTCGCCATCTTACAATGATCAATACTATGATTCTAATACAATGAACTGGCTAAAGTAGCATCAAACTATGCCTAATTACAATTCCATGAAGTTACAAACAAAGATTTGAGACCCTAGAATCACTAATTTCTCTTAGACTCTGCTCTGCATCAATCCGCTAACTCAGATCTGAAATCTCTACCTAAAAACGTGTTATAACACCTCAATTATGCATTCAGTTACCTTATACATCACCCAACTAGCTTTTCCTAATCTCATCCATGCAATTTATACATGAGCAATACCTAATTCATCTTGTTATGTCGACATAAAAACATTATTGGGAAATGTAAATCATTTTATATTTCACCACCAAAAATATTATCCAACTTTAAAATCAAATAAGGATAATAGTTGATATACCTTTTAACATGTTGGCTCAACCGATTTGACCATGCTTTGACCATTGAAAACATTTTACTGATTTGTGCAATAAGATTATTTTTACTATGTCAGTCCTTTCTAACTATTTACCTTGAAATTGCCACTGAGAAGTGTATAACTTCTACTAGCCAAAAGATCTTGCTATAAAACTTTGGAACCTTGATTATGCCTTCCCTAGTTGTTGCACTCAAAAATACTTCGCTGGTAGCTTATGCAGATCCAAAAATTGTCTGCTCTACATGCCCTATTTCCTATACTTAACCAAAAACTGATTTGTTACTTAATCTGATCTAATGAATTTCGCAGGTGGGAATGATGTCTACACATGATGTTGTCATCAATGAGAACACTCTAATCATTTGACCATGTCTCTTTCCATCTTGCCAATAGATAATTATCTAAATAGATAAATGAAACAACGAGAGAGATGAATAATAGTGACAACACAAGATGTTCTAAACAATGTAAATATGATAACTAAGAAGACGACACTTCCCTTCAACACCAAAAATGAAAAGCTTGCTAGAGTAAGGAAGAGCATAGACCTTCCAAGTTAGTAGAGCTTCATTGTGAGCAACAATGGAGATTGGAAAATGGAAGAAAATGTGTTAGATTGTGAGAACTTCAAAGAGTGAATCATAGTTTGTTCTTGTGTGTTATTGTCAAAATGAATTCAAAATAGAGAGATATTGAGGGTTGGTTGTCACCTCGACGCTAGTGTGTGTGTGTGTGTGTGTGTGTGTGTGTGTATATGTGTGCGCGCGCTCAAATTAACATAAATTTCCTTTCATGTATATTGTCAACGTTTATTAGGAGGAATTCTAAATCATAAGCTCAAGATTAATTTTGTACTATTTGTATGGACTCATCTAGATGATTCCATTGGTTTGTGTAGATATATTCATATACATGTCTGTATATCCATAATAAACACAAACATGTATACAAACATATACATATATACATACATTAATACATATATCTACACATATCTAATGAAGTAATAAATGTAAATGTATATGCATATTTGCTTGTTCATGTTTTATCTCCATAAATAAGAAGAAGAAAATTAATAATAATTTGTTTGATCATAAAAACATAATCATTTTGAACTATTTGTATAGATTCGTCTAGATAATTCCACTTAATGAAGTGTGTTATGGAATAGCCGATTTGAAGTAATTAATGTGTGTTTGTCTAGTTTTACTTCCAATAGATAAACAATTTTTGTTGATCATGGAAAACCTAAATTTTATGAACCATTTTTTGGATCCATCTAGATGATTCCACTTAATGAAGTGTTTAGTTTCTATTTTTACCATGTAAGCTTGCTAAAAAGATCATGTCCATCCAAAAGGTTCTTTAGGAGATTATTCGTGTGGAAGCATCCAATGACTTTTGTGACTTGTCCACGGACAAAATCACTTCACATTTCATATGATAATTCTCTTTCTAGGGCTCAAAAAATGGTAATACTTTCCAGTGCTTGATAAAAGCATTATACTTTTTTGGTTCAAACACATTATCCAATCTCATGATCAGAAGCTTCGTGAGCCGGATCGTGAGATGGTTTTCCTTCCCAAGTTCATCTAAATATGATAGCTTCTCATTTCTATCTTCAAATTTATATTTGAAATGAGAGTTTTCCTTCCCAAGTTCATATAAACATGATGGCTTCGCATTTCTTGCTTCAAATTTATATTTGAGATGAGTCTTCCATCCCAAGTTCTTTTAAACATGATGGCTTCACAAATCTTTCTTGAATTTTACATTTGGAATAAGAGTTTTCATTTCCTGGCTTGTCCATTTAAGTGGATTCACGTTTGTTACTTGAAAATCATATTGAATTGTCGTTTATATGATGATTTTGTTCTCCCAGCTTGTCCATCTAAGCTGGATGGCTTCAAATTCCTTACTTTAAAATTTGATTGCAGTTTTGTCTAACCAGAATGCAATAACAGAAAAATTATATAAATAATGCCAGGTAGTAACTATCAGTTATAATTTAAACAAATCCAAAAGTGAAAATTGGTAACCAAATTCTGGATCAGTTAGAAGTTTAATAAGAAGTTTAATAAGCTCAAAAGTGGACATTCATAACAATATTTTACCTATCAATATGCATCTGTTCCTTTTACTTGCCTTTTATTTTAGTTCTGGTCGACAAGCCGACACCTTTCTGCAGTCATCATATTTCAAAAGATCCAAACCAGTAACAAATACCGTTGCATATCAGTAGAACTTCGCTTTTAGTACACTTTGATTTATGATGCCAATTCTTTGATATTTTGCTACTCTACTCCTCTTTCCGTGGGTCACATTTGAGGAAACAACCTATAAAGGAATTGGTGTGACATGACCACCCTAGACTGTTGACTAGAGTTCACGGAATTAGAGTTCTGACGTGCAGAGAAAAGTGCCATGGCACTCATCTCCTAGATTTGCTAGTTTAGAAACTCATACACATACTACCAAGGATAGAAAATGAAAAATGACATTTGAACACCAAAATGCTAAAAGCCTTCAGTAAGTGAGACAATTTTTTTTTCAGTTGAAATTTAAAATGAAATCCAAATTTGAATCTCTTAATTCCAAGGTAAAATCATCTTTCATGAAAAGGCTTTCTGCATAATCAAAACATTACTATGTTTCTAGCACACCCAGATCAAGGACCCTGTCACTGAAGCTAAACTAAACATAATTGAAACATATGAGAAGATAAATTATGCTCAGCTTCGTATCTACAATCACTGGAACATCTCAATAACATCTCAACAAAAATGGTTACATGTGAAAAAATATAAATCATGCTTATATATAGTTGTGAACAAAAGATGGCTCGTGTGATATCACCATAATAACTCTCAACCACTATGAACTCAAGGAAAGTACTTTATCGCTCTCAAGGCAAAGGCAACTTTAACTGCAATATGTTGATTTCCAAGAACTAATCCTAAAAAATGGCTGAGTCATTAATAATATTTTCATGAACAACTAATCCTATTAAATGGCTGATCATTGGTAACATGCAATCTATGAATTATAGACATACATTAAGTCTCTCTTCTTGTGCAGTAGTGCTATTCCAAGTTCTCTTCTCCCTTTGCAACTGATCTTTTCCTTTGATAGAGGTTATCTTTGAGGAAATAGTGGATTTATAATTGAATTGAAGAATACAGCAGCTCGTCAGCATGAATAGATCTTTGTATAACACCAATTCCTGTGAAGCGCTACAGATGCAAACATGCATTTACTACTTTAGTCGCTTGCCTTCTTCAGGCCTCACTTCTATGAACTTTGCAATTTTTGCAGTTGAAGTGGCTTCATGTTGAAAATTATTAATGGTAACTGAATGGTCATTACCATTTCTTTCTTTTGGTGCCCCAAGTACTAAGAGCTCTTCTTCTGCCTTATCTCCTGAATTGGGATCCTCGTTTACAGGCTTGTAACCAATATTATCCTGGATTACATCTTCTTTTGGTTCCTCATGGACAGTATCTTCTTCACCACTGCTATAAACCACCAGTTTCAAGTTAAGAAAACAGCATGAGCTGCACTGTACAATAGAAGTTTAATGAATCGGAACAGAAAAAACATTACCATGAAGTATAAATCAGGAGGCCAACTGCAACAACTCCAAACGCTAAAAAGTACATCCAATCAACCTGTTTAAACATTCTCATTTAAATGAATATCTCTGCCATGCAGTACATTATGAGATCCTCATCTACAATATGCATCTTGTGCATTAAAGTATTACCATTAGAGGTTAAAAATCCCACCTTTTGATTATATGCAAAAATGCGGATTAAAACTGCCCACATATCTGATGTCAACAGAGAAAGGTTTAATAGGGCAGCTCCACTTATCTGTAAGCACAAAATGAAAAGAACACTCAGAAACAGCATTTACTGACATAAAATAACAGATGCAAAAATAATATTATATGATGAAAGTGGTTAGCTTGGAGATACAACAAATAGGTATGATATGCGATGAGATAACTTCTAGCTGATTTGAAGGACCTCTTGAAGTCCTCCTGAAGTGTACCTATTGTTTAGTATATTGTCTCTAAGGTAGCAAGTTTTAAAAAAAAATCTTAAAGTTTCATTTGATTATGTTGATCAATATATCCAAGGCCTTCATGCTTTTCTAATGCTTCGTTAATACCTTCAGCCATTTTTGCTGAGGCCTTTTCACCGATTTCTCATCTTTTTCATTAGCTTAAAACCGATTACTTTTCAATGTAGCTTTCAAAGAAACCTATTCAGTAATCATCAATATAGGTTGCATCATGAGACTTATGATGCACGAGCATCTAGGTTGTAAAAGCACTCTTCAAACAAAATATTTTCTTTTCATATTTGTTTGTTTTATAGATACTTTTCTAAGTGGTGTGTATCAAATTTTTGGCACCCCAATATACTGCACTAATGTTATTCAGTCCAAAGCTTTATATTTGTAACAACGAGTGCAGCCAACATTCAACAAGTTAGGCAGTGTCTGATTTTGAAATTTTCATTATGGGTTCTATGAGAGTCGGCTATGGAGCCACACTGTATTTAGGAACTCTTAGCTCGAGATGCACCATGGATGGCAATTCAACACATTACCAGTGAACATACACACTACTAACGAGCAAACGGTTATAATACCAAGAGAGGGGAGGGGTGGGTGGGCTGTGAATCTGTATAACAACAAATTTTACTAAATTAATCATAATAGCATTATTCAGTAAATTCCAACAATCATGCACATAAGAAAACCATAACATAATGTTTTACATGGAAACCCTAATGGGAGAAAACCATGGCAAATCAATGCTTTTATATAATAATTCTTTTGCAACTTTGTAGGCACCAACACCTAACTTTATGAGCACCAACTCGCTTGAAGCACCAACTCCCACTTCTGAATTTATAGGCACCAACCTACTAGAAGCACTAACTCCCACTGCTAAGCACCAACTTAGTGAGAGACACCAATCTCTTCTGAGGAAGCACTGACTTCCAAATTCATGATCCACCTTCAATGTTGCTTCTTCAATGGATAATGGATAATCTTAGATATCATTCAATAGGATGTAATCTTCCTTCAGCTCTTCTCACAAATCTGATTACAATTATGCATAATCTTCTTTCACAAGACTATCATTAATATCTCATTGTCTTCCTTCGAAATCTGCTCTTACACATCACATATATTATTCATATATATCTGCATGTAACCTTTATGCATGGGCTGCATATATTCTTCAATATGAATATGAAACACTTCTCATACCTATGCCCTTTCTCTTCTATGTCTGCATTATTGTCCTTTTATATCTGCATGGTTTTTCTTGTTAAATCTACTTGTGCACAAAATGATGTCTTTTTATCTCACACCACTCTCACACATCTCTCTCAATGATTTACAAGTATCTTTTATACGCTCATGTCTCCATGTAGAAAGGCATTCTTTTGCCTTTCAGTATTGCCCACCTTTCTCTTAATTGGACCTCTTGCACTTTATAAAAAAATTATTTCTTCATCATTAATAACACAATTGTTGATGTTTGTAGCTTCGATCAGATAAAATGAGAGAGATATTAATATTATGAGAAAAGACCAAACTGTGTTATATATATATCATAATTATAATAGATATTATTATTATATATGTATTGATATATATATATATATATTTGTATTTGATATTTGACCTCTTCTCATAATAATAATATCTCAGATCGATTAACATCATATAAACAAATGAATAATCTTATGGCCATCGATCCATGGAAGAATCGATGTATATCGGTTATACCGATTTGCTGTGTATTGAATATACTTACCGATTTGCTTTGTTAAACATCAGTTAATACATACCAACTGGAGATACTTGTTTATATTGGTTAATAATACCGATCGGTTGTATTTGTTTACATTAGTTAACAATACTGATCAGTTGCATTTAATGATCGGTATCATGAACAGCGATTTACTCATTTAGAGAGCACGTTAATATAGAGTCGTGTCTCCTTGAGGAGACATGCCTCTATACTAATTTGCCTCCCATATATGTATTCATTCATTGATCGATCAAAGACAAGCATATACAATATTAAATGCAAGTCTTTTATATTAGATCAGCAAGTAATTCAGAGATAATTCTATCAGCATTTCCCTTGTGATATTTTCATATTCTTATAGTGCATAAAATACATGAGATTTCAGTTGTGATTTCCATAGTCTTTTATTTGCTGCATACCTGAAAAGAAAAGACATATATTAGCAAAATAAGAAAATTAAAAGTCATACAATCTGATCACAAACTTTAACATGGTATCAGAGTGAGGTTCCTTCTTTAAAAGCCTAACCGCTTGAAGGGAGATCCAATCAGATTGAAGGTTGCCATAGTGTATAGAACCTTTGGATATTCGAGATAGGTCATGTGAAGAATTCAGGTAATGTTCGAGAACGGTGACATCGTTCTGTGAATTTGCATGATATTTTCTATATGGGCTCACCTTACAAAATGAAATACTTGAAATTTATAAAAGATAAGTATTCGATGTTTTAGTAATGCACATAATTTTGAGTTTGTAATTCATGCTATACTATTAGTTAGTAAAATCTTGTATTTTCAGTCGAGATAGTTTAGTAAGTGATTTGTAATCTCTCTCTAACATACCTTCAAGACAGAAGCACAAGAAAATTGAATTCAAGGGAGAAAGAACTTGATGCTTGCATACGAATTGATGATTGAGACTTGATGTAGAGGGAGTCTGACATTTCAAAAGAAGACAAGAAGTATATACAAGAACTTGAGCTTCAGAGGGAGCAGATAGAGGATATGGTTCAATCAACTTTTGATAATCTCAATCATATTGATTAAGAGGGATTAGTCCACATTGGGATAGATTCTTCAGCGATCAAAGAAACTATAATAGTCAGAGGACTATTCCTAAGAGTTATTTTGTTGTGATTAGTTATGAGGAAGTTATAATGACTGTCAAAGTCATTTGGTAATGAAGGAAAGATAAGTCAGTAAAGCACATGAGCTATTCGGTAAAAGGAACTAAAGGAGAAGGTAATTTCGGTAAAGGCAAATGAAGTTTAGTCACCAAGCAATGAAGAACTGAGCATCAAGTTGTACCAAGCTACAACATCAACCGAATTGATAAGATGAGACAGTTACCGAGCTAGAGGAAAATGTGTTACCAAGGATGACAGGCCAACACAAGGAGAATCTCTAGATACATTGAATCTAGACACCGAACAGAAAACGGTTTACAAATCTCAAGGAGATTGTATGACAGAGCATTGGAGATTTAAACATGATGATTATGCATGATTACAAGGTGAGATCCATGAATGAGAATTAAGTATGAAATATACATTGGAAGAGTAACCAATGCTAGCACCGCTTGAAGAGATGATTCTAGAACAATTCCACCGCTTTTAAAATTGTATATAATGAATCTAAGTGTGAAGATCAATATGCATGTGAGAGGTGATTGCATGTGCGAAGAAAAGATTGCAGAAAGAAGGTGATGAGCAGAGAAGCTACTGAGTAACAGAGCAGCAAAGAGCAAAGAGTAATTGTGATTCAGAATTGAATCTACCGAGTACTGAATTGTTATTGCGAGAGGTACGCAATTTGAGGTAATTAGTTGTTGAGCATATAGAGTCTGAAAAGCATAAGTAGATGCAAGTTTAACAGACAAGTTTGTGATACTGATTAAAGAGTAATCATAATTGTAAAGTCTCTTAACGGAGCAAATCCTAATAGGTCTTACATTGTAAATCCTTTAACCGGGTACAGTTCTTAGATTAGAATTGTAAAATCCTTTAGCAAGGTAGACTTAATTGGTCTTAAGACTCTTAACCGGGTTAATACTCTTAACAAGGTAAGCTATCAGAAATAGCTAGCAGTGTAGCTCTAACCGAGCAAACTTTTTACTGCAGTAGTGAAGTTTTGTGGGTGTCATCCCCATCGCAGTTTTTATCCTCTAAGAAAGATTTTTGTGATACCAAAATGAATGTGTTATGAGTTATGTGTTATGTTTTATATGTTTTATGAGATGCATGCAAAAGTTATGGAATCAGTAAATGGTTAAGGAAGAAAGTTTAGATAGTTTAAAAGTGTTTTATATTATTGATTCACCCCTCCCCTCTCAATACTCACCTTTACATACTTATTCCAACAATTGGTATCAGAGCAGTGTCTCTTATTAGGAAGTTTAACCACTTGAGAGGAAAGATCTGGAGAGATGGAAAGTTATAGGTATGAAAGAGTGATTGATAACATGGAAATAGAACTGAGAATGGCTAATGAGCAAATTGATGAATTGAGGAGAAAATTGAAACGTTCAATCAACAAGAGAAAGGAGCTAGCACATCAACTGAAGGACACTCAAGATCAGGTTAAAGAACTTGAAGAACAATCAAAGGGAAGCATGCCTGATGAATCTGAAGCTGCAATATCAAAATTGACTGAAAAGAACAAAAACCTAGTTGATCAGGTGAAAGTACTGAAAAGATAACAAGAAGCTCAATCGGTAAGGATGTGTGAAGTCCTAGAATAAAAAAGAAAAGCAGAAGATGACAAAAGAAATGGTGGAAGATGAAAGAAGACAATTGAATACAATTCTAAATGAGAAAGATGGGGAAATACTGAGGTTGACACAAATTCATTACAACTTGACAGACCAACTAGTAAGTGCAAATCAGGATGTTGCAAGGAAAGTTGGAGATATTGTTGAACTAAGATCTGAGAATGAACATCTGAAGAATCAACTGAAATCTGAAAAAGATGCTAATGAAGTCTTGAAAAGAAATGAAGAATCACTAAGGATATTGGATGAACAGCTAAGAGGTCAAAGACAACCGAGAGATACTACTGGACTTGGATACAATGCAAACAATACCACCGAGAAGGGTGAGTCCTCTAATCAAGAAGCCAACCCGAGATAACGCTGCTACTCCACCAAAGACAAAGAAACCTACATGCTATCATTGTGGGAAACCTAGACACACAACAAATGTCTACAAGAGCAAATGAGGTAATCCACCGAGTACTCCTAAGTTTAATGGTCATTGTTACAATTGCAATAAGTTTGGTCATAAGGCATTTGAGTGTAGATCAAGGGTTGTTAACAATTCAAGGAAGCAAAACTTCAATGGTTACTGCAACAACTGCAATAGATATGGTCACAAGTCTACAGAATGCAAGTCACAAAGAAAGAATGAGAAATGGATCCCTAACCGACAGAATGCTACAAACAACCAACAAGGATCAACTATACCATGGGACTATAATACAAGAATCACTTGTATTGCATGTGGAAGATTTGGCCAGATTGCTACAAATCGCTTTAGGATGCATGGTATGAAAATATAAGGTCATGGAGAAACTCTGGAATGGTTTGTTTTCACTGTCACAAGGTCGGTCACCTAGCCAAAGACTGCAAGTACCGAGGTAAAGCCCCAACCGTGGAACAACCAAATGAAAAAGCTCAAGTTAATATTAATGAGATAAGAGATTAGATGAGTAAGACATGGAGAAGGAAGTCTCAAGATGATGGAACTAAACTTGGAACAACTGATGGCACCATATCCTCTGGATTGGGTGCACCTATCTTTACTTAATCAGTCAAGGTATGTGTAGGAGCTGATAGCCTAAATTCTATCTTAAATCAGTTCCTAAAATTAGTGCAAAGATCCATATTAGCATATTAAGATGCATTTGGATATAAACTGTGAAGTTTCATTTCATATTTTGATCCGTAAAGTGTATAAGTTATTTTGTTCCATTCGGTGAAAGAAAGTATATTTTAGTTATCTGTGAAATGAAGTCGGTAAAGAGGATTTAATACAAATAATATAGTGTAATGTCCCTTGCTAATTTAACAATAATATTCGTAATAAAAATAAGGAATAAGTAATGAACTAAGAAATTGACTGTTTCCAGTCCATATTATAGAACAAATCTTATTATTGCTTCAGTTATAAAGATGGGAGAAGACATTGGAGGCAATCACCAAAGCGCTTAGAGACCATTGATTGGCTCCCTCAAAGTTTACAGACTCAGCCTTTAACCTGTCTCGAGCTCTAGCTCTCAAGGTTAAAGAGGAAGTTGGTCCCCACCCTATCTTGGGAGTTATCCTATTGGATTTAGACTGCCCCTCTTTGGTTGCCTCAGCCCTTCCCTTCTTATTGTTGCAATAGTAACAGATCTAAACACACACACACACACATGTAATTGTGACTCCAGAATTGCTAATGAATATATATATATTATAGATGTAAATATTAGATCATTCATAGATATGTTATAGATGATTCTGATTTCAATATGATTAACATATATATATAATTATATGTATTAGATAATGCTTATAGTTCAGATATAGTAGATCTTTTAGACATCTCTTACAGGTCGTTTGATTTTTCAATTATTTAATTCAATCATATACCTCTGACATGTAATTTATATATATATATTATATATATATATGATCATATACTAGTTTATTATGCTAAGAAGATTCAGAACTAATATTCTGTGACTAGTATTACTTCATTGCTGCTTGCCAGTGATATTATATTTTTTATTTTCCTCTTTCCTTTTAAAGAGTACCCCTTATATCTCCCTCTGTCTTATGCGCTTTGGAATGAGATTATATATGTCTTAGATATTAGATAGTTGCATCCCTTGATTTGGATAGACATACCCCTTAATCACACCTCTACATTTGCACAAAATCAACGTAATAATTATCGTGCCTTGCTATTGATATATCGTCATTGTATCTGTAATCATGAAATAATTTATATGAATGTTCCCCCATTAATTGCCGTAAGGACCATCTGGGAATGATTACTTACGTGCATGATTCCTCATTGTTCTTCACAGTTTCCCAAGTTATTAAAAAATTATGGCTGTCACCGTTGACGTCCTTGTTAGAGAACCCCTTTCCGTATTCTTAACTATTATTAATTGTATCTTTCTAGAGCATGACTATTAGTCAAACTCTACATCGTGCCCATACGATATCCTTGGCATTAAAACTCAAACAGTATTGGCTGAATTGGCTAATCACAGATGGTACCCTTAATCATATTGGCTGGCGTGGCTAGTAAACTCGATGTCTCCTTACTTATATCGATGCTCCCATATATATATATATATATATATATATATATATTTGCAGATTGATGGCACCGTTGCTTCTCACTGGGATTTGATATGTCATGCCCAAGAAGGTTCTAGTGGCTGCCGTGAAATATGAGTAGTTATTTAATTATTAATTAATAATTATTTATTAATTAATTAATAATTACTTATTTATTAATCAATAGTTAAATATTAATAATGATATATATATATATAATTTCAATTAACTACTATCTCAATAATAACATTGATTGATATGATCAATCAACATATAATTAATATATTCTTTTAATCAATTATTTATTTATTAAATTCTTATTACAGATGGGATATCACATATAGCCGTTGGAATCCCTAATTGAGGAAAAGCTATAAATAGAGACTATGCTATTTCATTTCACCTTACACTTTCGCAAGCATTTGAAGCATTTAATAGAGAAGAGACTACCGAGCGATTCCAAGCAATCATTCGAGCAAATCCAAGCAATACAGAGTGCATTCAAGGTATTTCTGGCATCTCTCTAGCTGTGTTAGAACAATCTAGTTACTATTCAAGTGAAACCCTATTTGTTTGAAGATCATTTCTGAGAATCCAATGGCACCAAAAGTACAGAAGCCCATTATTGTTGAGAAGGTTGACCTTGTCAATCCAAAATACAAGTTGCCTCTCGCCATTGTTGTTGAAGTTGACAAATCTGGAGCCCTATCATCGATTCCACTGAGAGTGATACTCATTGAAGACGTCAACACCTTCATACATTGCAAAATTGAAGACATCTACCAAGCTGAAATTGACACATCTTACAGGAATTTATGCATAAACGGAAATTTGAAAGATGACCACACGCATCTAGAGACTAAGGGTTTGGTTCATGCTATACATGTACCGACAGTTTTCAAACAAGAATAGATGAGGATGGTACTTAGGTGAGTACATGATCAGTTCATGTGGCTCGATGCACCTATAAAGATCACCAAGGATGTATTGCACATTGTCACAGGATTTCCGATCGGTGATAGACCGTGGGCATACAAACAAACTGACAAGAGTAAATTGTGTGAGCTTACTCAAGCCAAATGGGACGATAGAGGTTTGAAGTTGTCTACTATTGGTGACCCTGAGATAAGATTCGCAAGTAACATCATATCATACCGAATCTTTCAGTCATCTCGAGTAGACAGTGTACCCTATGGAGAAGTTGACATTGCCTACAAGATTGTGAAAAAGGACATGAAGATAGACCTATGTGAAATATTGCTGAAACAATTGGATGACAACATGAATACTATCAAGAAA
This sequence comes from Chamaecyparis obtusa, assembly GCA_027943335.1. NCBI lineage: Eukaryota > Viridiplantae > Streptophyta > Pinopsida > Cupressales > Cupressaceae > Chamaecyparis > Chamaecyparis obtusa. The sequence continues at coordinate 687,253 of BSBK01001288.1, read as the reverse complement.
GAAAATTCTAATACACTGAAGTTCGAACCATTACTGGTATGCATTTTCTTTTATTTTCAAAACTTCTTTCCTACAATCGGTGAAGTAGTTTGGAAAGAAAATAAACCAATTATCTATCAAATCAATGAATATATTCAAAGCATAGGAGAAAATTTTGATATGGTCATGAATGATTACTTTACTAAATTTCAAACAAAGATGCGTAAGAGATTCGGGATTCCACCCCAGTTTGTGGAAGAGTATAAGGATGATTTATGTTTTGAGGTAGACACTGACACATGTATAGTAAGAGTTGTGGAGCCAAGAACCATGTGGCTACCACCTATGGGATATGAAATGGACATTGATACTGCATCAATACAAATAAAAGGACTTCTAGAGAAACTCGTTGACAGAAGTGCAACTCGGTATGGTACTTATGAAGAAGTTAAAGACAAAATCAAACTAGGTATCTTGATACTTAAGGCCATAAGAAAAACTAGCAGGATGATCAGTAACTTGTCAGAAAATTTGGGTAATACTGTTGAAGTAGAAGAAGTTGTTGAACCAACAGAGGTTAAGGGGAAGAAATTAAGAATGAAGAAAGAACCCCCAGCCTAATCGGTGTTAGACCATCAACAAGGTCCTCCATACCGAGAGAGAAGAAGAAAGCAGAGATAGAACCACCAAAGACTAAAACCTACATAAGAGAGAAAAAGGCTATTGGAAGGCCTAGGAGAAAATTGAAGGTACAAGAAGAAAGTGAAACTGAATCGGAGGATGTTTCACAATTTAAAGTTGTACAAAGTCAGGTACCAAAAGTAAAAGATCTTGATGAATTACTCAAGACACTTAAGAAATATGGAGGTTATTCAGGATTGAAACAACTGAAGTATGAGAAAAGGAGTGATGAAGAAAAAGATAAAATTGAAGAGTCTGTTATATTTACTTTGCACAAATTCAGAACTACACCAATTGAAGTAGCACCAAATATGGTTGATGAATTATATCAAAAGATTGATGCTAGATGGAAATATGCCCTAGCATCTGAGAAGCAAATGAGGGAGAGAGATCCCTAGCTATTACAGTCCTCGACCTAACCAAAAGAGGAATCAAAGATACTCTACAGGAATACTCAAAGAGATTCCAAGTAAAAAGCAAAGCACTAAGTATCATGGTCGATAAGTTAGAAGAAGTACAGAATGAGATTGATGATCTATGGAGAAAGATTTTCTCTCTTGATCAACTGACTGTTGAAGAGGTCAAAGAACAAACAGATAAGTCAGATCCAATTGATCTAACAACTGATAAAGATGAATTCATTATAGAGGATATCACAAATCAGGACCCTGTTGAGAACATAAAAGATGATGAAGACATCATGGCAACCAAGGCCAAAGAAACTGAAGAAATGGATATAGATGATTTTGCCAAGGCAAGGTTGATGGCAAAAGATCCTGTACTTGAGAAAGTATTGAATTTTCCTAAGATTGAAGAAGTAATCTCAGAAGTAACCAAAGATGTTCCAATAGTTGCGGATGCCCCCACTGAACCAGCACAGGAATCTGCAACAAAGGATACCAAGGAGACTAAAGAGACCGAGACAACACAAGGTCAGAATCAAGAGTCAATAACTCCTACCGAGACTGCAAAATAAGTAAAGGAACCCGAAAAAAGAGAAAGAAAAGGACACAGATGAAGGGAAGAAAGAAGAGAAACAGGAGAAGAAAGAAGAAAAGAAGCAAGAAGAGAATAAGAAAGAAAAAAAAGAAAGGACTGAGGACACAACTACTGCACAATCTGATGCAAAGAAGGCATCTACAATAAAAGGAAAATCCAAGAAGAGGAAGCATGAAAAAGAGGTTGATGTAAGCCAACCTATTATTATTCCTAAAGTTGATATTTCAACCATGAGCCCAAAGGAACTATCTGAGCTCGGAGACTTATTTTAGAGAAAAGTTGCACAAGATAAACTAATTGCAAAGAAGTAGAAGACTAGTGTTGTGGAGAATATCAAAGATATATTACATGAAATTGTACCAAAGGCTGATGTAAATGAAAAAGGAGATATATAGAGCCAGCTACAAGAATTGGTAAACCAAATAAACCAACTTGGTACCGAGACATCAAAATATATGATGCAAGTGCATAAGAAGAAAATGGAAGATAAATGATTGAAGAACTTCTTCAATCAGTTGCACTGAATAAGGTAAGTCTATCTAAGTTAGCTACCGAATTGGAGAATGAGCTGCAAAACATTCTTTTATTATTTCAAAACATTTGTTTATTTTTCAATTTCATTAAGGACATCAAGGAAAAAGACGAAAATATTGAGGAGCTGACCGAGCAATTAGCTAAAGTTTCTACTGAGCCTAATTCTTTCCAAGAATATTATGAAAGGTCGAAGCACTTAATGGGAGTGCAACATGAGCTGAGAAAAGAGGAGAATCAGATCAGAATGGATCTTATGAAACTCCAAACATTTTTGATACCCCACATTGAATCATTGCAAAAGCAGGTACATAAAGAAAAAGATTTAATCAACACACCGGATGTTAGTGCAATGGACAACATGGTGAGTTTGACAGCTGATATCAGTGAACAAATCATAGTGTTACAAACACTAAATGATTCATGGAAGGCATCATTGAAGGATGCACAAGAAAAGTATAAATCTATTTTTGACAAGATCCCTCCACCAGATAAACAATAAGTTGTTATTTTGGCATTTTTCGTTAAAAAAGGGGGAAATATATTATATGAAATATGTATATGAGAGAGTAAAGAGATGATATATATAGAGGATAGATATGATATGTGTACAAGAAAGTATTACTTCAAGGGGAGTAATAAGTTTACCGAGGAATGGATACATGGACAATTTTGCTGAGTACAAAATTTTGAATTTTTTATGACTTTGAAGGTTTTTAACAAAGATACCAAACTAATGCCAAAAGGGGAGATTGATACTCCTAAGAGCTATTTTTTTTTCATTAGTTATGAGGAAGTTATAATGATTGTCAAAGTCATTCGGTAATGAAGGAAAGATAAGCCGGTAAAGCACATAAGCTATTCGGTAAAAGGAACTAAAGGAGAAGGTAATTTCGGTAAAGACAAAGGAAGTTTAGTCACTGAGCAAAGCAGAACCGAGCATCGAGTAGTACTGAGCTACAACATCAACTGAACCGAGAAGATGAGACAGTTACCGAGCTAGAAGAAAATGTGTTACCAAGCATGACAGACCGACACAAGGAGAATCTCTAGATACATTGAATCTGGACACCGAATAGAAAACAGTTTACAAATCTCGATGAGATTGTATGACAGAGCATTGGAGATTTAAACATGATGATTATGCATGATTACAAGGTGAGATCCATGAATGAGAATTAAGTATGAAATATGCATTGGAAGAGTAACCAATGCTAGCACCGCTTGAAGAGATGATTCTAGAACATTTCCACCGCTTCTAGAATTGTATATAACGAATCTAAGTGTGAAGATCAGTATGCATGTGAGAGGAGATTGCATGTGCGAAGCAGAGATTGTAGAAAGAAGCTGATGAGCAGAGAAGCCACCGAGTAACAGAGCAGTAAAGAGCAGAGAGTAATTGTGATTCAGAATTGAATCTACCGAGTACTGCATTGTTATTGTGAGAGATACACAATATGAGGTAATTAGTTGTTGAGCATATAGAGTCTGAAAAGCATAAGTAGATGCAAGTTTAACAGACAAGTTTGTGCTACTACTTAAAGAGTAATCATAATTCTAAAGTCTCTTAACCGAGCAGATCCTAACTGATCTTACATTGTAAATCTTTTAATCGGGTATAGTTATTAGATTAGAATTGTAAAATCCTTTATCAGAAATAGCTAATATTGTAGCTATAACCAAGAAAACTTTTTATTGCAGTAGTGAAGTTTTATGGGTGTCATCCCCACCACAGATTTTATCCTCTACAAGGATTTCTGTGATACCCAAATGAATGTGTTATGAGTTATGTGTTATGTTTTATATGTTTTATGAGATGCATGCAAAAGTTATGGAATTAGTAAATGGTTTAGGAAGAAAGTTTAGATAGTTTAAAAGTGTTTTACAGTACTGATTCATCCGGCCCCTCTCAGTACTCACCTTTACATACTTAGTCCAACAACTATAACAGTCAGAGGGCTATGAATCATGAATGCCATTTGGGCCCTATGTAAATCACAAGGAAGTGACAACTTCCAAATGATCATCACTTGTATTTGTAAAAGTTATCGTCACCTTACAATAAATTGACCTTCTATTGTGATAGACATCTTGTGATGGCTGAAACAAATCATAATAGATGATATCTTGCATGGTGGATTGAGTTCCTTAAACAGACCATGGCCTTCTATTGTGATAGACATCTTGTGATGGCAGAAACAGATCATGATAGATGATAAATGTTCCTATGGCAAGTATTATTGAGGGTACATGTGCACATTACCTATAGGACATTTTTGAGTTATGGTGAATATCATGAGACTTGATATTCTTGGTCAGACCATATCTTTGATATCATATTGAGGTGATATCTAAAATACCTTTTTGAGTTATGGTGAATATAATGAGACTAGATATTCTTGGTCAGACCATATCTCTGATATCATATTGAGGTGATATCTAAAATACCTTTTTGAGTTATGGTGAATATCATGAGACTTGATATTCTTGGTTAGACCATATCTCTGATATCATATTGAGGTGATATCTAAAATACCTTTTTGAGTTATGGTGAATATCATGAGACTTGATATTCTTGGTCGGACTATATCTCTGATATCATATTGAGGTGATATCTAAAATATTTTTTGAGTTATGGTGAATATCACGAGACTTGATATTCCTGGTTAGACCATATCTATGATATCACAATGATGTGATACCAAAATAAACTTTCACAATTAACTTTGTGTTGCTCTATTAGTTTAATGGATTTTATCTTCCCTAGCTAAGAGGCAGTGTTGATGTTTGTAGCTTCAATTAGATAAAATGAGTGAGATATTAATATTATGAGAAAAGACCAAATTGTGTTATATATATATATATCATAATTATAATATATATATATATATATATATTTGTATTTGATATTTGACCTCTTCTCATAATAATAATATCTCAGATCGATTAACATCATATAAACAAATGAATTATCTTATGACCATCGATCCATGGAAGAATAGATGTATATCGGTTATACCGATTTGCTGTGTATTGAATATACTTACCGATTTGCTTTGTTAAACATTGGTTAATACATACCGACTGGAGATACTTGTTTATATTGGTTAATAATACTAATCGGTTGTATTCGTTTACATTAGTTAACAATACCGATCGGTTGCATTTAATGATCGGTTTCATAAACAGCGATTTACTCATTTGGAGAGGCACGTTAATATAGAGTCATGTCTCCTTGAGGAGACATGCCTCTATACTAATTTGCCTCCCATATATGTATTCATTCATTGATCGATCAAAGACAAGCATATACAATATTAAATGCAAGTCTTTTATATTAGATCAGCAAGTAATTCAGAGATAATTCTATCAGCATTTCCCTTGTGATTTCAGTTGTGAATTCCATAGTCTTTTATTTGCTGCATACCTAGAAAGAAAAGACATATATTAGCAAAATAAGAAAATTAAAAGTCATACAATCTGATCACAAACTTTAACAACAATGTTTTACATGGAAACCCTAATGGGAGAAAACCACAGCAAATCAATGATTTTATATAATTCTTCTTTTGCAACTTTGTGGGCACCAACACCTAACTTTTTCACTTTGTCGAGTCATTGGCAAGTCGCATTTTGCGGAGTCACGAGTTGAATTGGCCTTGCCAAGTCCAAGCCGAGTCCAAGTCTAGAACTACGGTTTGCACAAGAGCATGGCGATCAGATTGAGTTGCTTGATATATGCTTTGCAATTTCATCTACAACTAAACCACACCTTTCCCTTGAGTGTTTTCATTGATTGCAAGTCGGATTTCACCCTTGGTTTAGGATTTTGTTAGAAGCGAGGTCGGATTTCCGACCTTGGTTGGGATTTTACTCCAAGGGAGGTTGGATTTCCAACCTCTCTTGGAAATTTTCATTAACTTCCAAAATTCACTCAGTGTTGGTAAACAAGACAATTTTTCACCTTGTTTTTCTTGGTTTCCATCAACATTCAGGTCGAATTCTATTACTTGTTTGCACAAATTGCCTTGAGTTGAATTGGATTTTTCACTTGTTTGGAACTTTGATACGCACTCAATCCAGTTTCCATGGTTGCCAAAGGTTTTCCCCAAAGAGGAGATCAAATTTCAACCAAGGATTACAAATTTCCATCATGCTCAAATTGGAAATTAGAGGCTTCTTTGGACAAAATGTCTCACCCAAATTGGAAATCTGGTAGTCTTTAGGAATCTTGCTTGGAATCAAACCAAAGATTTCATTGTGTGGATCATGACTAGACAATTGAAACTTGTAACTCACTCCAAGGTCCTGACTTGCAACTAGGAATCGACTTGCATCTCATCCTTGCTCAAAATTCCTACCTTATCAATCTTTGAAACTTCAAAATTGTTTCCAACTAAGACTAAACTAACAAACTACTAACCTACCAAGCAAAAGAGGGGGTCCCCATTTGCAATGGGATGAAGGTGTGAAAAGGTCACAATAGGCTCGTAGCCATTTTTGTGTTTCATTTTGTTAATTAAAAATTTTATCTAGGGAAAGACTTAATAATTAGGAATAAAAGATTTTATTTTATTAGGAATTCACATTTGAGTAATATTATCATGGAAATGAATTATAAAAATACTTAATAATAATTAGTATTCAAACAAAAAGGTATCTATGTATTGTTTCTTGTTATATATATATATATATACACCCCACCTTCCCTCCACCTCTTCCACAAAAACTAGTGTCATGCACAAAACCTAGGGAAAGGCCTTCCTTAATTGGAAGTCATCCCCATCCCTCCAGTTCTTCCCTTCACATCCACAAACTAAAAACTATGGTACATAGGAGAGAAAGTTATTTTCCCTTGGTAAGCATGACACATAACTAGAACTGATATGTTGTGTTCAAATCTTATACATTATGCAATTTTGATAGTTGTAACATGCAATCTTATTGTTGTAACATGTAATCTAAAGTTAATTAATGAGGAAATTATTTCATCTATATGATAAAGGACCAAAGAGATATATTCAAAACAATTGTAGTGAGAAAACATGAGAAAATGGGAGTGCATTACCATCTTTAAATTAAATCAAGACATTATGCATTTCAATTTTTCTATACCTTTAATAAGATGGGAACCAGAACATAGAAACAGAATAGTGCAACAGCATAGCCAATAAAGGGCAAGACCTGCATCAAAAAAGAATTGTCAGATGTCTCAAAGGTTCATTGTTAGAAATATCACAAACATGTATGCTCTATATTCCAAGAAATTGTAGAAACTTCAGGCCATGGTAATATTGTACAAAAAATAGATAACCAAATTTACTGTCCCCTTTAATTTCTTCATTATTTATAACCTTGACGGGCACAAGTTTTATTTTCTATTTGATTTCATACTTAGTGTAAGTTGAAACAGATTTAACTCCCTCCTCCACTGAAAAATAAAGGTGGAAACACATTTTTTGTGTGCCCCTTCCCATTTTTCCTTCAACAACATTTAGCATCAAAGATTTCAAAACTCTTACAGGGTTGTAAACATTGTAAAAATCAAGTTGAATTGCTGGTCCGAAACATTAAGGGGCAAATTTTCTAGCGAGTAAAGATGCTGCAAGGTGAAAATTGGACAGACATTAAGAAGTGCAAAACGGGGCACAGGTCAGTTATAAAATCAAGCAGGTCAGACAAATCATCCAGGTCCATAAATCAGGCAGGCCAACCATGAATAAGTTTGGAAGAAGCAATAAGCAGGTAAACTGTCTGGGCAGATCAGAACCTTTAAAGGATGCAGATTGGACATTACAAAAAATTTGTGATTCAATGGTACTGTCTAAATTTGAATTATGTTGCAGAAGACAGGAACCGAATGTTAGAGCCTGAATCAAGAAATTTCTGTTGTTGTTGCAAAGTTATTGTTGTTGTTTAAATATTCAAAAATTGTATGCAAAAGTTCAAAAAAAAATTGTTCACCACTACAGAGCTCTGAAATTAGGAAATCAGTCCATTCAAACCACTAATAACAATTCAAATTTGTTGTTGGTAGTCTGGTTGAAGATCATGTAATGTCTCCACTTTAGGGTTCTTCAACATTTTGAAACTCTTAGTGGGTGAATCTCGTCTGAGGGGTTATTTGATGTTCCATGTGAGCTCTATTTATAGTAAGTCACCCAATTGGTTTTGTTTCTCAAAACTCATCATCAGAATCACTCCAGAGCAGTCAAATTTCAATTCCAAGGCTCTTGGAATGAGTGTAGTCATTGGAGAGAAGAGTGATCCCACCACTTCTGATTGCAAGCTCAAGGATGTTCAGGAGATTGATGATACCACAGGAAAAGATAGTTCTATTACGAAGAACACCATGGATCCTACAGTAGCTAGCAGCACATCTGCTAGTGAGGAGAGCATTGATAGTCAGCTTTCTCCATCTTTATTTTCTCCCCCTGCCCCTAAGGGCTCTAAAAGAAGAAAAGTTTCCCCTTCAGGAAAAGGCAAGCTTGCTTTCTCCAAAAAGAATGAAAGGAAAAAGACAAGCTTAATTATTGCTGAACCTAACTCTAAAAGAACTGAAATAGATGATAAGCTTTCTAAATTTTATAACAGCTTTAGGAACACCATAGAAGCTACACCAACAAATGATTGTCATGAGTCTTAAGTGCATATCTTGGAATGTCACAGGTTTGCAATCCCATGATAGGAAACACGTAGTAAGGATGCTTGTTAGCATCGAGGAAAGCAAAGATGTTGTCTTACTTTAAGAAGTAAAAGCCACTAGCTTTGCACTTGAGACTAAACTTAAGTTTATAAGGAAAGATTCCTCAATTTGTAACCAGTCATGAGAGGCAGGACGTGCAGCCATCTTACTATCAAAAGCTTGGGGCCAGCATGTATCTACACATGCTACTTCTCCACGTAATAGGGCAATTTGGGCCATCATTGAGAAAAGAGAGATGAAGTTTGGAACACGTTCCATCTATGCTCCCAATGACTACAAAGACAGAATTAGCATGCAGCAATGGTTGTGTAACCTTTAGGAGATCCCTTGGATATTAAGAGGGGATTTTTATCATAACCCTTTATTTTAAGGGAATTATTTCATATTTTGGCCCAGCCCTATAAGTAACTTGTGGTGACATCCTTTGCGAGGACCTATTTGTAACTTGTGGACCTATTTTTTCAGCACCATCTTTTGGGCCACTCATTTGAATTTGTATTCGGGCCAACTTGCTTGTTCATGGAGGTGCGAACCTCATACATATTCGGCTTCCTAGAAGCATTTGTAATCATCATTGATGATCTATCTCATTGTTTGTTATTGCAATTCCAGATTGGAATTGGTCTTCTTCGTTGCAATTTTGGCGGTGCGAGAACCTCCCTAGTCTGCTAGTAGCATCAAATTTGTGACATCTCTGTAAGAGACAAATTTGTAATCAATCATCAAAATATTGCAGATATTGTGAATCTGATGTTCCATCTTTAATCTATGTTCGTGAGCTTTTTGTGTCTTCTCAGTTAAATTACAAACTCAATATTGAATGTGCTCACTTCTTGTCGTGGACATTATACTCTCCATGAAATAAAAAACTAAGGGACATAATCAAAGGTTCATATCAGGGAAACAATTATATATTCTGTAAAATGTGAAATTTATGGATTTTGCAGTCTTTACCACAGAGGTAATGATTTATGGTGTTAGAAGTGTATAGGATCTCATATCCGTCGTCCTCTATTCTGCGAAAATACGTGTGCCATAGTAACTATTGCTACCATCGATATTGCAGTATCCTTTATTAGGAGAGATGCATAAATAATATTAGGCATCTCTGATAATTGTCGTGGGGAATGAATCGGGCTCTTTGCATAATATTTGTGCCGATTAGAGACTACAAACGCAATCACATATAGAGAAAATTCTGAACACCATTATTGTGAGTTTGGGAGACAATTCAAATTGCCTTGACTATAGTCAGAAAGAGGTTGTAATATTGGCTTCATTAAGATTGAAGTCTTTGAAACAAGATTGGCATCATGGTTGTGAGGAAGATAATTAACGTGACCTAGGTAGCAGAATAAGTTGTTGTGAGAAGTTGCAGGAGTCACAGCAAAGGAATTAACAGAGATCGAGAACACTGAGGGAAGTGCATTTACAATTCATCAATGACTCATTAGATGAATTGGCATCTCCATCACTGAGACAAGAGAAGAAGAGTTCGCCAACTATATATAATCATCAAATATCTTATCGTGAGGTAACTTTATCTATGGAATATTTATCCCTAGCAAAGATCATGGTATCACGGAGGTCACATTATATATCCAACGATCATTATTGTAGTGTGGCTCCAGTCTAATGGGAGTGTGAATGACTGAATGCTTGGAAACTCTGAAGTCAACAAAAAGGTTGGTGCCATCAAATACTTCTTATTGGTTAGCAATGCGCAAGGGGGCTCGGTATCATTCATCTTTCATTTGTTAGAAGGCGTAGAAGAATCGCATAATAGTGGAGGCTTAGACACTAGTTGAGAGATATTCTAGTCGAGACATTATAGATCAGTTTGTCAGACCATTTCATTGATGGAGGTTAGTTTCCTATATGTTCATTAATTGTATTGTTTTGATCTCAGAAGGTAATATTGGCTTGCACACTGGTTGAGAGATCCACATCAATTGTGATAATCATATTAAGTAAACTATTTGACCCATTTCTTAGTAAGAAAGAGGACAAATTAGGCAACATTCCAATGGTGATATTATAGTGGTATTAGAGCTAGTGATCTTGTCAGCCTATTGGGAAATTCAGAAATTTTATCATAGCAAAGTGCCCAACAATGGCCAGTGCAGGGATAACTTTAAGAAACCCCCTCCCAGGAAAAGGTGTAAAATCCTGGCAAATCCTACATTATTTTGGGGGAAAAAATTAATATTGTTGGCAAAAAAAATTAATTTGAAAGGAAAAAATATTAGTTTGTACTGGCAATTTTTTTCAATCGTATGAAAATTCTATAAAATCCTAGCGAATCTTTCATTATTGAAGAAAATCGCGGCAACAGGCACACATACCTAGAAACAATGAAGGTTAAATTTTCCCCACTTTTATTGGTGCAATTTCCCCCCAAATTATTCGACGAGGGTTTGGGGATAGAGCCCCCAAGACGAGGTCCAGGGGCAGCACCCTTGGTGCGCTCCTAATTTTCTATCATCTAACATATACCCACCCTATTTTTTGTAACCGTTGGATAATCCTAGATCGATGGCATAAACTCTATTTCGGGTTAAACTTTGAAAGGATACAAAGTTCCACAAAAAGTCAATGGAATAGAGACACATGTCCATTGTCAAATCAATTCAGGGCTAAAGTTTTAAAGGACAAAAAATTGCATAGAAAGTCTCTACAATAGAGACACATGTCAAATCTATATACTTAACCCATGCCCTAACCTTAAATGTTGACCACATATTGGCAAATATGGCCGTCAATTAACACAGACTTCCCAAATTGCAGGTGAAAATATTAAATAAATCATTCGGAAAACATAGATTCTATTGGCGAAATCCTTAAATTAGATGAAATTAATTAATAAAAACAATGGCGAATTGAATTGCATTTGATCGATAATTTATAAAGTCAGGGCGATCCGGCCACCCCATCCAGTCCCACTTATTCGCCAATTTTGAAATTGCAGATACTAAATATTCGTCACTAAAGCTTTCCCTGGGCCAGTGGATGGTGAAGACACTACAAGAAATTGGCAACAAGCTCTGTTACCGCCATCACCAAATGCATCAAATATCATCACGCTGAGTGATTTGGAAGCATATTTGACTATGGTGGAGCAATCACCTTCAATTTTATTGCAGCTAGCCCTTGTTCCTATTAAGATCACACTAAACCAACAATGGGGGTTGAGACATCCTTATAAGTGGATCAAGTTGATGGTTACTTCAGGCCCAAGTGAGATTTTGAGAATCTCGACTCCTCAAGCACCATATGATGATGACACCATGAAAGAGCTATTACACTTGATAGTAGACAACTTTCAAGGTCTTGATGACAATAGTTCCTATAGGATTACCATACTACAGATCTTTGCAAAAATCAGAGTGAGTAGTCTCCTCTTGGATTTGTTATTGCAAGATTTGATCTACGATATGTTTCATCATTTCTTGGTCACAATCAAAGAATATCATGATAATGAGGTTTTTGCAGCCATGATGACCATTATGATTTTGTGTATTGAGGAGATACAACAATATGAAACCCACAAATGCAATGCTCTTAAAGATAAACAACTTGATGAGTGGGGGATGTTCACTCCAACTCATTTGATATAATAACATGAAAGAGAGAATAACCATGCAACTATCTAATTGAGCGGAGGTTTGTCACTGTTGCCGCTAGGAGAATGTCTATAATATGCAATAAACTTGGAAATACAATGCAAGGATCAAACTTGAAATACCCAGATGGTGAAAATAAATTACAATCTTAAGATCATGTAATCTTGAATAAGCTCTTTGAAATCTGTTATTGAAGGCACCAATTGGCTCACGTTCTTGTCTCCTTATCTCAATGAATTGCCTATCCAATTCTACTGGGGTGATTGTTAGTCTAAACTTTCCCAGAAAGGCATCCTTTAACTCTTGCCAAGTTCTGATTGAATTGTTGGGTAGATTGATGTACACGTAAAATGCTTCATCGCCCAATGAATAAGGGAAGAATCTGCAAGCAACATCTTCCTCCTGGATGTTTCTAATCTGGAGAACGTCTTCAAAAATCTTGATTTGTTCATCTGCAGTGCAGTTGGCATCATTGATGAACGTGGAATAGAAATGCTCAGGATTCTTGGCCATATCATGGTAAGCAGTAAATGTTGCGAGATGTGAGGCATTTTGTGGACACCATTGTTGGGACATTGCTCGAACTTGATGTTGAACTATTGTAGGTGTCGCTGCTTGCATAGGTACTTCAATTGTTGTTGAATTTGTGTAGCTCCTTGTTGACCAGTTCCTTGAGCTTGATGTTGTGGTGGAGTCTGGAATATATTTGTAAGATTTTCTACACTTGGTGAATTTTGACTTGTCAATGCTTCTTTCTTGCCTCGCCTAGGCTTTGGATCAAGCTTTATCTCTTGAAATTCTTTTTCTCTTGGAGTGGATCTTAGGATCTTTCGATGTACCTCAGGCGAGAATGAATTGATACACTCTAGTATGTGAAGTCCTTAATTTTGTCTAAAAGGTGTTGGAGGCTATTGATTCCCCTAGATGTTTAATGCTCTTTGAATGGCCGCTTCAATTCTCTGAGCTTTCTCTTCTTCTTCCAACACAAAGCTCACTCACATATACTCAACTGCACTTCTCTTAACTTTTCAAGTGAGAGAGTTCAATCTTGTGATGATGTCTTCTTGGACGTCTCCAAATCCAAGATTTGGCTGTAGGACTGGTATGATATCTCTAAGCGGTAGTACCATCTTTATTCATGATGTGAAATATTTCTTGAGTAATACTTGTGTGTTGGGGCCCTCCTAGTGCCAGTTTCTATTGATGGCGTGACGATGGAGGGTGGCTCTTAAAATAGCTTCTCCACTTGGAAATTCTACTCTTGAAGTTTATAAGATTCTGTGTTCACATTCATGCCCTCTTTCTAGTGCCACATTCTGTTGATGGCGTGTTTATGACCTACCAATAGAAGAACAAAGTATTGAGATATCTTATCCTCTCTTGATCAAAATCATGTGTATACTAAGATTGCAAAAACTCATTTAAATGATTCCAAGGTTCCTTTCATGTCAGTTCTTGACTATGGATAAGCTTAACGGTCGATGTGATATGTCGGTACCATGAGGAGTCTTACGTTATATTCTTCAAGTTGACTTGAAATTATACTGGATATGCGAGCTGTCAGATGATATAGCAATGAGAGTACTTTTTGGGTTTTTCACAAATATGCAGAAAGCAAAGAGGAATAGGGTTTAGGAATTTTATTCTAGTCCTAAGGGAAATGATATCAATAGATACTGCTTTGATGGAAAAATTCCAAAATAACCAAGCTTTGCTTCGCCAAGATCAACTACAACTTTGCAAGAACTGGTGCAATCTTCTATGGGTTATGCAAAGGATTTTCATACCATAATGAACACCATCATAAGGAACAATGCACATTTAATGATAGAAGTTAAGCATCCATGAAAAGGAGGGCTCAAGCTAACTTTACACAACAGCTTACAATCAACAAACTATCAAAAGTATGAGCCGTGGAATTCATCAGACATCATTGCATTCTCCATTGAAATCAAAACACTTTATCTAACAAATCTAATCTAAGTGAGGGAACAAAGAGAACATGCAAGCACTAAGATACGTCAAGTGATCACCAAACTTAAATGATAACTTTATTATCTCAGTAGCTCATAGCATCAATCTCCAAATTATGTCCTTTACAAATGAGAAATGAGGCCTTTATATAGGTCCCCGATTACATTGAGTCGTCTAGATTGAAAATAAAACCGATGGCCCAGATTATGCCACCTCAACCCTAATTAGGGTTAGGGCAAAGAAAGAGAATTTACAATTGATGAGTGGGTCCACACAAACCGAGCAAGAGAATGCTACCTTCTCCGTGGGGTAATAAATGCCCACTATGCTAGCCTATTCAACAAGAGAATGGGGTGACATGAATGCCCACTATGCATTAAATGCTCCTTTGCCAAGAATAGCCTTTAGTTGACTTTGCTCCTTGAATGCACAGAATCTGGTCAACACTATCTCCAACTCATCCAAGATGACACTTGGCATCGATTCTCCCATGAACTCCAAAACTATCATCTCTCACTCACACTTGTTTAAACTGTTCTCCCAGTCCGATAATGAGTTCTAGGTCATGTGCATAACATTCGAGAATATAGAGAAGTTCTCAAAGTCATCCCTCGTGAAGAAATTCAATTGAAAGAATTCCCCCTATTTACTTCTTAGGTTGTCTATAGTTATATCGTTCTCAGATAGTCTTAGCAATAACGAGGTTGCAATTGTGTTAAAGATTCCTTGTTGAATATTCCCGACAACCTTTCTCAATTGAGTGGATTCCTCATTGAAATGCTCGAACATCTCCTTTGCCATGATTAATGCGTTGTACCAACAGGAAAAGTCATACACTTCTCCTTTCCTAATCACTCCTCCATCAGCCAACATCTGCGTGAGTGTTTCCATTAAAGCTTGCAGGTGTGAGATCACTTCATCTTGATAGACATGCTCATCATCCCACAACTCGTGTATGCATTGTATCTTGGAAAGGATGGCCAATGCCCTTCTGTATATTTGCACCAAGTCCTCAGCGAACTTGTATGCCTCCCTCTGGATGCCTTCTATCCAAGCTTCTTCAAATTGAGAAATTTGCCTGATTCTCTCAATACAGTCCACCAACTTGGCCAGAAGAACTATAGGAGGAACAAAGGCCTGACATTCTTCCCTCACTACATGGGATAAGCTGTTCAAACATCCACACAAAGCCATGTTCTCGCTTTTCATTTTTTTGATATTTTCCCTCCAGCTTCCTCATCTTTTCCTTCATTGTTTGCGCAAAATCCTCAAATTCTTCAATAAGCTGCTCTTGAGAGATATGTCCCACATTTAACTCTATCACATTGAACTCATCTACAACAATTTGGTCCTTTGTTTTGTCAATTTTAGGTACTACAAACTGTAAAGTCCTGGATCTGGATTCCCCTCTAACAAACTTTGCAAACTTTTTGGCCTTACCTTTCTCTTTTGTTGGCTCTGTTTAAAATCTCTTGTAACTCAAAAGTCAGGTCAATTTCTTTCTCGTGACTTGTCTACAGCCTGTGTCTTAACTAGTCTAGAACGCCAGCACGCTGATCATGGACTGACAATTGCTCTTGTCCTTGTACTACTCTTTCATTAATTTCTTCCTCGGTGACGGGACTTTCTGCCCTTGCATTAGGAGTCTCTATTTTTGTAGTAGGAACCTCTGTCTCTGTCGCATGAACTTCTATCTCCATTTCTTGTTCTATAATGGCCCCCAAACTTTACTCAACAACAACCTCCTATCCTCTATCTCTTCATTGGACAAATTCCTAATAAGCATTGATGCTCTCTGATCTTCCTGTTGTATCCTCATTTTGCTTGTTTCTACCTTTCCCCTTGTGAAAGGATCAATCTCCTGCAAACTTGGAGTCAGACTACATGATGGAGTAGTCTCTGACCTTTGCCTCTTCTATTGGGGTTCTTCACTGTGCGAGTCAGACCTACTTCTTGGATGTACTTCCTAAGCAATACTCTTCCCTTTTCCTTGTTCAGCATTCTCCAGTGGAATTTCTCCTTCTTCGATTCTAACTCCAAAGGACTGCCTCGGTCTATAATCACGCAATGGTTGATGTCTCGTCAACTTATAAGTCAGGCTATTCTTAGACACCCTCAATTTGTCGATTTGGTGTTCAACCCACCATTTCGTGAATTTCACAACTGATGCAAATATTGAATCAATGTTCAATACTTCTTTCCTGGACCAATCATATGGTTGGACAATCTTTTCCCTTTCCACGTCATATCCGAACTAGATGACGTTCATATCTTCCTTGACCTGATCAAGTACTTGGATTATTTTGCATGCTTTGATCATGTTGAGTGGCAATCTAGAATACGATCTCCTTTTGATTTCGTTCTCATCTGCAACATTGGTCCATAAATCCTCGAGGTGCACCTTGTGTTGATATTTGATGCCCGCCACCACTCTGATTCTATTATAGGGATCATAATCCAATCTTGTTGGGAAAATTGCTAGACGGTAGAAATGTAGCTCCTCTACTGATTTTTTGGTTACTTGTAAACAAGGACACATCTCAACTTCATCTCCTATGGTGATTGGGAATTCAAGTCCCTACTTCCTCTTCCTCTTTTGAATCTTGTCATAAACTATCAGTTGCTTGGTGACCTCTAGCAGGATCATTTTGTCAGTTAGATACCTTGGGAGTTTATATGGCTCTAAAGAAAATCCATGCAACCCGATGTAGGAGAAGGTCAGGAACTGGATAAACCATGCTCCATACTTCTCTATCAACTTCATCGCCCCAACTGAGAGCCTCATGTGTAATCTTTTTTGTAGAGTCCTGGCGATGCGCATTGCAAAAGCATCATTAACTCTCACAAAGTCATCCTTAGCATACAGTTACAACTGAGGGTAGCATTCGTTTACTTTCAAGCGGTGTGAACCACTTCCTATTGCTCCTTTGCATCTTAATCCATTATACCTTGTCAACTGAACCAGTGTATAAATAATATACAAGCTCATGTATATTTCTCGACTGCTCAAGATTCCCAAATTGTTCATTCAGATTGTCGCTAATCATTCCAGCCAAGTCCATGTTGTTGAATCCTTTGATCACTTGTTCAACAAAATAGCACATCCATGGTTCAAATGTGTAAGACTGTGGGATCCCAAATACCCTTCTCAACATCATGATCAAATCACTATACTCTCCTTGGAAGTCAAGCCAAACTAGTTGCTTGGGTATTTTGGAGTGGTGACCTTTGTTCTTCCACAACCACTTATGGTTGGTCACACCATCACAATGCTCAATCCCACAAGTATAAACTCTAAGTGCTTGCTCTTTTGATTTCAATACCATTCTTCTGTATGTTGGGATTCTGAATGCTTCCAAAATTGCTAGTGGAGAAAGGTCTACCAACAACTTACCATCTAGATCTTTGTTTGTTCTCTTCTGAATTGTAATGCCTTGAGCATTCTACAATCAGCTCTGCATGTTGGAAAGAAAGAAGGAATCCAGTTGCAGCCATGATCCCTCTTTTGCAAATCTGAGTAGCTAAGTATGTAGGATCACGGTCTTTCTACCTAAACATCATCCTATTAAATTTGCCCATGTCAAGACTTTTGAGATTTGTTTTGCCAACATTTTTCCACTTTGACATAATTTTGGATTCAGGATAAATTCCCCTCTACTCATTCTTGACTAGGGTTGATCTAGACAAACTCGTTCCTCTTGGTTCTTCCATTCTCCTTTCCTACAAACAAAATAAACAACATAAGAATGCAAGGAATGAAAAAGCAGATTAAATTTCTCCCATTTACTTGCAAATTTTGACATTGGAGAAGAGAATTTCAAAAACTTGCTATAAAATATCCACTCTCCCTCTAGAAAGAGACTTTCTCTCTCCTCAAGAAATCCATGTCCTCCAATTTATTCAACTTACTGCAGAATTTCCTTCCTTTGAACTCCACAACCTCCTTTCTCGACTTTTAACTCAATACAAGTCACCTCTCTCTAGGAAGATATTTTCTCTCCAAGATTCTCTCTCTCTCTCTAGGAATTTTCATGTTTATTCAAAAATTTCTTCACAAATTCCCAAGAAATCTCCAAAATCTTCACCTCAATTTTTAGCTGTCCAACTCTTTGATGTGAAAATGAAATGAGAAATCCCCTCTTATATAGAAATCCAATCTCCAAAGTTGCTAAATTTGAAGTGAGTCAGATTGTAATGTCCGCTTTCTAGTATGACCTTGATAGTGCATGGATTTAGCCTATTACTAGGTCCTTGTAGGCTAATACTAGTGATTAAAGGACTTTGTTGAGGGTTATGGCTCCGTTTGTTGGGCTTACTATTTATAGTAAGTCAAGGGATGATTCCGATGATCTTAGATGAGTTAGAGGAGTTGGATGATGCTCTCAGTTTTTATCTTTGGCTTCCAGTTTGGGCTCCAAGAATCTTGGAGGGAGCATCTATGTTTAGTAAGTCGCCCCGTCAGGTTCATTCATTGTCTTTCTCCATCAGGATCATATTTGTGCTGTTAGATTTCAATTCTAATGCTTCTTCAATCATTTTCGCAAGACGGGTGAATCATGATTATTATTTAATTAAATACGCTAAGGTTGTTATTTTTGCTGGTATTCTATATTGGTCACCTTAGTGTCATAGCTTGTTGGAACCGAGTTAAAAAGTTTTAAAGCTTGGGCATAGGAAACAATGACCTTGTGTGTCAGAATATCATAATATTGATGAAAATGTCATTTTTGGAGCCAAGGGGAGTTAATAAATTTTGTTATTCAAATATTTGCCTAAGTATAAAACAAAGGGCATTTAAGTGAAAAGTGTGTGAGAGAAGTTTTTTTTGTCATGTCCCCTCTTTAGTGACATGTCATTTTTCAGTGGATTTGCCTATGATGGACTCTCGTAGGCAGATGGTTTTGGTGAGAGTCATTCTGATGATTATTTGGAGATTGGATGGTCTTTATCTGCTCTTGGAGAGATGGTGTTTATCATATTTTTATTATAATGTGTTATGTGGGGCCAAAATGTTATAATTTTGAGTTGAGTTGCACTTTTTATTTTATAAAGTTACTTTTTATATAAAAGTGCATTATAAAGAGATTTTATAAGAATATTTTATGGATACTTCTAGAAGTTCTAGTGGCTTCTTAGAAAAGTGAATAAATAGAGTGCTTGGCCTCTCATTTGGACATCCCATGACTTGAGTTTACACTACTTTTCTCTTTGAGCATTTGTGGCGCCATCTTGGTCTGCAGATTGTCATTTGATCTTTAGGAACGGAGTTTCTTAAGGATTTGCATAACTGAGGAGGTGAAATATCCTTTGAAGGGTTGCACTTTGGAAGTGGTATTCAACCATTTCAAGTTGAGCTTATTTGGAGTCCTCAGACTTACCTGAGGGTTTGAGTTTTTGATTGCAAGAAGAAAAAAGCAGATCCGAAAAAGCAAAGTGAAAAAGAAGATCCGAAAAAGCAATCCGAAAAAGCAGATCCAAAAAAGCAAAGTGAAAAAGCAGATCCGAAAAAGCAGAGCGAAAAAGCAATCCGAAAAAGTTTTTGCTACAAGTCTAATTCAGTTTTCAGAATTTCAGGATAGGGTTTTGGAACCACATTTTTGCTCATATCTTCCTCATTACTCAGCATATCATTCTGGATATTTTTGCATCGGATTTCTATCGTCGAAGAGATAAAGATAGGTGCATTTTGGAGTCCCAAAATGCCATGATTTATTTTTAAGGAATTTTCAAAATTCCTAGACATTTTCGAAAATCTGCAAGAAAGTACATTTTCAGATTTGGGGTGACTTTGGCTTGGGTGTTGGCATCTTCAGCACTGGTAAAAATTATCGCAGCCATCTACAATCAGGTTCCTCACTTCTCATTTGGCATTTGGCATATTTTCTGAGAAATGTATGTTTTCAGCTGAGTACAAAATATAGCTTCAGCACTTTACTATTTTACATTGTACTTGTCTTTGTTTGCCATTTGGCATTATTGGTATCAAAGGAAGGCTAGGATTTTGCAAGTAAAAGGACATTGTAATTTTCAGTCTATCTATATTGTAAACCTAGGGTTTGATGATCATATTATTGATTGAAATATGTATGGCATTGTTGCAAATTGTTGATATATGAATGGCATATGGTTTTGAGCAATTTCCTACATCATTGATAGTGTTTTAGATGGTATTTGGTTGCTATCTATTATTCTGAAATTTTGGGACAGCGAACTCATATATTGCAAAATAATTTTCTATCTACATTTTGAGTTGCATTTTTGAGGGGTTTTTAGTGGCCTATTGGTAAGGGTCATTACATTTTTGCCTTCGGTGTCTTGAAGAAGATATCTTTTATTATAAAAGCAATACTTTGTGCAAAAGCAATTCATTCTTAGCTATTGTTTTAATTTCATAGAGATTTGTTGAAGGGTTTCAACAAGGGTTTTGTGAGGACTGATTCCCCTTTGTCTGCACTTTGAATCACTGAAAGACGTGGTGAATTGTGCTCTGAATATCAGAGAATTAATTCTAATTAGACTGATTACAATTTTGGTACTATTGTATACCAAAATTGTTCATTATTTGATGCAAGTTGACCAAGGTTTCTTGGCGTCTCATTTGCCTTCCAAGTCTATTACACACTGTGGTTTTTGGAGGGCGTTTGGTGGTCTGATTTGGCTAGGACGTCATCATTTGGGGAAGCAGCGATCTCCCTTATGGCTGCAAATTGAATGAAAAGGGCAGCGTGTGTTAATGAAGGGCTACATGCATTTATTCTTGGGCTGCATTCAACCACAAGAGAGTTGTGATCATCTTCCAAGCAGCTCATCCTTTGTCTAGGCTGCATTTAGTTCCTCCAGCACCAGCGATTCATATATCTAAGAAATAAGAGGTGCACATTTGATATGTATAATTGCATTGTTTCATTGTATGTGGATTTGCAAATGATCAATTCAAGGGTTTCTTGCATTGGATTTAAATTTAGAATTTTGCCTCTTTCAAATATTTCAAAAGGCAATTAAAAAGCATATATCCAGAAAACTCACAAAAAAATCGTAAACTTTGAAAACACAAAAAAAAAAACCATTATTCAGCATTGATAGAGCAAGAGTCATCAGGGCTCTTTACAGTGGTATCAGAGCGGTTTCCTACCATCCTGCGGGGTTGGAAATCTTGAGTTCCCACGCTTGATTTGTGGGTGATCAACACTCTCGCAAGTTATTTTAATCATGAACAAATACAAGAAATTCAGTAAATATGGAAACCAGTTGAGCAATGTGTCACGTTTCAGGAAACAAATAGGTGCCCTAAAAAATGAATTGGAGAAATTGAGGCAAACACAGGAAAAGCTAGATGCAAAACTTTCAGATTTGGCGATTGTTGACAAGGCAACTAGGTTTATGGTTTCCTTTTTCAATAAGACCTCTTCACGGAGAATGCAGGAAGAGAAACTAGAGAATTTCACAGGTGAGACATCCAGGAGTCTTCACAATGAGTTTTCAGCAAATAGTGATCATGGTGAAGATGATCCTGTGCTTAGTGGGGCAGCCACTAGTCCTATCTGCAATTATGATGTTGGAGATTCTACAAAGGGACATGTGGATGTGTTTGTTTCATTAGAGGACAACAACATTGAATTCCAGCAGTTTGAGGATTCCAGAGTTAGTGATTCAGAAAATGCTAAGGACATGCTAACTACCTATGATGGCAGTCTTACATTAGTTGGTAGTAGTGCGGATATGGGTAATAAAGGATCTGATTTTCAGGACAACAGTCCCTTGTGTGAGTATGTTGATGATGCTACGGATAATGCGAGTGCAGAAGATGCAGTTGATACCATTGCTAGTCTAGACTTTCCTAATGAGAGTGTTGCTTTCGAAGACTGGGAGGATGATATGAGCACTAACAGTTCTGATTTTTATGGCAGCAGTCATAGTGTTAGGTCAGTGCAGGAGATAGCAGTCTTCTCGGGTGGAAGATGAGAGCATGGAGCTACCTAGTGATGACACTCATGATTTGAGTGTTGGGGAGGAGTTAAATGATGAGGGTTCATAACATAGTGATTCTGATTTTTATGACAGCATTGAGTCATGTATACAACAGAAGGCGATAGCAAAGGGGTCTCAATTGAACGATGTTGATACTAGTGATGTAGGGACCTCTGATGTTTCACGCAATGATGATTCATGCTGCAGCAAGTTTGGTATATCATATCAGATATTGGGTGATGACTCAGAGTGGTTATTGGATGATGATAGGTCCCAAGATCATAGTTTACAGGGACTTACTGTGGAGGGGGAAGCAGAGGCATGCGAGGAGTTTGATATGGTTGTGGCTCCCACTTCTTTAGATGAGATATTTGCAGAGCTACCTAGTAGCAATACCTCATTGATGGACATGTGCAAGGTTGTTAGCGCACATGATGTTAGTGATCATGTGGTGAGTAGTGAGGATACGACTTCCTATCACAGTGTAGTTAGTGAGTCAGGGAGCGTGCATGGGAGCCAGGGCATGCAGAGACATCATGTGACCAATCAGCTAAAGGTGAGTAATAGTGATATTTCTTCAGCTCTTGAGAATTGTGATGCCATCCGGAAGATGTTGGTTGTATATGGTTGGGGTGCTCTTATGTCAGATGAGTATGGTGGTAGTTGCCTTTCCCTAGCAGAGATTCATTCACTTCGAGAGGTTGTTAGGATCTTGAAGCAGAATTATTTATAGTTGATAGCTAACAAGGATTACCTTCTTGAGTGGGGTAGCACTTGTTACGAGGCATTGTTAGGGAAAGAGGTGGTTGAGCTCACCCATGAGCTTGAGGCGACTTTCGAGGTGTTGGAGAGTACCAAGTTGGCTCTCCATGAGTCGCAACTACAGTTGAGAGAGGTGGTCGTAGAGTTGGAGCGTGTACAGCCTACGCCAACCCCAGATCGAATTAAACTACATATAGTGGTGATTGGTGGTGAGTTGACTTCCACAGATAGGGATGGAGGATGTGACGAGGGTGTAGTTACATCCATCCTTGACACGAGTGCAGTAGTTACAAATGAGATGAGCACTTCAGTGGAGGACTACAAAGAGTTTCTTGTTGTATCAAGTCCTTCAGTAGTTAGCACGATGACAAATGATACAGAACAGGTTATTGAGAGTCCTGATGTAGTAGTAGTGGATTCATCAAAGAGTTGTGTGCCAGTTCCTCACACTGCTCCCTCTTCTTCACAGGACATGGGCAGGGTATCATCTGATTTGGAGACGACTTTTCATGGGGATTTGTTTCCTTCTGCCGAAAGAAAATATATTACTTAATCTCATATAGCTGATAGCGATAGACAGTTGATAGTGCCATAGTTTCAGAGGGATCAATTGTGGGTTGCAGGGGAGCAGGTTGATGCTTCTTCATATAATTTCTACTGCACAGAGTCATTTATAGAGTATCTGCTTGAGAGTCCAGAATTGCAAGAGGGACCATTCAAAGCTTCTGAGGGTACTCTCATCCGGGGTTCTCGCGGTATCCAAGTTTTGGTGGGAAAGATTGTAGAGACTTTGACTACAATGCTTCCCCATAGGGATTTTGTGGTTGGGTTTGCTAAGAGGGTTACCCGGGATCTTGCCCAACCAGTTGTTCGGAGACAGAGATTGGAGCCATCTCTTGGTTCTTGGTTTGATGATGATGAGCCCTCTGGCAGAGATCGGAGCATTTTATCGCAACTACACAGTGAGGAGTGTTCATCATTGCTCTTTTGACCCACATATAGAGGACTTGGTTTTGCGCATGTGTGGGTTGGCTCCAAGTTCATACCATCCTTTATGGGATGGGATTACACCCTCTTTATTTGATAGAGTTAGTTGTTACAAGTCAGCATGAGCCTACTTGTAGAGTCAGCATATCCATGATGGTTTTACAGACGATGGATATCTAGGTTATGGTACAAAAGCTTTTGGGAGTACTAGATCCTGTTGCACAAATCGACTTCATACTCATGGCAGATTGGTAGAGTGTGCAGGGAGTTTTGATCTAGCAAATGATATTGGATATCCATTTTTCCTTGTTATGGATGGATGTGAGTTTCGTCTCTACTAGGATTCGAGTGGAGAAAGGATTGGCACTGCGGATTGGGTGAGTCACCATTATTGTTATGGTGACAGTATGTTCAAGATAGCTTTGTGGATTGTGTTATCATCATAGGAGTTTGTAGGTGACGCCAAGGACATTATACATATTTATTCTTGGTATCCGGGTGGATCATTGTGTTTCTTTGATTCCTATGATTACTTGAGGACAAGCAATCTTGGGGAGGGAGGACTATAATGTCCCTTTTTTAGCATGACCATGATAGTGGATAGATTTAGCCTATTACTAGGTCCTTGTAGGCTAATACTAGTGATTAGAGGACCCTGTTGAGGGTTATGGCTACATTTGGTGGGACTTACTATTTATAATAAGTCAAGGGATGATTCCGATGAGCTCAGATGAGTTAGAGGAGTTGGATGATGCTCTCAGTTATTTTCTTGGCTTTCGGTTTGCGCTCCAAGAATCTTGGAGGGAGCATCTATTTTTAGTAAGTCATCCCGTCAAGTTCATTCATCGTCTTTCTCTGTCAAGATCATGTCTATGCTATCAGATTTCGATTCTGATGCTTCTTCAGTCATTTTCGCAAGACATGTGAATTATGATTATTATTTAATTAAATACGCTAAGGTTGCTATTTTTGTTGGTATTCTATATTGGTCACCTTAGTGCCATAGCTTGTTGGAACCGAGTTAAAAAGTTTTAAATCTTGGGCATAGGAAACAATGACCTTGTGTGTCAGAATATCATGATATTGATGAAAAGGTCATTTTTGGAGCCAAAGAGAGTTAATAAATTATGTTATTCAAATATTTGCCTAAGTATAAAGCAAAGGGCATTTAAGTGAAAAGAGTGTGAGAGAAGCTTTTTGCCTTCGGTGTCTTGAAGAAGATATCTTTTATTATAAAAGCAATGCTTTGTGCAAAAGCAATTCATTCTTGTCTATTGTTTTAATTTCATGGAGAATTTGTTGAAGGGTTTTAACAAGGGTTTTGTGAGGACTGATTCCTCTTTGTATGCATTTAGAATCACTGAAAGATGTGGTGAATTGTGCTCTGAATATCAGAGAATTAATTCTGATTATACTTATTACAATTTTGGTACCGTTGTATACCAAAATTGTTCATTATTTTCTGCATGTTGACCAGAGTTTCTTGGTGTCTCATTTGCCTTCCAAATTTGTTACACACTGTGGTTTTTGGAGGGCATTTAGTGGTCTGATTTGGCTGGGACATCATCATTTGGGGAAGCAGCGATCTCCTATTATGGCTGTGAATTGAATGAAAAGGGCAGCGTGTGTTAATGAAGGGCTGCGTGCATTTATTCTTGGGCTGTTCAATCACAAGAGAGTTGTGATCATCTTCCAAGCAGCTTGTCCTTTTTCTAGGCTGCATTTAGTTCATCCAGCAATAGCAATTCGTATATCTAAGAAATAAGAGGTATACATTTGATATTTATAATTGCATTGTTTCATTGTATTTAAATTTGCAAATGA
Source organism: Chamaecyparis obtusa (assembly GCA_027943335.1). NCBI lineage: Eukaryota > Viridiplantae > Streptophyta > Pinopsida > Cupressales > Cupressaceae > Chamaecyparis > Chamaecyparis obtusa. The sequence goes on along the minus strand of BSBK01001288.1, from coordinate 661,219 downwards.
TCAATTCAAGAGTTTCTTGCATTGGATTTAAATTCAGAATTTTGTTTCTTTCAAATATTCCAAAAGGCAATTAAAAAGCATATATCCGGAAAACTCACAAAAAAAACATAAACTTTCAAAACACAAAAAAAAAAAACCATTATTTAGCATTGATAGAGCAAGAGCCAGCAGGACTCTTTACACAAATGTTGGCAATTGCATTTAATTTTCTTCCAAGTTTCTATTCCGGAGAAGATTCTCTTACAAAAATCGCCATTTGGCTTTGTGTTTCCAAAATTTTGAAAAATTGCTATTCTTAGCATTTATATCTTCATCAACAAGTTTTGTTCATGTGTGCATTTTGAATGGGTTGGAATTAAATATTTGAGCAATTAAATCATTTTCCACATTTAATTAAATATTGGATGTAAAATTCAATATTTAATTAAATTCCAATATAATTCCAAAAAATCCATCTATTTTCCATTTTTCGATCTTCATTTGAGTATCTTCCCCCTTGATCATTTCCACCATTTAAAAATTGGATGCCGAGAAAAAATCCAATACTTAATTTATTTCCAAAGGTTTAATTAAATATTGGATGAAAAATCCCAATATTTAATTATTTTCAACAATAATTCCAAAAATCCACCTTCACATTTTACAATTTTAAATATTGAATGTAAAATTCAATATTCAATTAATTTCCAACTTATCTCAACTTGGATTTTCCTTAGGCAATGATTTTAATTATTTCCAAGATTTCATGCCTCCCCCAACACGTAACTTGATGTTTGACTTTGATTTTCACATTGATTAAATTTTGCTCACTCCCAATCAATGGACACATTTTTTATATTGATGAGGAACCACACCACTCAACGTTTTCATTATGTCAATTGACTCACCATTACCTTCCCATGTTTATGCAATTCCAATCCCGACATAGCCGTGGAGTTCACTTAAGTCTCACCTTTCCAATATTTCCACGGGCCTTGTAAGATCGATTCCTAGCCCATGTAATATTTGTGCTATGAGCGCATATCCATTATAGTAAAGGAATTTAATTTTTTAATCTTTCCTTGCCTGTGTTGTTTTAGTGCTCTAAGTGCATTTAGACCTTAGTGAAGGATTTTCACATTTTGATTTTTTCTCACTCATTAGACGGTCTGTCCCATAGGCTATCTTTAGCCTCACGGAAATGAAAATTTCAGCGTGTGAGACGGTTTGTCCCATAGGCTATCTTTAGCCTCACGGACGCTAAAATTATTTATTCTTCTTCTTCTTAGAAACTGTGCCTTGGGCGCGTTTTGGCATCATTGGTGGAATTTCTCCTCCAAACATATTCCATGCCCTTGCCAAAATCATGCTCAGAGCACATCTAGGCCCTCATCACAAATTTCCTCCCTTTAAGAAATTTCCCTTACCTTACTGAAGTTGCGCCCTTGGCACGTATGGGGCATACTCACAGATTTTATCCTCTACTTTTCAATCCTTGAACATTGCAAATATGCGCCATGAGCGCAAACAGAGGCCTCTTCCGAATTTCTTCACTTCGGAACATTTCCTCACCGTGCTTGGAAACGGGCTAGGAGCACATATGGGAGCCTTTGGAAGACATTTCCTTCACAATATTTCCTTATTCGAGAGAGTTTAGCACTCATTGAAGGATTGTTTTTGTTGTTTTGATTATTTTCTATCATTTATGTATTTGCACATATGAGTGTTGTTTTACAGAGCATGTGAACAAACTCCTCACTTGGGATGATTTGCGCTACTTGTCTTGGACTTCATTCTTTGTTGCCTTTAGATTAAGATCTTCTATATGTTGCAAGAATCTCTAAACAACTTAGGATTTGTGCTTGGAGTCACATATTGGGTTTTGGATTTTATAACCTTTCTATGTCGTGAGTGTATATCCACAAATATGAAGAACTCCTCAATTCCTTTATACATTTCCTGTGACATGTTTAGCATTGAAGATTTTCGTGAGTGGGCAGGATTCCATACAATAGAAAGATTTGCGTTAGAGAGCACATGTAGACCCTGACGAGAACTCTTAGATTTTTCCTTTCTCTGATAACAAATTCCAAACATTCTTAGCCCGTCATATATCCTTGGTCTCATGTTAGGCTACGTATTGGATTCGAGCATTCCCATGTGTTTTTAGCAGGTGATGAAGGATTTTGATGCTTGGACGCATTCCTATAGTCTATGTGTTTTAGCTCTACTGCGTGCATTCTAAGTTGGGAGGATTTCTACTTGAATGAGATTCTCAGACCTTTAGTGTCATTTGACACATGCCAGAGGATTTTAGACATCTTTGAAAGTTCATTCATCATCCATGGCACAGTTGAAGCTTGCAGGCTCCTGTGACCCACATTCTTGGTTGCATATGATGGAAAGGGACAAACTTTGTGCCCTTCAAACATTCCATGCTATGGGAAAACCAACACCCCAAAGCATTAATTGTGGTTGGAGGTAATTTCATTCTCTGCAATGTTTTTCTTATTTTTGGCATTAACTTCAATGCTCACTGGTGCATATAAATCATACTGAGAGTGATGGAGATTTCAAACGTTTGCAATATTTCTCAGACTTAGTGTTCTCAGACCTTCTCTCATGGCGAAACGTCATGCTTTCATAGATAATCTTCAGCTCGCACATTAAAAAAAAGCAGAGACAAAAAACCTTTCACTCAATACTTCCTCTGAAATCACATTTTCTAATCAGAAAGGCCCTCAAAATTGAAGCATTAAAAGGCAGGGAACCAAAAATCATTGCTCCTCACTGGGATCGCAAAGAATTCAAGAGACTGACACCGGAGCATAATTCAGTATTATCCAATGGGCAATGTGTGAAAAGGTCACAATAGGACTTACCTATATATTTATTGTATTTATAGTTTGGGGTTTCGAAAAAAAAAAGGTTTTCAAGGTTTTGTTTTACTTGTAGGTTTATTGGGTTTGGTATTTTTTTGGGGTCTTCTCCTTTCTGGTCAAAATGTTGTGTTTTATCTTGGTGATGCCCCAGGTAGGCCAAACCATGCCAATGTGCACTTGGAGGTGACATCAAAGGTCAGCAGTTGGAAAATTGATTGCAAATGGTTCCAAGCACCTGGGCGACCATTTCATGACACTTTTTTCGGTGATCATCAGTTAGATGTTTTCCTAATTGTTCCATACATGTTCCTACAGGTTGTACAATTTGTTGGGCAAGGCATGAGGCTTCAAGGCTTGATCAGCTTAGTTTGAAGGATTTGTCCACCTCCCAAAGTGACGCCCAGCAAGTAATTTATCATTTCAACATATTTCAGGTTGGAAACTTACAGTTTGTTAAAGATATTAATTGATTCAAAATTGCCCCTGTTCAGTTTTTGAGGATATTGGTTGAGTTGAACTCTTGAAGGTTGGCATTCTGCTATTATTTGAAGGTTTTCTGCCAGGGTTTTATGGCGTCTAAGTAATTTCTGTTATTTGAGACCTTGGGTATCAAATGTGCAGAGTTTTGAAGGTGATTTTGAATTGGTTCCTAGCTGCTTGCCTTGTCCAGTGCCTGTGACAGCTGTGCATGCCTGAAAGGTGTTTTCAAACCTGTGTTTGACCTTTATCATGCCAATTGTGGTTACTAAACAAGTTGTAATTGTATAAAGTGTTTGTGTCCATTGGTAAGGTGTCTGAGGTGAAGTTGGAAGTAGATGAAAGAGGATACTTTTTCTTTTGGAGACTATATCAGACCATTTGAAGACCTGTTTATAACCAGATTTACACAACAAACCTACACTTTTACCAAACAGTGAGTGAAATCTGATTGGAGGTTGTCATTAGTGGTCTCCTCTGTTGATTGGAACAATAACAGTCGTTTATCGAACATGCTATCACTCATAAAAGCATATCAGACCTTGAAACAACATTTTAGGTGGGCATATCGGATCCACATTTTTCATTATTGTCTCTAGAATTGATATGGCAAGGAGTTTGGGGTGGTTTCTCCAGGTGAAGCTTCATTTTGGCTTCTTGGTTATTACTCATTGAGCGTTAGGAGTGTTGGACAAGTTATTCATGCTCTGTTACCTGTAGCAGTGCATATTGGCATATTATTAGACCTGCAACAGATGATGATCATTCTTGTTTAAGGTGTTGGCTAAATATTTTGTAGGTAGTCGTAGACACACTACTTGCAAAATGGGATATTTAGACACAGTGTATGAGAAATAATCTCTCCTCTCAACTTAGGGGAGGTGCCCTTCTTATTACAACTAATTCAACTAAAACTTAACAAGAAACTCAAATTTAATCTAAAATTGGGTGTTTCACATATCACTTCCTCTTTCTTCAAGAAAGATTTCACTTTCATAAAGATGCACTCTACAAACTGAAGACTTTTACAATTTCACCTCTAAGTACTAGTTGGGGCAATAATACCAATAAACTCAAAATCAACCGAAAGATTAATTGTTAAGTGTACTAGTTGACTATAGACTAAGGAATATATATAAGTTCATAGACTTATACACTATCTTGAAAAGGTTTTAAACTATGAAGCAGCAATATGATAAGCACAAAGACTTGAACACATGAAACTTCTTTTTTATCTTTAATATCAATATGAACCACAGCTCAAAGTCTATGCATTCATTCTTAACTAACTCAATTTGACAATTATAGCACAAAGTCTATATAAAATCAGATTTAAGACTCTTTATAACAGCACAAATAATTCCACAAGTCTCCTCAACTCAAACATTGAAAATACTCGCTTTTTATTCACTCAAAAATCCACTTGCACAAATTAAAGCAAAGTTTGAACTTGCACAATTTCACCAGAGTTTGCTTGCAATGCATAAAGATTTATATTTACAATGAGCCCTCGCATTTATAGGAGAGAGGGTATGAGAAAAACATGGAAAACTAACTACCTAGGGTTGACTTATTCAACATTACAATCCTCCGTAATGTGATTACATGTAGCAAGATGTGTAATTGCAAATTTTTACTTTACATGTGCCATTACATATCTAATTGCAATTTTATGCTTTACATGTAACTTGTCAAAACTAAAAGAAAAATGTATAATGAAAAATAAACTAAGTGTCTGACAAAACGCGACTCCTATTACATTAACCTCTATCAAAGAGGTTTTCCTGTCACCAGATCACCAAGTGTTGGAAATCTTCAAATCTGTACATGGGTGGGAATATTTGCATTCAATAACACTTTGACCTCTGCATTTGGTGGCATCAACAAATCATTGATTTTTGTTCTCACCCATGACTGGAAAAATGTTCACAATCCCTCTTATTGGTCCTCTACCACCTGCTTGAAAATTTGTCTTGAAAGCATTCTAATATTTATGAAACTTGAGTTTCATCTTTTGTCCATGCATGATGGTTGGCCCTTCTAATTTGGATGAGCACCTGTAACACTGAAATGTTGATGGATCATGTCTGCAAGCTATGCTTCAAATAAGGTTGAAGTGAAAATGTTGCTTTTTGTGGGCCATAGTTGCGATTCAAAGATTTTGTGATGCACTGCAGATTTGACTGCTCCAAAAACCTCGATTTCACTTAAAGTCTCATGTTTTTCCCATGTAGTAGGAACTTTTTGGTCTAACTACGTAAACTATTACAAGTTGAATTGTGATATGAATCTTCTGATAGATTGAACTCTGCCTTGCAACGTCCTGATTTGACTGATATTTGTGGGAGGTTGCATCTCTATTATAGCCTTGACCTTAGCTGGATCAACTTCAATGCCTTTCTTGGAGACGATGTATCCTAGGAGCTTTCCAGAAGTGACTCCAAAAGCACACTTTTTAGGATTTAGTCAAAGACTAAATTTTTCCATTCTGTCGAGGATCATGCTCAAGTCTATTAGATGTTCAGTTCTAATCATGGATTTTGCCAAGGTATCATCTACGTAATCCTCCATTGTTCTATGCATCATATCATGAAAAATAGATGTCATTGCTCTTTGATATGTAGCTCCAGCATTTTTGAGTCCGAATGGCATAACATTCCAACAGAAAGTTCCCCACGCACATGTGAAAGCTGTTTTCTCTTGATCTTCTGGAGCAATTTTGATTTGGTTGTATCCAGAAAAGCCATCCATTAAGGAATACATTTCATAGCCTGCAGTCATGTCCACTATCATATCAATGTTAGGTAGTGGAAAGTCATCCTTAGGGCATGCTCTGTTTACATCTCTAAAGTCCGTGCACACTCTGATTGAACCATCTGGTTTGGAAACAGGTACAATGTTGGAAATCCACTCAACATAGTCTATGACACGGATGAATCCAGCTTTTAGGAGTTTTTCTAGTTCTGCTTTGACTAAGAGTGCAACATGAGGATGCATCTTTCTCAATTTTTGTTTGATTGGTTTTACTCCGGGAGCAATGGATAGATGGTGCATAATGAGATTGGGATCCAATCCTGGCATATCTGAATATTTCCATGCAAAGTTGATCTTTTTCTCTGATAAGAAGGTAGTGAAGTTCTGTTTCTCTTCGTCTGATAGAGATTGTGCTACATGTACCAATTGTGGTTCCTCTGTTGTACCCAAATTGATGGATTGAGTTGGCTCAATCAGAACTGGAGATCTATCCTGTAAATGACTCGGAAGGACATCAAATATCTCATCCTTAGGCGCCTCAGAGAGGTTTTCACGTTCAGATACGTCTGTTCTTTTTACTTTTGTCGGTTCTGAGACTGCCACAAAGTGGTTTTCACCCTCAGAACTCTTTTTCTTTTTCTTTTTACTCTTGTTTTTCTGACTAAGATATTTGATGTCCGACTCGGTCATGCTGACGCTCGGTTCACTGATGGAAGTACTCATAGGCTCAACTACATTGAGATAGCAGGCAAGGGCATAGTCATTTGGGAAAGTATACATACCATGGTTTGGGTTTGTGGAAGTTTGGTCGATAAGATTAGGGCGTTGGATAGTCAAAGCGGGAAAGGCTTGGGATATGGTGTTCACGGATGTGGATATGTCATCATTGGTCCTAACCCGACGCTCAAGTTCAAAGGTGATATTACAGCTCAAAATGTTCAATTCGTGAATAGGCTCAACATCATCATGGGAGTCCTCTTCAGCCATAGGTGGATCAGACACGTTAAGTTCATTGTTTCACTCTAGACCTACGTCGGGTTGAGATACATATTGGTGAATAACATCTATATATTTCTCCGTTATAAGCTCATCTTCTTCTGGAATGGCACCCCATTCATAGTCATTTGACTCAGCTTCTGATTCAGGATCTCTAGGAAATCTTAAAAAATGTGTGAAATCAGGATGAATACCCCAAGAAGGATTACCCTCAGTCTCTGACTTGAATTCATATTCATGGGAATCAGTGTCAGAATAACTACCCCCTTCTTCTTGATCAGTTTGATTGCCTTCGAGATTAGCTGGTTCTTGTGGTGCAACCATCTCTTGCGCTACAGTAGGTTCTTGTGTTTCTACTACATTAATTCTTTTGATAGGATCATCTGTATCATCAAGAAGATCTTTGATCTCTTTAGGCAATTTTTCATAGGGGATAAGCTCAGAGCTATCTGAATCATCATCAGAGGGTTCTGTTTCTTCTTTCTTAAGAAGGGGTTCTCCTGGTGCAATTTGTTCTATGACATGAGAACAACCACCTCTGAGATGATAGGGTTTCTTTTTAAACCCTATGCCACCAGTATCTTTTTTGTCTCTACCAATATGTGAAATGGGTGTCACAAGACCCTTTCCCCTGATTCCTAGAGGTCCTTGACCAGAATATCCCATCTTGGCTATCAATTTGTTTCCTGGACCATATGAATTAGAAGGGATTGTAGATTCACTAGGTTCAACAATTTTGGATTCAAAATCATCTTTGTATAGCCATGCAAGCACAGCTTCACCTTCTTCAAATTCTTGTTTGGATACTTGCTCCGCCACAAAATTTCTTTTGTATGCTTCCATAGGTTCCTTAGGTTCTGATTTAGATTGCTTCAAAGATTGTCCATATGACTTGGGCGAGATAGGGAGAGATGTCAGAGACAAGACTGGCTCTATAGTGTATTCTCCCATCCCATTTTCTTTGATATTGATCTCTTTAGCAATGTCGTCCATCTTAGATGTGGAAGCAACATTTAGCTGCTTGATGGAAGATTCTCTGTTATTGGGAACAAGCTTATCGGCACTTTCCTTCAATGTATTGCAAGTTGTACTCAGATCTGCTGGGATAGTAACCTCCACTCCTTCATAGGGAAATTTCAAGCATTGATGGTACGTAGAAGGAATAGCTTGCATTTCATGTATCCAGGGTCTCCCTAGAAGGATATTGTAAGCTAATGGTAGATCAAGCACCTGACATGTGGTATCTTTGATGACCGGACCCACTCGGATGGGTAAGACAATAGTGCCTTTAGAAGCTCTTTCTTGTTCATCATAGGCTTTTATGGTGATCTTCTTTCGAGGATCAATTGCCATCTCTGAGAATCCCAACTGTGTGATTAAGTTGTAAGAACAAATGTTGAGGCCTGCGCCCCCATCTATCAACACACGTTTGACTCGACGGTTCTAGATCAAGACTTCTATGTGCAAGGGTTGATTATGTGGGTGACTTAGGGAGTTGTCATCCTCTTCTGAAAAGGAGATATATTGCGGAGACGTTAGATGACCAACCATAGTCTGGAACCTGTCTAGATCTAGATCATCAGGAACATTAGAGCCGAGCAAAGATTTGTCTAGGATATCTCTGTGAGCTGGAGATATTCGAAGTAACTCAAACATGGAGATTTTGGCATTGGTATGCTGGAGTTGTTGGACGATGCTGTAAGATGTAGGTCTTGTATCCTTTGGATTGGAAGATTTCGAGGCAACCTTCTGTCTAGAAGCAGATGTGAGATTGAAAGGTATCTTAGGGACATTAGATGAACTTGGTGTTTGTCCTTTCAGATGAGTCTGAGCTTCTGATCTGGTAACCGCATTAGCTGAGGAATGATTTCTATCCCTTCGTACAATTGTGATGACATTGCAGCTCTCAGAGATACATGGTTCAACCATATTGATGACAACATCGTTTCCAAGGTAGGCATAGTTGACTTTTGCCCCCATGTTAGGCTGGGAAGTGGAAACTCCTTTGCCATGTTGTGGAAACGGTTCTGTAAATGCTGTGTGATCATTATTGCTGGTAGGATTATCGATCGTGATATCCCCTTGATCTATCAAGTCTTGAATGGTATGCCTCAAGTGAAAGCATCCATTAGTTTTGTGGCCTTTAGTCCGATGGAAAGCACAGAATTCATTATCTTTCCACCAATATGGTTTTGGATCCGAATCAGGTTTTCGGATTGGTGGTAAAGAGATCATGTTATCAGCTATCAGGGTTCTCAGGGCAGATTCCAAAGATTCTCCCAGGGAGTAAACTTTCGTTTATTATCCCATCGTTTGAATGGCTTCTTTGGAGATGGTTCAGCAGATTTTTGCTCTGAAGCTTCAATGGCTTTGGTGGCAAGGGTGAGATTGTAGGCTGGTGCCTTTGATGGGGCGCGGATAGTGTCAACAACACCATCAGAGACAATACCTTTGTTTCTATTCCAGCTCTTGTTTTTATCTTTTGAGCTAGATCCAGATTCAGACTTGTCCTTTTGAAGTGTGATTTCTCCTTTCTTGACAAGTACTTTCTCAATCTTGATTGCATTATCCACCATTTTATCAAAAGATACATGATCTTGCATTTGTAATGGATAGTTGAGCTCTGGAACAAGGTTATTGATAAAGATTTCAAGTTTCTCCATTTCGGGAATTGGTCTAGCATATAGAGAAAACTTCTTTCGCCACCTCTTGAGAAAAGTTAGGAATGATTCCCCTGGATATTGCTTGAGGTTACAGATATCGATCATGGTAATCGGATGTTGAATATTGTAGGAATATTGTTGATAAAACAATTTAATCAATTCCTCAAAAGTTTTGATCGTAGAAGGTAATCTTGAAAACCACTGAATGGATGCTCCTCCCAAGGATCTAGGAAAAAGACGCATTAGATAAGTCGGTTCATGCATGAATTCTATGGATTGCGTATAGAACTCTCTGACATGATCTTGAGGATCAGAGTGTCCGTCATATTTGTCATACTTTGGCATCTTCACTCTTTTTGGGAATGGAGGCATATACAAGTCTTTGTCAAAAGGGAAAGGACAAAGGGCCTCCATGGAGAATTCCTTGGGTTCCTTCTTTTTCTCAATTTTATTCATTTTGACCTGCATAGCGTGCAGCTGGTTCATTATGGCCGTCATCGGAGTTTCTTCCTCATGTGTGATTATATCATCAACGTTAAAGTTGGGAGGAAGCTTAGCCCCTTCCTGGGCTAATTGTAAAAAGTATGCCTCTCTATCCACTTTCAAGAAATGCCTCATCATTCTCTGGAATTCATCGTCATTCTGACATCGATGGATTTCAGAGGGTGTAGGGTCTTGGTCGGCATTATGTTGAGAATGGTGTCGCTGGGATCCTCCTCCTAGAGAACTGTGGTTTGTCCCTGCTTGAGACATGGTAGGAGTTTTTGGGCTCCCTGGAATAGATTGAGGAGGAGTTTGCTGATTACCTCTGTGAGTTGATAGAGGAGGTATGTAACCGGTTTTCAATCGAAAGTTACCGAGACCGTCGTCTTCGTAGATACCTGACTTGATGAGTTGTTCAAGAGTTGGACCCGGGGTATTGGTCAAAAGTAAGTTCTGAGATGTTTCTTCTGATTTCTTGTGTGAAGAAGCTCTGGTCTCCACCATTAACTTTGAATGAAATAGAAGAAAAGGACGAAGACAACTGAAGAACAATTTGATGCGAGAAAATCGGATGACGCAACCTTGTCAAGATTATGATAGTTTTGAAGATCTGATGAGATGTGGGTGAAGGAAACTGTGCCCTGGATGTATGGGATAGATTGCCCAAAAGATAGCGAACACAAGTTCTCAACACTTAGTCTATTTTTGAAGATTGATTGATTGAAGATTGATAGTTATGACAAGGTTTTGACATGAAATAAAAAGGACTCAAATTGATTGAACAGAAGGCTAGATCGGATTCAAAAGATCAAACTCGAAAAATGGTAGAATGCTCAATAGCTACTGCTCTGTTCCTGACACAATGATATTTTTGACAGATTCTGGAACTAGGCTGGAAACATTGGATATCTTGCAATTTAACAATTTCTGACAACTCTCTCAAATTTTTCCAAACGACACTCTGCAGACTCGTACAACATTGGGTAGTCTATGAAACGACAGTTGCTAAACTCATACGACAGTTGGGTAGCAATGAAACGACAGTTGACAAAACTCGTATGACTTTCTGACCTCCTGAGATGACTTTTGACTCCAGAAAAGAATTTTACTTCAGATTTTACAAATTTTGAGTTTTTAGATTTGAATTGTTTGCAAATTTGTACCGTCCAGATTTTGAAGGTTATACCAGATTTAATCATTTTTAATAGCCAAGTAGATAAACAAGCACGCAGAACAGCTAGCAAGTGATTCCAAGCACGTCTGAAAATAATGAACAAGGGCAAAAGCAACCTTGCGCATGAACAATCAAGTGACTAAATTGTGCTAATCCCTGAGAGTACTAATCGTGTATGTTCTAAAAAGTTTTGCAATAACACACATATACCTGAGAATGAAAAATTGGCCTCTCTAGGGTTTTTAGTAATGGTTTGACTCTGCAACTTTTATGATTCAAAGGGGTGAACTCCAATCCTGGCGCACCAAGGTTTTGACATAGTCCGAGAACTTAATCTTCAAGAGCTGCTAGGGAGATCTGACAACCCAATAATGAACCATACCTGTGGAGATTTCTTCCACAAGGACATTTATATAGCGGTTGTCACTACCATGGCGAAAATGGCTATTACCGCTTGAGGTTCCGTCAACGCAGTTTGCCTTGTGAAGGGATTGTCCGCTACGGTTAACCCTCTCTAAAGATGACTCACAATAGTATACCACAAGGGGACTTGGCTCCAGATCCAAGGTTTTTGACACCTTTTCACTTTTAACCCAAACAAAGCAAGCAGATTAATCCGACACGCTAAGACAAAGTTTTGCTTCACCAAGGTCTATGATGCCAACTCCACGTGATCTATCAACCTCTCCGGGGAGAGAATGTATCAATCAATAAGAGAAGACACACTAACCAATTTTGATTAGTTCAATAAGAGAATGTATCAATTGCATGTGTAGTTCATTTTGTAGTTTATTTTGCAATCAGGTCAAAAATCCCCGGTTTGCACTTGGAATTGCTTTTTCAAAAAGGGTAAACTTGGATATTGTAGGAGATTTTGGATGCGCCTACACATTTGACTGCATGTAACAGTACATGCAATTGGTGTAAAAATCTCCAATTTGGGTAAACTTAACATAGAGATTTTTGGGGTAGTTACACTTTTGATTACATGTAACAATACATGTAATGGGTCTCAAAAATCCTGATTTTGGAATTATAGTAGATTTGGAACAAACTTTTGTCGAGAATTTCTAAGGTGACTGCATATTTCATTACATGCAACAAGACATGTAATAGGTACTAAAAATCCTGATTTGGGAACAAAGAGGATTAAGGCAAAAATGTAATCAGGAATTCTTGAGGTGATTACATTTAGCATTGCATGTGGAATGACAGTGAAACATGCAATGGGTATGGAAAATCCTGAACTTCAAAATGTGGGTAAGCATGAAATGGAACTTTTGGGGGCAATTTCACTTTGAATTTCGTGAAATGCTGCATGTAGTAGTTTTTGCAATTAGGATTAGAAATCCCAATTTGGGAACATCATAGCATACAAAATTGCACAACTAGGATTTTCGAAACAGCTGCAATTTGTTATTTCATGGAAATGAAAGGAAATTTTGGATTTCTCAAGGTGTAGGTAAGCATGTAGAATTTCAAACTATGGCTGCAAGTAATGGGGAAGTTCTGATTCTTAATTGTATATCATAATTGCAATCCCGTTTTTAAGAAATATATATAAAAACCTTAGCCGAAAGTAATAATAACAGAAATAAGCAAAAACATCTGTAATAATTGCAGATTCAAACATTTTTGCATTAAAAAAAAGGTCACAAAAACCCTAAACATAATTGTAAGTGGAGAAGATATGCAAAAACGTTCATCATAAGTCACGTTTTTAACAAAAACGAACAATAAAAATGCCATATTTTTGCAAAAACAACCCAAGTAAAAATGCAGAGTTAGAAATGGAAGAAATACCTGCTTTGAAACACAAAAACAAACAGGAAAAAAAAAAACGAACTACCAAAGCTTGGAAAGAACTTCGAAATGTAGAAGAATACGTCCAAATTCGCCCAAGTCTTGAATCATAAATGGCGAAAGGATAAGTATATAAAGGAATGAATGAATCATTCAAATTGTATGACTCAGCATACAGCAAAACTCTCAGTTCCAGACACGACATTCCCTGCAACTCACAGTTCTAAGCAGGAAACTCGGCATTATTTCCTTTTGCAACGATAATTTGAAGGCCCGATTTCCTTATATTATTATCGGGGATTTTGGAAATCTTCGCAGTTTATTTGACATGTTACCTAATATGCAATTGACGTTTAAAAGTCTGATTGTATCAGGGAGTTTAAGACCAAACTAAGTAATGAAAAGCCTTTGCAACTTTACTTAAAAGTCTGACTAAAGGTAATTAGACATTTTAATAATATATTATCAACATATTATTAAAGACTAATAAAATTAAACAAAAACTAAAAATTAAAAATAAACAATAAATGACTAAAATCTTTAAATAAATTTATTTATTTAATAAAAATACTTAGAGTTTAAAAACCAAATCTAATTTAATCAAAAATATGATTAAATTATTGTGTAGTCATAAATTTCATTAAAACAAAATTTACGACGACATAAGGTATTTTGTGTTGGAATTCATATGCATAGCACTTTAATATAATGAAGTATCGTTTAGGTATGATATCTTCCAAAAAAAAGCTTGTACCAGCAGTCATGCAAATGAAACAACTTGTGACAGCAGTAAACCATTAAATGCAAGTTAATGTTGTTGATTTGATTGAGCAAAGGTTTCATAAAGAAAAAAGCCAGGGTGGTTATTCATTAAACCAAGAGAATTTTTCATAGATAAAGAACTTGATGAGTAGTTGCGAGCACTTGCAAGCCAAATGACCTAGCGAATTACTTGCCCACTAACTTCTAACTAATTTTAAAAAAAACTCGCAGCAATTTTTCCCTATAAAACTTTTGATTCAATAGAAAAAATTGCAATTTTTTGGTTGATAACTCATCCATTCTCACTTGCAGTGATTTCTTGCCTGCAATTAAAAAAAACTGATTTTCACATGCAATTGGTAACTTAGGGCAGGCTGCAACACGAGGATTGGCAATGACAGCTTGTATTGTATCAAAGGGGCCTCCACCCCTCAACCCTACCCTATATCGTGATCGGGCGTGCACCAAGGGCATTCCCTTGGACCCCTTGACGTGCACTGCCCCACAACCCTAGTGGGAGCATTGCCCCCAAACCCCCACAAGGAGCATCACTCCGAGACTCCCATGCGGAGCTCTGCACCTCAACCCCATTGGAATCTCCACTCCCAAATCCCCATTAATTATTAGGATGTCTTGTCAGATTAGAAACTTGATTACAATGAGAGGATGACAAGGAATTCAGAGGTTGAACTCGTTTTTTGTCTATATGCATTGAACTCCAATTTTAATTTATATATGATGAAGATCCGTAATATGCTCTACAAATTTAGCAATATGTGTGTTTCTGAAGAATATTTTTAAAAACATATATTTTAAAAAATTTGATAAAATTGCTAAGTTATAGCCAAGATTTTCTCTAAGTTTTTGTCCAAATTTTTCAACTCTAGTATTTACCATTTTCCATCCTGTGCTTTTGGGTATATTTCATGGTAATCTGCTCCTAATAGCCCAGATAATGGTTTAATGATTAACCCATGATAAATTGCACAAAAAGGGCTAATTCTTAAGTGATTCATACCAAAACTAAAACAGTGATACATGAAGAAGGCTTTATCAGTGGTTTTGCCACAAGGAATGTGCACCTAAGACATGGAACATGGCAAGGATTTAAGTGAAGCGTGCCTAAAACAGTCAATGGAAAATTCTAGAGTCTCATGGCAGATTGGTTAGTGATCAGAACTACCATACAAAGGAAATTATAAGGCAGAAAACAAGGCACACTTTTCTAGTGGTTGAACCATTGGAATGTTTTGCCAAGCATCCTGAAAATGAAAATGAGTTGAAGAAATTCAGCCAAAACCTGATTGAAGTTAATTGTTGAATAAAGAACAACAAATAGATTGTAATGTCCCCAAATATTTAAAAGTGAATTAATTAATTAAGTGGTCCTAAAATTTAATAAATATCATAAAGAATTCTTTAATTCATTTTAGTAATAAAATAAAAGGGAACAAAAATAAAATAATGCCGACCTATTGTAATCTTCTGAATACTTCTTGGAGCCCTTTATAAGGACTGGCCGGGCATTGTATTCATCATCAACCGATCATCTATCTCATTGTTGTATTTGCAATTCCAGTTTGGAATTGGGTCTTCTTTGTATGCAGTTTTAGAGGTGCCAGATCCTCCCTAGTCTGCCATTAAATACAAATTTGTGAAATCTTCAAATGAAGCCAAATTTGTAATAATCAGAGATTGATAAGTAGGAGATAATCAGAGATATTCTATATTCAGTTCTCAATGATTTATTCTGCTGTTTGTGTATGATCAGTGTATTCATTCCTTTATCAGCAATAATTGGTAGAGGAATATATTATATTATTGGTGAGTAATTATTACTTGACTCATGCCTCTACATTTGAACGAAATAATTGTTGACACCAGATATTCGCAATTGTCTACCATCAGTTAAATATCAAATAAAGTGCCCTGGCAACTATCGGTTTCCTTGGAGCATTGGGAGCTACCTCCCGCCCTACTCTGGCATCTACTAGAGTGTGAAATGTGTTTCCTATGATAACTGAAGATCAAAGTATTGCATTGTGATCAATCCGATGGCACTATGATTTCGTGAGCGATCCCAACATAAGTTCTTAAGCATCAAACCAGGTAGGCTCAAGTATGCGCAAGACATATATACAATAGCTTCTATACGATGGATTCCTTATGTTAAGGTGGTCTTATACTGCTCAGGAAAGAACGATTATCTACTGTAATACAAATAGTTGGTTGCAGAAGTATAAATTGTAATGTCCCCATTTTTAGCTAGCATTGTATTTAGTGGATTTAGCCTATCATTGGGTCCTTGTAGGCTAATACTGATGATTAGAGGACCCTGTTGTGGATTTTGGCCCCTTTTTGAGGGACTTACTATTTATAGTAAGTCAACTTATGGTTCTACTAAGCTCAAAGGATTTAGAGGAGTTATATGATGCTTTCAGATTTTATTTCCGGCTTTCGGTTTGGACTCCAAGATTCTTGGAGGGAGCGTCTGTTTTTAGTAAGTCACCCCATCAGGTTCATTCATCATCTTTCATCATCAGGATCACTCTTGTGCTGTCAAATTTTGATTTTGATGCTTCCTCAGTTGTTTTCGCAAGATGGGTGAATTATGATTATTATTTAATTAAATCGGCTAAGATTGTCATTTTTATTGGGAATGTATTATGGGCATCTTAGTGTTATAACTCATTGGACCAGGTTGAGAAGTTTTAAATCCTGAGCTCATAAAACAGGAACCCTATGTGTCAGAATAGCATTATTTTAGTAAAAGGGTCATTTTCAGCATTAAAGTGAAGTGAAATATAATAGTTTATTATAATTCAAATATGCACATAAAGAAAAGTCTTTTGTAAATGAAAAGTGTGTGAGAGAAGATATATTTTATTATAAAAGCAATGCTTTCGGCAAAAAGGAATTCATTCTTGACTTGTCCATTTTTATGAAGTTTTTGATATGGAGAAGTTTGCAAGGGTTTGAGGACTGATTCCTCTTTGCTGCTATTTGAATCATCATTTGTTGGTGGTGAATTTTGCTACTGGATACTAGAAATTCATTTCTGATTATGTGGATGATTATTTGGTGCTGTTGTATACCAAATTTGAGGAGAATTGTTTGATTGTTGCTGAAATTGAGATATTCATCTGCTGGTTCGATTTAATTCCTGAGGCTACCTGTTATTTGGAAGGCTGTTGTAACTTCCTGTGAGTGCAATCAACAATTAGGAAGCCACAATATTTATCTGGTGGCTGCGAATTGGTTTAAGGAGGCTGCGTTTTCTTCCTAGCAGCCTGCGCATCATTCCTAGAAGGTTGCGTTCCCTTCCTGGCAGCCCACGTCACATTCCTGGAAGGCTGCATTTACTCCTTGGCAGCCCACGTCACATTCCTGGAAGGCTGCATTTACTCCTTGGCAGCCCACGTTTCATTCCTGGAGGTTCATGTTACATTTCTCAGTGGTTGAGTTACATCTCCAGCTGGCCACGTTTTATGAAAAAGGTGCCAATTTACCTTTGTTTATTGTTATGTTGTCTGACAATTGGAAATTTGATGAATGTGATCATTTCTGGTGAAGTTCTGAAGTTAGAATAAATTGTTATTAAATGTTATTTAATTCTCGAAATTTCTTAAAAGTGAAATATTATCAAACAAAAACAAAAACATTGCAAGCAAATTGAGAAATAAATATTATCTTCAGCAAAGAGCCAGACAGGTTCTTTACAGCGGTATCAGAGCTTTGATCTTGCCAGCCTGGAGGTTATGAGGGCTTAGCTATGGCAGACAAGTTTGTGCCTGGTATGCATTATGTCCGCAGGGGTAGAGCTTCACCCCCACTAGAGGGTAGTAAACAAGGAAAGCAGTTGAAAAGCAAAGTTAATCTCAAGAAGCAAACAAATGCCATGATGGAAAGTATGGAAAAGCTTAGACAAAATCAGGAAAGGATGAGTGCTTTGCTTTCAAATCCGTCAACCATAGACAATGTGGCAAGGTATATGGTTTCCATTTTTAAAAGGTCTTCCTTACAAAGAAAACAGGAAGAGAACCGGGAGGATTGTACAGGTGTAGCTTCTGCAGCCAACAACCATCAAGTAGTGGAGCCTTTTCTCAATGAGGCGGTTACTAGTCCCTATACGCATGATGATGGAGGCTCTTCCCAGGAGCATGTGGTTATGACGGACTTGCTTGAGGACAGCTGCATTGAGTCTCATTATTCCCATGTGATAGGAACTCATGAGCATGGGAATGCTGATGACATGATAGCCACCAATGATTGCAGCCCTACATCAACTGGTAGCAATGATATTACTAATGATATAGGTTCTGCTTTTTATAACAGCAGTCCTATGTTTGAGCCTATTGATGTTGTTGATGACAGGGCAAGTATAAAGGATGTTGTGGATATCACTATGGGTTTTGACTCACATGATGAGAGTGTTAGTTTTCAAGATTGCATGCTAAATGCGAGTTCTTCTAATTATGATTTCTATGACAGCAGTGAGTCATGTTGGCAACAGCATGTAATATCAAAGGTTTTAGAGGTTGGTAATATTGGCATTGATAATGTGGACACTACTGATGTTATCTATGAGGATGATTCATGCTATAGCGAGTCTGGTATATCATATCAGATATTGGATGATGACTCAAAGTGGTTATTGGATGATGATAAGTCCCAGGATCATAGTTTATAGGGACTTATTGCACATAGTGAGGATTCTCAGAGATATGAGTCCATTCCGGTAGAGCAGATTTCACATCATGTCTCTCACAGTTTGCAATTTTTTAGCACAGATCAACAGATGGGATCAGTTCACTTTGTGAACAATCCCTTATTTGATGTGGATGTCATTATGACTTATGACAATCCGTTGTTTGAGCTCAGTGATGATCCTTTTCAGGAGTTGTACAATGATGATGATGTTGGGGATCCTATTAGTACACTTGGTTATCAGACAGATTTTACAAGATGCCAATTAGTTTTTACTGAGCAATTTACAAAGGTGTACATAGTGAGGAATGCTTTTAGTTTCACTTTTGATCCTCATGTTCAGGATATCTACCAGTTACAGAGTTCTTCAGTGCATCCATTTGATGACTGGTATGATGGTTTGGTTAGCACGAAGACTAGAGGAAAGTCCAGTCTGTTGGTTGAGTTACTTCCGTGTGGGTTAGTCTCGGTTGAGTTTCTCCCACGTGGTGATCTTGTTGCAGCATCTTCAGTTTGGGTGTTGAGTGCAGTTTCTTAGTTGTTGATGTTTGTACTTTTGATGCTGATGATTTCTTCACGGGAGTATGGTGAGGACAAGGACATTACTCCATTCTATCCTTGGGATCCAGGTGGACTTCTGTGTTTTGTTTTCTGAGATTGCTTGGGGACAAGCAATTTCAAGGAGGGAGGACTCTAATGTCCCCATTTTGAGCTAGCATTGGATTTAGTGGATTTAGCCTATCATTGGTTCCTTGTAAGCTAATACTGATGATTAGAGGATCCTGTTGTGAGTTTTGGCACCTTTTTGAGGACTTACTATTTATAGTAAGTCAACTTATGGTTTGGACTTTAAGATTCTTGGAGGGAGCGTCTATTTTTAGTAAGTCACCCCGTCAAGTTCATTCATCATCTTTCATCATCAGGATCACTCTTGTGCTATCAGATTTTGATTCTGATGCTTCCTCAGTTGTTTTCGCAAGATGGGTGAATTATGATTATTATTTAATTAAATCAGCTAAGGTTGTCATTTTTATTGGGAATGTATTCTGGGCATCTTAGTGTTATAGCTCGTTGAAACCGGGTTGAGAAGTTTTAAATCCTGAGCTCATAAAACAGGGACCCTATGTGTTAGAATAGCATTATTTTAATAAAAGGGTCATTTTCAACATTAAAGCGAAGAGAAATATAATAATTTATTATATTTCAAATGTGCACATAAAGAAAAGTCCTTTGTAAGTGAAAAGAAGATATCTTTTATTATAAAAGCAATGCTTTGGGAAAAAAGGAATTCATTCTTGACTTGTACATTTTTATGAAGTTTTTGATATGGAGAAGTTTGCAAGGGTTTGAGGACTGATTCCTCTCTACTGCAATTTGAATCATCATTTGTTGGTGGTGAATTTTGCTACTGGATACTGAAAATTCATTTCTGATTCTGTGGATGCTTATTTGGTGTTGTTGTATACCAAATTTGAGGAGAATTGTTTGATTGTTGTTGAAATTGAGATATTCATCTGCTGGTTCGATTTAATTCCTAAGGCTACCTGTTATTTGGAAGGTTGTTGTAACTTCCTGTGAGTGCAATCAACAATTAGGAAGCCACAATATTTATCTGGTGGCTGCGAATTGGCTTAAGGAGGCTGCGTTTTCTTCCTAGCAGCCTGCGCATCATTCCTAGAAGGCTGTGTTCCCTTCCCGGCAGCCCATGTCACATTCCTGGAAGGCTGCGTTTACTCCTTGGCAGCCTGCATTTCATTCTTGGAGGTTCATGTTACATTTCTCAGTGGTTGAGTTACATCTCCAGCTGGCCACGTTTTATGAAAAAAGGTGCCAATTTACCTTTGTTTATTGTTATGTTGTCTGACAATTGGAAATTTGATGAATGTGATCATTTTTGGTGAAGTTCTGAAGTTAGAATAAATTGTTATTAAATGTTATTTAATTCTGGAAATTTCTTAAAAGTCAAATATTATCAAACAAAAACAAAAACATTGCAAGCAAATTGATAAATAAATATTATCTTCAGCAAAGAGCCAGATGGGTTCTTTACATAAATTCCTGTCAGAGTTTCAGCTAGCGCAAGGTTGATTCAATCCATACTAAGGGAACGGGGTTTTGCAAGATTGAAGTTGGTTGCATCGAGCAAGGCTTATATCGAGAACAGAACAATCATGGGGAGGCAGAAAAGATATTCATCACTGTTCGACAAGTGTTGGGAGCTGCTTAGAACTGTGTGTACAAGGTGACAGGGATGTCGAGCAATGCAAATTGACCAAACTGAATCTATGAAGTTCCATTCCAGATTCATATACTGAGGAGATTATTTGATGCAATTAAGATTGATGACTTGATCACTGACAACATCAAGAATTGATGTTCTCTGTATTCTGTTGCAAATAACATTGTTCGGATGAATGGAGATGAGTCTCAGTGCTGCTTCATCGTTGACTCACATTCCACCAAAGACTTAATCACATCTTGGATCAGAACAGTGCAATAGACGCAGAAGATATCTTATTGAACATATGGGAGTTGACAAGGAACAGTATCACTATGAACACCAACACATAATGCAATTTGGAGCAAATAGAAGCCTGAGACACCAAACAAAACAATTACCATCGATGACTCTTCAGATGGATTAATCACTAAGACTCTGTATTGAGAGAGGGAAGTTTAGAGGAGATTCATGGCAACCTGTTTGTTATAAGGAATCATCTTCAGAACCATTCTCGGGTTGAGGTCGGGATTTGTAATTTACACTTGGCTCTGTTTACTCATGCATATTCTGAGATTAGTGTACATAGTCTACCAGTAAATCTGAAGTTACTATTAGTTAGTTTGACTTTGCTTCTCAAATATTGCAAATAACATCAGATGAAGTTCAACACTCAATGGTCATACCTTAATGCAATTTGTTTATTACAACCCTGTTTATCTATGTTTAGAAGAGTGTAGAGAAATATTGTACCAATTTTTATCGGGGAGATTACATAGATGGCTTAGCCCAAACAATGCTGTGCCCAACACACATCAAAAAGTGGCTAAGTGGCTACTGAAACACACCTGGTAGAAGGAAAAGATATTCACAAAAGCAGGGCATACATATCAGATTGAAGGAAAAGAAATTCACAAAAGCAGGGTTTACATATCAGATTGCATAACCTATACAAATTTCTGCCTTAGAGGATGGAAAAGGTCTATAAGCTCTCAAGCATGCACTAGGCCAGTAATAGCCATAGCTTTTAAGGTAAGCAAAGTGATAGAATCCATTAGTTATTTCCACCAGCATTTACATAATGAAAGACTAAAGTGCACAATTTTAAGGGTTAGACCATTGGCTTTTTCTGCTTCCCAGATCTGATATGCTAGCAAAAGTGTTATAGTTCTCTGCCCACTTAAGTCTGAGTACAACTTTTAAAGGATTTAACCCTTGAAAAGTTCTGACATTCATAAAAAAGGGTTTTAGTTGTGCAGGCATGCACAAATGAGGGTTTAGCTGCCTAATTTTCCACCAAACAATAAAAAGTCTACACTGGAGTAAATTAAGCATTTAGTATTATGCTCAATAGCACAGTTAAAAAGAAAGTCCACTTCCAAGTTTTCTTCTCTACAGATGTGTTGAATGGAGAAATCACTGAATCTTTCAAGGATGGATTATACATTTTTGAGAATGTCTGCAATTTTTGAGAAGATTCATAATAACCTATGAATCTTCTTTTTGTTGGACAGCATTTATATCATATTGCTTATGGACCTGAATGCCAAAAAGCAGGGTTTGGGCTTCTCCTTCATTATTGGACTCATTTTTCAGCTCTTTTAATTCTCCACAAATGAGCTTGCATTGAAAACTATGCACCCAGTACCTGACTCACCTGGATTTCCTTTTGCTGCACCATCCAAACTTAGTTTCATCCAACTTGTAGTGGGAGGTATCCATTCAGCCTTTTCTTGTATATATAAATATGTGTGTGTGTGTCTGATAACAAGAGCTATGCATGTGACATCATTGATTTTTATTCCTACTAGCCTTCTAGTGCCACTCACCACTGTTTACAATGGTATTTCCATTCACTTTTGTATTTTTTTTGTTTTTATAAGGATTTTTGTCCAAAATATTTTCTGCTTCCTAACCTGGCCATCGTTCTGAATTTCCAAGTACCCAATTCCAATTCTTAGCACAATCTACATTCTATCTCTTGCACTATCTAGCACTTATTTTGCCAAATTTGCATCTAATCAATTAATTTCCCTTCAAAAATATTGAATGTCTCAAAATTAATAAATCTATTTCATGTGACTATTGAGTTTCATTGGTCTTCCTTTCTGGCTCTTATTTTTTGTTTAGTGACGAATACTTTCTAGGCCCTAACATGTGCATGATCGAGAAGATTAAATCTCTTCCCTCGTTTAAACTACTACTTTTAGTTTTAAGACAAGCACATAATCTTTTTCAGCAGTAGCATGTACTCATTAACTTGGCAATGACAGGATCTTTACTGTTTATGCTCATGAGTAAAATGGGAATACATTACTCAAATATTTCAACAAAGAAAAATGCCTGAAATACGTTGGTAGTTTTCGTAGAGGAAGATCTGAATCACCAGAATGTGGTAAATGCTTTATCACAATACTTTATATGCATTCTACCATGTTAGATATATCATTACCTATTTTTATGAAAGAAGTATGCATTACAAATGCTACATTGATTCTTTAGAACATACAGGTGAGAGAACTCTAAGACACATTGATTTGCAATTACAAGAAAGAGAGAGAGAGAGAGAGAGACTTACATCATGTGCACTCCACTGAATTGAACTTAAGGCATGACGCTCAAAGATGGATCTAAATCAGATTTGAGTTAAGAAAATATTGATCAAGAATTGAAATTATTTATTTGGGAGTTCAATAATCAAAGGGAGTCATGCCTCTCAGATCATGTTTTTTAGAACGAACAATCTTCCCAGACTGCTTACTATAAACAAGTCGTCATTACTATAGTTTAAACATGCCCAGTACGTAATAAAATAAATAATACAGAAAAAAATCTAGAAGTTATTAAAAACTAATAAAAATTTAAAAGCATGAATTTCTACCATTCTTAAATGCAATTTATCTAGAAGTTAAATTAAATATTAATGATTAAAATACAATTCTAACTCCAACAAAATTCAATGACATGTCACCAGGGATCTTTGTGATGCCCTTCAATATCTTTGGATGGCATAGGGAGTTAGGGACCTGGACCTGAAGTGGACATCCCCTTATTTATGACTAGCCACCCTGCTCCATTTGATGAATAAAATAAAGGAAGCTAACGTTTTAAGGAAAATAATAAAAGACTCTAAAAGGGGGAGGGTAGTTGTTGCAAATTTGAAACATTGTATGTACTTCTAAATTCCAGTTGCATTTAATTTGTTTAAGTTATTTCAAAAGCTCTTTTCAAAACCATGTCGCTACATCACTTCATTTACAAAGTAAAAGGAACAGAAGACATCAGTTTCAAAAGGGGAGAACATTCAGCAGGAGATTTCAATGTACTAGAGCTAAAGCTATTTTGCATATTATACTTGTATAGACACTGAAATCATATTTATATATTCTAAATAGAGCAAAGCATGTGATTATCCATATTATCCTTGTTTTCCTACAGCATAATGTGCTAGATCTTAGATTTGCAGCCTATTATGTATTGACAGCTTATTATTTGAACATTATGGCATATAAATTGAAAACAAAATAAAACATAAATTACCCCTCTTGCCCCTAAATCTCCTTGCTTGCCAATAGAAAATTGGAAATAATGATTATTGCTGGTCAAAATCTTAATCCATCAAAATTTGTGCTGGAATTTTTGCATAACCTAAATAAATCAGTCTCTAAAAAGTTCAGTAGGACAAGGTAACCTGAGGTATGCTGATACAGGATAATAAAACCATACAGATATGCAGTGAGGGAGGTTTTAGCTAGTGGCAATGCATTCTAACTACCTGACAAGAAGCGCTACTCTTAAGCATTTGATTGGATAACATTAAGTCACTTAAAATGATGTCTGCCAAACTGACTAAACCAAAGTTTTAAAATTCAAAACTCAGCAGACCCAATTTTGATTCACTCGGGCAACTCAGCAAAATTTTGCAGGCAAGTAAAAGGGAAAGTTAGTTAGCTACGGGACTCTTTTGTGAGTACTCTATGAGTTTTCAATCTATGGATTGAAATATAGAATCTAGATCCTTTTAAAACATTAAGGTAGAGCCCCAGATTTCCACATAATAGCTCTTAACAACGCATCCATTACTCATGCCAACTATTTCCAAATTCTTCATCATACTAACTCAAATCTTTGTCAAAGCTCAAAACCAAAGAAATTGAACCCCTGAAAGTCAGTAAGAAAATATTCATGAAATTTTCCCTAATTGAAATCTCTTTCACCAAATGTTCTTTAAACGGTATAAAAGCCAAAATATTAGAAAGCACAAGTTGTACCAATGGCCTCAAATGATTTTTCCTTAAAAAAAAATCCATAACTTCGAAGAAAACTATACTAATAAGTTTGAGTTAGTAAATGATCAAACAATTTTTTTTTAAAAAAGGATATCTATGCACCCGACACCAAATAAAATTCCATCTTAATGATCATCTAATTTCAATGTAAGCAAAACTGGTAGACATTAAAAATAATTAAGAGTTAATAGATAACATCATCCTGATGCATACTACAAAGTACAAACAATGTATTACAATATAAATAGATATGACTTAGAAGAATAAAACTCTGTTTTGACGAAGGCAATCTTTATATGACTCTCTTGTCTCATATCCAATTAGAGTGATTAGTATGTATTAAAACCGTTCCTAATACAAAGCAACAAAACTCGGACAGAGTAGAAGTTCAAAATTATTTGACCAATATAAAGTCTTAATAGAAAAGTTCTAAATTATTTGATCAAGATAAAGTCTTAATAGAGTTTTTCAAGGTCTGTAAAATCCCCACCTAAATTTTTGCTGATTTTTCTAAGGAATCTCAGATAAACAGAGGATTTAAGTCTGCTGTGTTTATTTCTTAGTTAACATTTTTAAACAGCACTTGGGTTTAAGATTTTAATGCAACCTTTCTTTATGTCATATAAGTTGTTTACTAACTTTCCGAACATTAAATAAAAGATTTATCAAAATCATCATAGCATTTCATTTATAGACAGATTACACAATAATAATATGCATCAACTCTGACTTTAAAGAATGGCCAAAAAATGCTGTCATTGAAGGTTAATGCAAAGGCAGCTTACAATGCCCCATCTGAAAATGTATTTAGACTTGCACAGGAGTGTTCACTGCTCATAAAATGCCCATGTTTCGATAAATAAGACTTACCTTATGCACTTTCATTGCTGGCATCCCAAACTAAATAATATTAACAACTAAGACATCCCCTTAAGGGCTCAACTGGCTGTAGGAAACTCATGCCTAAGCCTATGAGTTTGGCAAAACTACCATTCACTAAAATGACCGCCCAGAAAGGGTTTAAACTCTTCCACGCCTCAAATAAATCCAAGACATCACACCTTCAGACATTACCAATCATATGACCACATCAATAATCTTTGGAAACATAATATAGAATCCACAACCTCTACAATAGTTGTGCCCAGCACTATTTAAGTTTATCAGTCGCCCAGAACTAATCTTCAGTTGCTGAAAATAAAGATATCAATGCCATTCCTTGACGTCCCTCATTTTCCAGAAATCTTTATATAAAACCCACAATACTGAAATTTGTCTTTACAAAGACTTAACAAATTTCTATGATACTCAATCATTCAATCCTAAGTAAGAAATCTGAGTGACCTCTCCTGCAACTAGCTAGGGTAGAATCTTGCACTACCAAAACTAGTTTCTCTTAAGGTTTCTACTGCACATAAGATCTCCAAATCCAAACAGATAAAATATAAATCAAGCACAAAGAAATGAGCTCCAAAATAACCTTTTTACCTAAACCCATAGAACATTATCGAAATCTTTTTCAAATTCCCACTTTGAATAATTCATTGAAGTCTAGATAATAAAGTGACTTCAATACATCACTTAAGTCACTTTGTGCTGCTTTATTAAATTAATTAAATAAGTTATGTTTAAAATGTACTCAGTCTACAAGAATTAAATAGGCTAAGTGGACTCGTCAACTATTCCTTGGAAGGGGACATTACATGGTCTGCTATTTGTTGATATTTAAGTCTTTAAATCCTCGCATGAAAATCACTTACCAATCTAAATTGATTTGTGTTTGTTGTTCTATACATTTTAATACATCATGATGAAAATTTAAAAAAAAAACATACAACTTACTTCAGATGGCACTCTATGCAATCCAATCTAAGTCAGCTTTCCTATCTACGACTACTGCCCCTTAAGTCCTTCCTTTAGTATGCATTGCTCCTATCACCTTCTCAATTACTAACATGAAGATGTAATGAAGGTGGTGTAGGAGGAATGGTTGATGACACTTCTCTTAAAAAGTATCAAATGATGGCCCACCTCAAGTAGCTGATGGCATTGGCTAAAATTGTGGTGTTAAGCAACATCATCAAATAGGCCAACAACATCAGCTACATACAGAAAGAGGGTGAGCAAGAATAAAGAAGTAAGGAGGGGTAAATTATTTATATGAAGCTAATGGCTGGATGTGATGTCCTGTTCTTGAAATAAAATTTAATAATAAATAATATTAAAATATAAATAACTAAACAAATAAATTATAATAAATAAATAATTACAAGATAATTAAACATCTCATGATGAAAAGTCTTGGAGAAACTTATTAATACAAAGACCAAGCCCTGAGAATATTAAAGAAAAGATAATTAATTATAACTAAGATATGATGAAGAGGATATGATTTAACAAAAGACCAACGTCACTATGAAGGGATTCAGAAATTGAACGACAATCAAGGATGATAAATATAGCCATCAGGCCATTACATGTGATTAATACTACCTGCGATTAGTCCAGTTGGAAATACATAGATAAATCAACCAAGTATAAGAGAAATTGGTCCATTGACGAACACATAAACATGATTAAAATAAGGTGACATCGTGAATTAAACAATGACAACGTCAAAGTAATATGCAGTGTTATAGAGTAGCGATAATGGTCATTCCCACCCAGTCAGCAATTACCACAAGCGGTAATAATAGAGAGCATGAACAACAATAATAAAAAGGGATCCATGTCAATATTAACAACGAATTCTATAAGCTAACCAATATCAATTTACAAACACAGATGATCAATAATCTATCCATATTACGTGACCACAATTAGAATCGATTTCATATAAGACAGAAAATAATATCAATGTGCTCATTATCGGTGCTGACAACATAAGCATACCATTACCTTGAGGCAGTAACAATTAATAAAAAGATTAATCATTAAGATGGTAAATAGCTTACTAAATAGAAGATACAATTAATATTAAAATTATAAATGCAACGATTATAACAAAGGGAAGTGTTTAACACTAAGGGACATGTCTTAAGCCAATGACTTTTCATGCCAATCAGTAATCACACAGTATAAGAGGACTTAATCTCACTTCATTGGAGGGCATCAAATAGGAATATAGAATATATCTGAGGAAGAGCTCAGAAAGGAATATATAGATATATGGAAGAAAGAATAAGGAAAAAACATTGAAGATTCAGAGCAGTAAAACAAAGCACTTACAATATAGAAAACACTAAAACTCAGAATAGTCACTCAGCATTTCTAATATATACAGTATCAGCAGATATTAATTAGACCATCAGACATTTCTTATTTAATATATGTCATATCTGCTATTCTATGGAGGAATAACAGATTATAAATACAATTATTATTCATCATAATGGAAGGGAGAGAATTATAAGGAAGAAAATAATACATATATACGTGATCTGCAAACTGTAAATTAAATATAATCATATCTCTTACACAGTCAGGTAACACCATTGGACAAGTCAGGAAGATATTCAGATTATAAGACAGCTTTATGCATCTTTGTGACTGGTATGTACAGTTTTGTCAATTTTGATTATGCATAATAATAATTTTAACGATAAGTAATATCAGAGCATTACCATTAAGACAAGATAATTAGTTAAATATACATGCTCAAGATTAGTTATTATTAAGTCTGAAAGAGAAGTGCAAAGTGGTAAACAGGGAGAGGCCTGTGTAAATCCAGCCAATCAGTCATTTCCAAGATAGGTAGGGATCAACGACCCCGAGCGCCTTGCGGACAAGTCCAAGAAAGGCTTAAGGGCTTGGATCTGTAAAACCTTGAAGGAAACCGTTGAGTTTGGTGTCTAAGCAACCTGTTACATCTTCAGCACTCTCCTAGACTGGAGTAATAACAAGGATAGCATGGGTTTCTCAATTCATATATAAATTATCATTTGTTTCTATTAATTCATATGCAGTTGTTATCTTTTATTATAGCATGAATTAAGTTAACATAATCTAAAGAATTCAATTCAAGTATATTAAACATAGGTCCATTTATGCATAAACTAGTTGAACTTACTTTGGGACATTACACTAGAGAACTAACTAATAACACTTCATTTAACAAGTACCAAAAGTTAGCCTACCCTAATCCTAGCATGTGCAAGATCATATGCTCAGAGACATTAATCTATCGAAAATTCCTACATGAAAGAAGTGTCAATAAAGAAAACATAAGGTGTATGCATATCCCAGTGATAATAAACTTTCTTTTTGCTTCTAATAAAAATTCGTTCTCCTTTGAGTACCCTATGAAAATACATTTTGTGTTTCTTACATCAAATCTTTTTTCTATGCTCATCTAGCAAAAGAGCATAATAAGTTTTACCAAGAACTTTCATGTCCCAACAAAATCTCAAAAGGTGTTTTCCCTTCAATTGCTTACAGAAAAGACTACTTTCTCAAATGGAAAATTGTATACATTGTTGTTACCGAGAACCTCATATCCATTTTTTTTATTTAGGATGGTCGTAGCAATGCATTTTGATGTTTTGTTCATCATCTCAATAACTACATTCTATGGCAATGCATATGAATTTTGCAGTGTCCCCATTTTCAAGTTCTCTTGCAATGCAGTTGACACTAACTTTCTAGGTTTGTGTCAGTGAAGGGGTGATTTGATGTTACCAATGAGCTCAAATGCATAGAAATGGGAATTGGACTCCGCACAAACTCAAAGACCTAAACCAACTTAGGACTTGGAAAAAAAATCAACAAGACACGGTAGGAATCGACAAAACCTTAGTAGGACTTAGCAAACCTAGTTTCTAATGAGTCTCGCCTCAGGTGAGCTTCTAGCAAGTCCCTAGCCCTTGGGACTTAGCCAAGGTCACCCAACTCAAAACTCACCAAGTCCTGGCAAGTCCTAGCGAACTCGGGAACTATGCTCAAATGTTTTAGTGGACTTGTACAACACTTTCAGATGTTATTTTTGGCTTTTGGTTTGGTCTACAAGATGCTTGGGGGAAGCATCTATTTTTATTAAGTTGCCCAGTTTGGTTTGGTCCGTTTATCATATTTCATCATCGGGATCACTCCTACACGATCAATTTTCAATTCTAAGCTTTTCAACCATTGTCGCTAATTCGGTGTAATATTGTGTTATATTTAATTAGTTTAGCTAAGGTTCCCATTTTGATTAAAATAATTTATCATGCACCTTACTATTATAGCTTGTTGAAAAGAGTATGAAAAGAATTAAATGATCAAATGCTAAAAACTGACTTTCAGTACCGAAAATGTTTGAAAGTAAAGTACATCACTTTTTGGAGTTAAAAGCTTAATAAATTAATAAAATGATTTTAAAAAGGAGCTTCTAGGAAGTTCCCTAAAAAAGCTTATAAAAAGAGGAACTAAGAGCTCATTTGGTATGTTGAAGTTTATTCTCTTTCTCTGATTAAGACCCTATAGTTTTGGAGATTGAATTTAGTTCATCTCAGCTTCAGGAAGAAAAAAACCCTCTTGGGAAGATTAGTTTTGATGATAAAAGATTCCTCCCTAGCTGGTGTTTGGTGAAAACATTCAAGTTTGTCATTTCCTCTTCATCAACTAAGCTATTAAGGAAATTTTCAGATTGTAAAGTCTTTTAAAGACAACTTTCAGATTGTTTCTAAAAAGTTATGGGCATGATCGGGAAGGTCGATATTTTAGTTCTTGGTTGGTTGTTGAAGAAGATTTCGGAGGGTTTTGAAGAATAGTTGTTGTGCATTGAAGATTATTTCTTGTTTAATTTGGAAGTTGTTTCTGAGAGTGCTTGCCAATTTATGTCTATATCATTTTGATAAGTTTGGGCAAGGGCTTTTCAATTCTATTTGGTGAAAACTTATTTATTTCCAAGCTGGGTAATTAAAGGTACATAAAAACAATTGCAAAAAATACAAATCTAAAATACAAAAAGGAGCGCTCAAAAAACAAAAGAAAAATGTTGGAATGAGACAAAATCGGTTTGTCTTCACATGCCAACACTAAATGGCAAAGGAGTTCCCATTTTAAAGAATGGAAACTTGGAGATAGGCAAGCTCTATGTCTTAGATGGGGAGCTTCAGGAGGATCAAACGGAAACTTTGACATAGGTCATTGGTGTTTTCTGATATTGTGGAAATTATTGCATTACAAGTTGTTTAGAACATATTGCCATCGTGGCTAAGAAGACAAAAAGGTGTGCTTTATAAGGGACAAGGTCAGAGATGTTATTGAATTAATAGAGGAGATGAAAGCTCCTTATATAGATTTACAAAGACGATGTTTCTAAAAGAAACAATTGTGAACTAAAGACGAAAATAGAAACTACCTAATAAATTAAAGATTAACTAAGATGACCATTAAAGAAACATTATAATATTCTAATACCCTCCCTTAATGGTCATTGTCTAACTGTTGTCTTTTGGTCACAAATTCTTTAGAACATTCTACTATTGCTGAGACCCTCCCTAGATCTGCAAAATGTTAATGACCAAGAAGCCAAAATCCGTCTAGAAAAGAATGGAGAAGGGTGCCCCCTTCTTCATAAAGCTTTGCAAAAAGAGACAAGAGCCTGCCACTAACTCTTCCACTAAGATGAGTCTACCACTAACCCTCCCAAAATCAGCAAAACATCTGACGAAAAATCATCACAAAACATCCAACTTGATGTTAGATAATGGAGCTGCTCTTCCCTGGAGAGAGAGACAAACTCTCCAAACTTTGCAGACGAGCATGATGCCCCAAAACAGACTGCAAATAGCCATGATTTTTTTTAGGAGAAAATTGGAAAAACCAAACACGATTTTTTAGGTGAAAAATCGATCAAAACTAGACAACAGGATCTGAGACACTAATCAGAGAATACAAAGCTTAGTTTTTGAGGAAAAAACAGTAAAACCCAACAGATAATTTTTGAGGAAAAAAATTATAAGCCCACTAGATAATTTTTTAGGAAACAATTATAAACCCACAAGATAATTTTTGAGGAAAAAATTAAAAACCCAACAAATAATTTGAGGAAAAAATTACAAACCCACCAGATAATTTTTGAGGAAAAAATTATAAACCAATGAGATAAATTTTGAGGAAAAAATTATAAACCCACGAGATAAATTTTGAAGAAAAAATTATAAACCCACGAGATAATTTTTGAGGAAAAATTATAAACCCATCAGATAATTTTTGAGGAAGAAATTATAAACCCATTAGATAATTTTTGAGGAAAAAATTACAAACCCAACAGATAATTTTTGTGGAAAAAATTATAAACCCACCAGATAATTTTTGAGGAAGAAATTATGAACCCACTAGATAATTTTTGAGGAAAAAATTACAAACCCAACAAATAATTTTTGAGGAAAAAAATTATAAGCCCACTAGATAATTTTTGAGGAAACAATTATAAAGCCACAAGATAATTTTTGAGGAAAAAATTAAAAACCCAACAAATAATTTGAGGAAAAAATTACAAACCCACCAGATAATTTTTGAGGAAAAAATTATAAACCAACGAGATAAATTTTGAGGAAAAAATTATAAACCCACCAGATAAATTTTGAGGAAAAAATTATAAACCCACGAGATAATTTTTGAGGAAAAAATTATAAACCCACCAGATAATTTTTGAGGAAGAAATTATAAACCCATTAGATAATTTTTGAGGAAAAAATTACAAACCCAACAGATAATTTTTGTGGAAAAAATTATAAACCCACCAGATAATTTTTTAGGAAGACATTATAAACCCACTAGATAATTTTTGAGGAAAAAATTACAAACCCAACAGATAATTTTTGTGGAAAAAATTACAAACCCACCAAAGAAACCTTCATGCAGCAAAACACTTAACTTCACATGGTAAAACAGCACATGCAGTACATGCAACCCATGAAAATCAAAGACTTTTGCTCAAATTGAGAAATTGTGCAATCAAATCCCTCGACCGAGCTCGTGATTTTCAGCAAAAATCTTCGAAGACAAACCACAAAATTTTCATAAAATACCTCCAACGATTTTGATTTTAAAAAATCAAAAAACAAATTTTTGGAAAAAAATTCTAGATTAGAAGAGGCTCGAATTTTTCTTAAAAAATTTGCCAGATTTTATGAAATCCCATCGACCTTCTCTGATACCATGTTATGGTAAATCGATGTTACTATATTAATAGAGGAGATGAAAGATCCTTATATAGATTTACAAAGACAATGTTTCTAAAAGAAACAATCGTGAACTAAAGATGAAAATAGAAACTACCTAATAAACTAAAGATTAACTAAGATGACCATGAAAGAAACATTATAATATTCTAATAAGAGAAGCCTAAAGTTGCTAAAGGTGTGGATTGGTTTGGTTTTTCTATGCTTGCCATGGTAATCATTAGCTTCTTAGTGGATGTGGCTGAAGATTAGGATTCAATAGCAATCTTGTCCTTACGTGGACGTGACATTTTGATAGAGCTATTTTATGATTCTACCACATTGTAGAGGCTTCTGTGTATTTTCTGTATGCACCAACTTCTTTCTCAAACTGGTGTCTATAGTTATGAAGCAATAAATATTCATTTTCAGTTTGGGACTTGCAAATATAAGGTCAACTCTTATGCCACTATTCTTATTTGCCATTGAAAAATGTTGTGTGTGTTTTGGTAAATTATCTATGCTCAACCATTGCAAGTATATCTGCTTTGAATGCAAAGTTATATGTTATTTTTATATCTCAAACAATACAAACCCGCAACTCAAAAAGAATTATTGCATAAAAAAACCATCAATTGACCCTTCTTTGCATAGATTCAATCAAGAAATATTGTCACTATCTTTCCAAGCAAAGAAACTGTTTAAACACACTACTCTTGCAATCTGAAAACAATTGATGCAGGAGCATCCTTGGGTCGTTGGTGATCTTTCATCAACCAAAAATATTTTCCTTTCAGTTTCAGTGTTTTAGTTGCGGTTCTTAGCCTTGGAGCATTTGTTGTTGTGAACCTGAGGGAATCTTTTGGACATCATGTGGAATCTATGTCTGGGTTTGCATCGCGTTCTGTTTTGTCTTGGTGGAAATTTCTTGGATTCTTGGTTCGGACCTATTGTTCTTCATGTTACCAGCTAGTCTTTGGTTGCTGGATCTTGTGATGGATCTTCATGATTTGTGTAAAGAACCCAACGGGTTCTCTATGGAAAATTGACTTTTTCTCTCATACAAATGAAATTTGTTTGTGTATTTTCAAAAATATATGAATCTTATACTTCCCAATGAAAACTCGTAAATGAATAACTTTGAATTTATTTTCGAATTAAACAGTAGCAGCTGGATTGACTAAAATGTTCATCACAATGTTATTAATTGAAATGATATTTAAACATTGAGCATTGCAAATACTAAGAGAAACCGAAGGCACCTTAATTTCAGAATGTGGCACAAGCAAGATGCAGCCACTACAAGTCAAAACGCAGCCAACCAAGGACAGTCCCAAACTCCTCAAACACCATGCGCAATAGCTGTGTAAATGGACGCAGCTCACTGGAAAGACATCACAGCCTCAAAGTCACTAAACAGGAGCTTCCTATCACATGTTGCAGCCATTTTCAGCCACCAACATTCACATCTGTACTCCTGATATTTCCGTACGAATCTGATAGAATTCTGTACAGCACAGAATGTAAGAATTTTGCACAGCTTCCAACAATGTCCAGAATTCAATCAGAATTCAGTCTTTAGCCAAGGGATTCAATATGCAGCTATACTCAGTAATTTCTTGACAGCGAAATTAGTGTCCTCTCCACACGTGAAGACCAAACACATTCTCTATGAATTTCGAACCCTTTCTTCATTTCCAGATTTCACAATTAACAACAAATCTTAATAGAATTACCATCAACAAATCTCTGCAAATATTCAGCAATTGATTGATATTCTCTCCAAATTGAAGACCAAATATCACAAACAGCTTCTCAATAATAGTAACCACAGTAGAGAAGCAAACTCAATTTGCTCTACCTCAACAGCAAATAGGTGCAATACACCTCTCAGAAAATCAAACCCTTATACCACAACAAGGGTTTAGAAATCAGAAAACTCAAAAACTCCTCAAAGGAAACAAAAGCAATTAAATATTCAAGTGTGTTTTCTCCAATGAAACGAGCTCATATTTATAATGCTTTGTTGATAAAAGTTTCCAAAAGAACTCAACTTCTGAAATTGTGAAAGTTTCCCAAATGATCTCCACTCAACACAGCTCCCTTTTAACAACTTCCTTTAAAACATTATTATAATAAGATATCATTATAATAATGCAACTTGGGTTTAATAATCAATTAAATAATGGCCCCTTCCAATGATGACTTAACCCTCAACTTAAGTGAAATTATAAAGTTAGATTATAACTTTATAATAAGCCATTTAATAATTTAATAAAAAATTTGGCCACTAAAAATGTAATAACTCCCAGAATACTCATCATTTAAATATGTCGTCTGAAGTAGGAGTTATACCTATTATTTCTCCATGTGACCAAATGCACTTTCCAAAAATAGAAAGGGTCCATCTCAATCAACACCCAACTTACCACAAATAGTAAGTACACAAAACTAAGCCCAAACGAAGTCCGATCTGAGCCAAACAAAGACCAACCTGTAACTTACTACATTGTGGAGAAGACAAGACCCTCCCAAGCCAGGGCTCTACCTCAAAAGACCCTCTATCCACAATAATTAGCCTACGAGGATCAAAATAATACACTAATCTTTGAAACTTCGATGCTGGCAAAATTGGGGACATTACAATTTGCGAACCTATCTGGCGCATCATTCAATGATCTTTGGGTCATGGCTAACTTATCTTATGGATCACACATTATGGTTTATTCATCTAAAGGAGATCCTTATGATTTAGATCCAGACCTATATTTGTAATGTGTTTTCCTATTCTTGGAGAATGTGAATCTCTTCTAGGCCGACTTGTGGCTTGCAATTTGTATATATTGTGGCTAATGTTTCATAGTTTAGGGGGTACTTAGTAGAGTAACCTCTTGGAGGTTCGCAGTATGGATCTGGATATTGGGGTGTAATCAGGGATGTATGCCGAAATTATGTAAGCTGCCTATGGTAGTCAGACTTGTTGTAAATCTTGATTTTCTAATAATGTGAATGAAGAAGGTGCATGTTCGATGTTCAATTGTGTGTTCTTATTGATCTAAGATGGTTAATTTTCGTTGTGGATTCTCTGGCTGCAAGGATTGGATAGATCATTCTTGGTCCCTCCATCCTTGATTGCATCAAATGGTATCATAGGTGGTTTGATATTGCGGTGGTGTGAATCCTGGTGTTTGAACTTGAAGTTGTTGACGTGGTGGTCAACACCTCCTTGGGGACTCATGACATAGCTTAACCACCTCCCGTGGGTCGGGTTAAATCTGGTGTTTGTATCGGGCGTTGATAGTTGGAGTTTTTGGTGCAATGACAAATGATTCCAACAATTGGTATCAGAGCCTTGGGTCACGGGTTCAAGTCCCCCTTCAGTGGGTGCTGAAGGCTCGGTCAGTGTTGTGGAGGAGATTGTTGACTTGGTGGTCAATACCTCCTTGGGGACTCATGACATGGCTTAACCGCCTACCGTGGGTCAGGTTAAATCTAGTATTTGTATCAGGCGTTGATAGTTCGAGTTTTTGGTGCAACGGCAAATGATTCCAACAGAAGCTTCTAGAGCGTTGTTTGTGAAGTGGCAGAGTGTAGATCTCACTCACATTAATGAAGGGCTTGCGCAAGGTGATCAAAAGGGATTTGTTGTTGGAAGGTTGAGTTTTTGCGATGATATAAGTGAGTTGTGGATCTTGTTGTGATAGATGTTTGTCCCCAAGCTTGCAAATCTGTGAAGGGCTTGTAGGGTGGCAAAAAATGGATCTGACCTGCGCTTGCTGTGGATTTGTGTGAGATGGCTCGGAGAGGAATTGTTGTAGCCTATGGTTATAAACCTTGGAATAAGTTGTGTTCTTTGATGTATCCTGTTGGTGGACAGATCGTCGATTCGAGGCAGATTGTGAAGGTTGTCAATAGATCACCGATGGAGAGGCAATTGAAGTCTCGCAATCCGACTGCCGAAGTGAGGCAGTTGCACCTTAGGAGAGAGGAGATGCTGATGAAGAGGACTAAGCATGTGATGGAGCAGAGAAAGAGGAAAATGACCTGTCATTGGGTGGATTCTTCAAATTCCTAGGCTGGAGAAATTCAGAGAAAGGAAGTAAGAAGAGATAAGAATTGGTATGATTGAGTTGAAGAGACAAGTAGAGGAAATAGAGATGAAGTTGCAGAGAAGATTTTCTTGTCGGGAAGAGGATTCTCTAGAGTGTTTTGTTGAACCTGAGGTTGATGAAGGCATAGGAGATGTTGTTGATGTGAATGTTGCAAAGGGAAGAAGTCTTGGTGAAGGCTTGGAGGATCTTGCTGGATTAGAGGTGGAGCTTGTTGAGAAAAGTACACCGGTGAGTGTTCTTGCTTCTGAGATGCCTGTGGATGAAGAAGGGGTTATTGATGAGTTCCTCAGTCAGTTGACTAGATCTGATGAACAAGTTGGTGAGTGCCTTGCTTTTGTGGATGTTGTTGATTATAAGGTTCCTTTGGTTGAACTTCCTATGGTTGCATCTGATAGTTTGATTGAAGATAACTTGCTAATGAAAATTGCTGAGGTAGAAGCTGAGTGGGATACTTTGGTTGGTAAGGTTGAGGAAAGTTGTTTTCCTGTGATTGAGAAAGAGTTTCCCGTGGTTGGATCTGGTCTTGTTGAGCTGATTGAAGGACTAGTTGCAGAGAGTGGTTGTTGATGATACTGTTGTTGAGCAATATGGCAGTGCTTTGGATGAGCTTGTTGTGAGCAAAGGGTTGCAGACTAAAGCGTTTCAGTTTGATGCTAACTTATTGCAGGGATTACCTTGGGGATGTAAAGGTAAGCGTTTGAGTTACCTTGTTGATGCCGATGTGATTGGTTGTGGAGATGAGATTGTTGTTGCAGAGCAGGTGTGGAAGATAGAGTAGAGTTCCTTTGGAAGGAATTGGCACTTTGACTTGAGGATGGATATTTCGAAAGTGAAGATAAAGATTAGGTTGGCAGAGTTGGTGTTGTTGATTGAGGATGTGTGGATGATGGATAGAGGTGGCGGAATTATTGAGTTCCTTGTTGCTGATGATCTAATGGCTGAGAGTAATCAGATGTGTGTTGAAGATGGAATTGTGTTGCAAAAGTTGTGTAGAGAGTTTGAGAAGGAGAGTGCAGATCTGATGCATTGTTTTGTTGTTGATCGGTTTGGCCTTGTCAATGAGTTTGCTGGCTCGTGTGTTGCAGTGCAAAGGGTTTGGAGATCTGATTGGTGGAGTCGAAGAGTTGGTATTTGTAGATTCATCTTGATAGCCTTGAGGGTTGGGAAGTCGAAGGTCAAGATGAAGTTTTGTGATCAGATTTTCTTCATGTTGTGGATTCTTTTTATAGCATCAAAGTGAGAGGCTCGATTTCTTCTTACCTCGAGTGTCTGATGCAGGAGCATCCTTGGGTTGTTGGCAATCTTGCATCAACCAAAAATATTTTCCTTTCAGTGTGTTCGTAGTTTGTTCCCGTTTGCCAATTTCAATGTTTTAGTTGCAGTTCTTAGTCTTGGAGCATTTGTTGCTATGAACCTAAGGGAATCTTCTGGACATCATGTGGAATCTATGTATGGGTTCGCATCGCATTTCGTTCTATCTTGGTGGAGATTTCTTGGATTCTTGATTCGGACCTATTGTTCTTCACATTATCAGCTAGTATTCGATTGTTGGATCTTACGATGGATCTTCGTGATTTGCGAACCTGTCTGGCACATCATTCAATGATCTTTGGGTTGTGGCTGACTTATCTTATGGATCACACATTATGGATTATTCATATAAAGGAGATCCTTATGATTTAGGTCCAAACATATTTGTAATACGTTTTCCTATTCTTGAAGAATGTGAATCTCTTCCAGACTAATTTGTGGCTTGCGATTTGTATATATTGTGGCTTATGTTTTGTAGTTTAGGGGGTCCTTAGTAGAGTAACCTCTTGGAGGTTCACATCCAGAATGGATTTGGTTATTGGAGTGTAATCAGGCATGTATGCCGAATTTATGTAAGTTTCCTATGGCAGTCAGACTTGATGTAAATCTTGATTTTCTGATAATGTGAATGAAGAAGGTGCATGTTGGATGTTCAATTGTGTGTTCTTGATTTGACATGGTTAATTTTTGTTGTGGAGTCTTTGGCTGCGAGGATTGGATATATCATTCTTGGTCCCTCCATCCTTGACTGCGTCAACAATACAAGTAAATAGTTTGACGAAATTTCTAACAAGAGAGAAGCAAAATTTTTGGTAAGATTCCATAGGGAATATTCCAAATTCATTAAATGCCTTCTTGTGCCATCCTACTTGCAAAAACCTTGGAACTTATCACAAATATATACTCCTCCAAGGTATAATCTCAATGACAGAATCTATACATTTCTGTATTTTTTAAATAAGCTTTTAAACTACATGATCAAAGCAATGACTTCTAATTTGTGTTTAAAAAAATACACCTGTATTATTCTAAAGTGGTCATCACTGAAAATAACAAAATAAATATCCTCTTTATGAATCCATGGCAAAAACATCACTATGAATCAACTATAAATGTTGATTAACTCTCCAACTTGATTTGTTAGGGAGCTTCTTTCAATTTTTAAATAAATTGGAAAAACTCGATACTATTTTAATTGAATCATCAACAATGGAAAATGGCAATTAATCGTGGTTTAACACATTTTTTTGGAAATTATTGCTACTATGGTTTTCTTTACCAATCGCATTGGACTCACATTTTCATTTTTACAAGCTCAAAAAAAGCTTTCGGCTAAGTCATGTGTTTGTTGCACTAATCTTCATACATAATCCAAACATCACTTAAAGCATCATATTCTAATGTCTTTAGACAAATATCCCACACATAACATCCTCATCCATTGATGTAAAAGTGGCTTCAAAGTCATTTCCATACCTAACATCGTATAATCATCTTCATATCCATCATTGTATTGGGCATAATTTGTTGAATCTTGTTTAGTGGGAAGCTTTTCAATGTTACATGACACTCGAACACAAAACAAATTGGTTTTCTAGCATCTATAAGTAAAAACCCAACCCAGTTTGCACCTTGGATTTGCACTTTTTAATAGGCATTCTATCAAACAGTTTGCTTGTATTCTGATCAAAAGTTTTCCATTGTGCAAATGTAATAATGTTTGTTTGGCAGATTTGTTGGAGTATTCCATCATTTGTTGAACATACCATATGGTTTCATATATGGTTATACGGTTGAACTTGTTAGTGCTATTTTAAAGCATTCGGATCACCGATACTACTATATATTTGTAGAACTTGAGGTAGAATTCACCGATACTACTATATATGGTATCAAAGCAGATAGGATATTGTGGGATTTTTTCTTTTTTTAGTATTTGATATTGCTATCATCAAGACAATGCTCATGGTGGCTTCCTGATCTCTAATATCGCATTTTGATCACGCAAAATATCTGGCGACGACATTGATAATGTGGAGAGTTATCAAATCCTCCATATATATTCCAGCTAGCGCTAAAAGGAATGTGATTCCTAGTCATTCCATTCAAGCATTGAGAGGCAAAAAGAAGATAATTCTAGCAAATCCATTTGGAGGATATCATGGGGTTTGGAGATTAGTGAATGTTATTGCAGACCTAATTGGTCCTCCTATGTTCCCAAGCAGTTTTATATGATCATTTCTCTGCGTTTTTCAGTGCTCTCTTTTTTGTGTGTGCCTTTGAAGGGAAGCACAAAGCCTTCACAGCTTCGTTGTGCATGTTGAGATAGAAAGCTATTTGAGAGTCGAATGCAAGTTGTGGCTTATTTGTGGAGTAGATATCACCAGTGTCTTATGAAAGGGCCATAATCTAACTTCAAATTGTCAATCTTTATAATCTGTGTTTCAGCGACAGATGTGGTAACATCAAGAAATAGGGATCGAATGGCTACACTGTGTGGCATGTAGTGGAGTGAGCGGAACGTGCAAACAAGATCCACTTTATTAAGTTGCTTCTCTGCTTTGTATGTCCACCACACTAAGCCAATCTTTAGATGCGGATTGACGAACTTGAACACCTAGCTCTTTGGTACGATCTATTTTTTCTTTTTTTTGCAAAGGCCTTGGAAGGCGGGCCAATTTCATTATCCTAGCCCTTGTATCAAATGTGTTTGGTCGAGCCCAATACAACTTCATTTTCGATACTGCTAGTTTGAAGATACTATTGTTGCATACAACTTCAATAACAATCTCAGTTGCTGACAGGCCATGTCTAACATTCTAGGGTCTTGAAAAATATCCAACGCATTTCTTATCTGGAGATGCCCATAACTAATAATCTGATTACAAGTTTTGAGGTTGTGTTTCTCTTTGTGTGTTGAAGGTTTCGATTGTGCATCTCAATCGTGGTGTTTTTTAGAATTATGGTGGCCTACATCTCAAGAGTTATTTTCTAATAAATGGTGAGCCTGAGATGATTCCTTGGGAAGTTGACATTGTCAAAGCACCAATTTGTGTAATTTTCAACTCTTCCAAGGGGATGTTATTTTTCTTCCTTTTCTGACACAATGGTAGGAAGTTCTCCAAAATTTCTTCTTCCAAATTCTCAGCTACTGCGCAAAAATAATTATTTTGCCTGGAAGACCAAATTCAAAACTCAACTCGACTTTGAAGAGGTTTGAGATGTGCTCAATAGAACCACAACACGCCATAAGGCAGATGTCAATGAGCAAAAAAAAATTGATCAAGTTGACAGAAAGATAAAATTGGTCATTTTGTTCAACGTGTCTGATGAAGTTCAGCTCATTATCTGCGACTTGTCTACAACCAAAGATGCATAGGACAAAATCAAACAGTGTATGAGGCGAAGAATCAGAATCAAATCCTGAATTTGTAGAGTCAGCTACTCGACTTGAAGATGAAGAATGGAGAACAGTTGGAATCCTTTCTCAAAAGGATTGATGACTGGAGGACTTCCCTACAAGCATTGGGAGAAACAATTGATGATGCATTATTAGTGCCTATTGTTCTATGGGCACTACCCTCCAAATACAAGGTATTTGTGACAACTTTGAATGTCACTGAGCCAACACCCACATTTGAGAAGCTAATTAATCTCATTCAAACAAATGAGTCTATAAGCCAAGAACATGGTAAGGAGGATCAGGCTATGACTATACATCATAA
The DNA here is from genome assembly GCA_027943335.1 of Chamaecyparis obtusa. Classification (NCBI taxonomy): domain Eukaryota; kingdom Viridiplantae; phylum Streptophyta; class Pinopsida; order Cupressales; family Cupressaceae; genus Chamaecyparis; species Chamaecyparis obtusa. The sequence goes on along the minus strand of BSBK01001288.1, from coordinate 618,737 downwards.
AGGCAAAAATCCTATTAAGTAGTTCAATGAACCTCCAAAATTTGGTAATTCATCTAGACCACAGAAGTGTCCAATCCGTGATAGAGTTGGACATGATGTGAAAATTTGTTGGCGCAACTCCTTCAGCAAAGGATCATCCAACAAACCACCTCCAAAGAAACCATTTCAAAGTGACAAACCATGATGGCAGCAAAAGGACAAGTAGAAACAACAAAGCAATGTTGCTGAAGCAAAAGATTCTCCAAATGAGGAATACATGTTTTCAGCCCACACTTCAGAAGATAGTTCACAATCTACCCCTATATGGTATGTGAGCTCAGGTGCTACCAAGCACATGACTAGCTAGAAGAAGTGGTTTCGCACATTGAAACCTCATCACAGTATAGTTACTCTTGGAGATGATACCACCCACGACATCAAAGGTATTGGTGACATCTCTTTGAAGTTTGGCACACATAGTTGCAAGCTTACTAATGTCTTGGACGTGCCAGGACTTACCAAAAATCTGCTTTTTGTTAATCAGTTTCTTGATCATAACCTTAGAATTGAATTTAATACACATCAGGATAAAAAGGTCTGTCTTATAAATGATAAGTCAAAAAATGGAAAAATTGTTGATAGTGCTATTGAGATTGGTAGAATGTTTAGGCTTGATATCGTTGCTAATCATCAGGCCTTAGTGGCTAAGGACAATGATCTTGCTATGTTTTGGCATCATAGATCTGGTCATTAGAGCAATAATTACTTGCTAAAACTTAGTCAAAAACACATGGTCAACGAGCTTCCATCACTTGAGAAGTCAAGTGTTGTTTGTTCTAGCTATCTTGCTGGAAAACAACACAGAACACCTTTCTATCCTGGTGAGCATCGTGCAAGCCAACCCCTACAGCTGGTGCATACCAATCTGTGCAGCCCCATGACACCTACTCAAAAGATTCAACTATTTTCAGTTTTTTGTTGATGATCACACTAGAAATATGTGGGTATATTGTTGGCAACATAAAGATAAGGCCTTTTCCTACTTCAAAGATTTTCATGCTCTTGTGCAAAAAGACACAAATCATTGCATTCATGTCCTCCACTCAAATCAAGGGGGGAAATACACCAACACAAAATTCTTCACGTACCTGAAGGAAAATGGAAATCATTGTCAATTGACTACAATATACACACCTTAGCAAAATGGAGTTGTTGAACGGAGAAATCACATCGCCATGGAGATGGTCTGAAGTATGTTAAAAGATTCTCAACTAGAGCATGCATATTTGGTTGAAGCTATTCACATAGTAGTTTGTCTTTTGAAACGTGTACCAACAAAAGCCCTTGATGGCATCACTCCAAAAGAAGCACAGACAGGGGTAAAGCCTTATGTCTCTTATCTTCATGTATTTGGATGCACTGCCTATATGCATATTCCTAAACAAAAAAAGAAGAAGCTAGAAGAAAAGTCAATGCAATGTATTCTTCTTGGATATACTAATGAATCCAAGGCATATCGCCTTATGGATTCGAACAGAGAAGTTTTCCATTAGTAGGGATGTATTTTTTTGTGATGAGCCCAATTGGCTCTCAATAACAAAACTAACTCTTTCACAGTTTAATTGCACTTTTTGGAAGAATTTTCAGAATTAACAAATGAATTTCTAAAAATGTTTCCAGAATTTTTTATTAAAATAACAACAGCAAATTATTATCATTATTTTCTCATTCACAATATGTCCATTATGATGATGAAGCTAAATTCCATCAAACCAAACAATATATAAACTCTTAATGCTGTTTTTCATCTGCAAGAAAAACAAACTAAAATCAATGCAAAGCACCTTGTAAAATGTATGGCTGATGATGGTGAAACAGTCTCATAGCACAGCCGCAAATCCCTTGACCAAATGCAGCACCCTTATTAATTGCAGCTGCTGTAGACGCCTCTTCTTAGGCAGTTTTCACTCCTTCACTAAACCATGGCGGACTCTTCCCAATGCAATCCAAACACACAACGTACTGCAAGTGTATATGTACGGCCAGGCCTGAGATCAGAATCATACAGCCCTTGCTGATGTCCATACGGTTCTGATAAAAGATTCGCAGGCTGCAAACTTAGCTGCTGGTGTCTTCCGCAAGATTCATTGGCATTTAATACCAACTCAAAGTGCACTCCCAAAAGAGATTCACGTTTCTCTGAAATTAAATATTCAAACCCTCTTTAAATTCTTCCCGTAACTCTTCAGCAATTAATTTTTGAATGTGCCACAATTCCAGTATACATCAACATTGGATTAAAAATTCAGAATCAAAACAAGCTCTCTCCTGGAAGAAGACCAAGCTCAACAGATGTTGCAGAATTCTCTCCAAAAGCTGAAGACCAAGTTCAAACCCTAGCTTTTCCAAGCCAAGCAAAATTCTTTCACAAAACAAATTATCAAAATCATCAATGGGTGAATGAAAGTGCTTTTTCAAATTGAATATATAGCTCTTTTTGGAAAAAGCTTCAATTCACTTTTTTAACTTAAAAGGCTTTTTAATCATAACTTCATTTTATAACATTAAGTTATAAAGTAATAAAGTTATTAAATTAAAATAATTTAATTTAATAACGATAACTTAAAAAATTAAAAGCCACTGAACCCCACTGACTGCATAAACACATTTTTGACATCAGAGCCTTAAACTTCAACTACCCTGCCAGAAATAACCAATTGCCAAAAATAGACTTACTATAAATAGTAAGTCTCTCAAACTGGAGATTCCCTAAAACTCGGTCCCGAAACATCTGACACCCCGTGCAGATGCCCTGCTAAATCTGGCCATACCCCAAAATACCACTTACTAAAAATAGTAAGTTGACCAAATTGATCCGAACGAAGAGCAGACCTAGTAATCTAAACCTCTAGAATGGAATCCCAACACTAGCTCCACCAACTGACCCCCTCTGATCGCCTGATTAGCTTGTGAGGGTCGCCAAACCAACCTAATCCCAAAGTCTTAAAAACGGGGACATTACATTTTTTATGAGAAGAATGATGTAAGTTCTCCTCCCACATCGTCACCTACTTTAGATAGTGCTCCTATATTCAACATAGGTGGGAAAATGATGGGAATGTTGGTGGCCAATTGACACCCACTAATGTCACAAAACCATAACCAAAGTGGTATACTAGTATCATCCGAGATGCAATTGGACGAAGTTCCAAACAATTCCACTTCAGGTCCAAGGACTCGTAGCATGGCTCACAATGAGATTATTTAACTTTGATGACTTCTGTTGTTGATAATTTTGAATCATCTAATATTCAGGAAGCACTAGAGTCAAATCCTTTGAAAGAGGCTATGGATGCAGAATATCAATCTCCAATGAATAACAACACTTGGGAGCTTGTTGATCTACCACCTGGTAAGAAAGCAATTGGTTGTAAATGGATATTTAAGACTAAGTATAAAGTAGATGGTAGTATAGATAACCATAAAACCAGACTTGTAGCCAAGGGTTATGCCCAAAAAGAAGGAATTGACTACGAGGAAACATCTGCTCCCACTGCAAAAATTAAGACCATTACAATGATATTTTATTTAGCTACCTAATTTGGTTGGAAATTATCCCAAATGGATGTAAAATGTGCATTTCTCAAAGGAGATCTTAAGGAAGAGGTCGATATGACCCAACCAAAGGGATACATTGCACCTAAAAAGAAGAAAAGGTATGCAAAGTAATCAAGTCCCTATATGGTCTCAAACAAGCTCCTAGAGCCTGGTATATAAAAATTGATGAACATCTGTTACAGCATGGTTTCACTAGGCAACCATATGATCCCAATCTCTACCTCAAGGATCGAGGGGGGGTTATTGTGATCATTAATGTATATGTTGATGATTTGGTTATCACAAGTAGTTCAAAAGCAATAGTTGAAACAACCAAAAATGATCTTACGAAGGCTTTTGATATGACAGATCTCAGGCTACTGCATATTGTCTAGGCTTAGAGGTATGGCAAAATAATCACCATATCTTTGTATCTCAAAGGAAATATGCCAAGACATTTCTCGAGAAGCTTAGAACGATGGATTCCAAAACTGTGTATAATCCTATGGAATCAGATTTACAATTATCTACCTCTGATACATCTCCTTAGATGAATGCAACTCTCTATTAACAAATGATTGGAGGTTTGATTTACCTGACATATACTAGACCAAATATCTGTTTTTCTGTTAATTATCTATCAACCAAAAATTTCTTTTTGGAAAGTAGCATAATGGGTACTAGGGTATATCCAAGGTACAGCAAATCATGGTTTGGAATATAAAAGGAGTGATCAATTCTTCTTGACAAGGTATACTAATGCAGATTATGCAGGTTCCCTAATGATAGGAAATCCACGTATGGTTTTGTTTTCTTCCTAGGTTAAGGACCTATTTCTTGGGCAAAAAAAAAGCAAGTCATAGTTGCTCATTCCTCAACAAAAGCAGAGTAGCATGTAGCAAGTGCAGCAAGTTGTGAAGCAGTTTAGCTACATCGCATATTGGAAGGATTGGGGGTAGCTCAAAATCAGTCTACAGTCCTCTTTTGTGACAATCATAGTGTTCTCAAGCCAGTTCGTAATCCAGTGGTTAATGAACGAACCAAGCATATTGAAGTTGACTATCACTTCATTTGAGAACATGCTCAACAAAACAACATTCAACTCCAATTCTGCTCCACACAAGAACAACGTGCTGATATCTTCACCAAGCCACTTGTGCGTGTCAAGTTTGAAAGTTTTCAAAATTCTCTTATTAGTACTTTAAAGCAATGATGTAATAAGGGGGCAATGTTGGAATATTCCATCATTCGTTCATACCTAGGATAGTTTATTTGATTGTTATTGTTTGTTAGTATAACATAGCATATGCTTTCATATATGGTTATACGGTTGAACTTGTTAGTGCTATTTTAAAGAATTCAGTTAACCAATACTACTATATATTTGTAGACCTTGAGGGAGAATTCAATGAGCAAATATTATTTATTTATGTTTTCTGATAAGATTTGTATTGCAAGCTTCATTCGTTGATAGCACGTGGAAATAGTACGGAACATATGATCCATATAGACTGTAATAGCACAAGTCCTTTATTTAAAAGAAATAATATGATGATTTCTGACCTTTAATCACTACAACAGAAAAGAAAATTACTACAGCAACCTGTATGAAGTCCAATGACAGTATAAACTTAGTTTGCATGCCAAAATACCCTTCCAAATTACTCACCTAAGCCTCACAGATCTTCCAAGCCCTCATACAGGAATCCACACTAGCAAATAAGGGCCTCTAAAAGTCCCACAATTCTGCAGAAGATCAGCAACACTTCAAACACCTCTTAGAGAGGTATGGCATCCCAACAAGAGCATACATAGGCATCCAACATGACAATACAAACTCTAGCCAATGACCACAAATTTATCGAACAAATGGAATAGTTACAAGTTGGGTGTGATTAGTAACCAAAATGTAGCATCACTCCAGATTGCATGTAACTGTTATTTGTCTCCATGCATGCCCTTGGAATGCTAGGCATCTAACACAGTTCAACTCCAATAAGGAAACTCATGCACCCAATCAATCACCTTCACCCTCAAATCACCATCACCCATGTTTAATATTTCACTCAATTGATATGTCCCAAAAAGAAGATCCTAAATACTCTTCAATAAACTTGTGATTTTGTCTTGCCAAACAAGACTCAACAAATTACAAAATTGTTGAATCAATAATTCCATGTGAAACCTATTGATTCCACCCACAAATGGTAGAGGAGATATTGCACCACAAAAACTAATGTCCCTTAGGGTTTTAACCCAAGGGCTTTCCTCCACAAGAAGCTCTCAAGATCCACAATACAAAAAAAAACAAGCATAAGCAAAGGAGATTTCCAACTCCTTTTTATATTTTCCATCCAAACATTCCTGAAAAACTTTTCAAATTCCCACTAAAAATATATCATTAAAGTACATTAATAAAGTGACTTTTATTATCTCCCTTTAAGTTACATTTTAGTCACTTATTTAATTAATTAAAATAAAGTTACTAGTAAAATGTCACTTTATTGGACAACTTAAAATATTAAATTAATTTATTCCCTTATATTTTGACATTGGTCTACAAGAATTAAATAGGCTAAATGATCACCTCCAAATACTTGAAAGAGGACATTACAATCCTCCCTTCTCTAAATTGCTTGCCCTCAAGAAATTCTATATTAGGATGTTGTGGAATTTGCTCACCTTTACAAGTGGCATCCTCAATGGGCAAGTTTCTCCATCTAATGAGATACTTCTTAATTAGTCTACTTCTAAATTTCTTCTCACTGACATCCAAAATAGCATTAGAAACCAAAAGCAATTTGCCCTCCTCAACAAATGGAGGAATTTCTAGTGATGATATGATATGCTGCCAAAGTGCCTTTTTGAGGCAAGAAACCTAGAGCACATTATGAATTTTGTTGTTTTCCAACAACTCCAATTCATAATCTATTCCACAAACCCTCTAAAAAATCTTGTAAGGGCCATGGAAATGAGGTTTCAACTTTTGCACACCAATCTTCTTCAAAGAAGACCGCCTGTAAGGTCCATGGAAGTGAGGCTTCAACTTCTCCACAACACTCTTCTTCAAAGAAGACCACCTATAAGGACCATGGAAGCAAGGCTTCAACTTCTTCACACCACTCGTCTTCAAAGAAGACTGTCTGTAAGGTTGAAGGCACAAGGAAAAGATTTTGAGACCCATTCGTGATACTCCACTTGTGGGACATCCAAGGTATTTCAAAACATTCAAGTAGGTCAAAGAGAGATTCTCTTGGAAGATCTCAAGAATGATCTTTTGCAGCATTTTCGCAAATGCATGACTTGTTAGTAGAACAAGTTAGAACACACTTTCTTAGCAAGTTTTCTACAACCATTGCCTATTCCAAAGCAAAAGTGGGAAATTATATCTATGTACTTCATCACTAGTATACTAAAGGGGCAAGAAAAAGATTGCATGTATGTGATTGTTGATCGGTTGAGTATAATTAGCGACAGGGATAACAAGTTTCTCAGTGTGTTTTGGTAGGAGCTATTCAGGTTGACTAGCATAGAATTGACCTCAAGCACCAATTACCACCCTCAGACAAATGGTCAGACACAAAATGTGAACAAATGGGTCGAAGGATATATGTATAACTATGTAACGAGGCCATAGAAGGCTCAGATTAGGTGGTTTCATTTGGGTGAGCACTACTATAACACTACCTATCACATGTTGATTGGGATAACTCCTTTTAGAGCATTGTATGCATATGATGCTCCATCAGTTATGGATCTAGCTTTTGGTAGCAATAGAACCCCTAAGGCTAAGGACTATGTTCAAGATAGTTAGGACCCTTAAGGCACTTATGGTAACCTTCAAAGTGTCTAGAATCAACAAAAGATATATGCACACAGGCACAAATTTGAGAGACTTTTGAGGTAGGTGACTTAGTTTCTTGAGTCTTCAACCCTACAAGTAGTCTTCCTTGGAGAAATGTGCATAGAGAAATTGAAGCCTCGCTTTAATGGCCCTTACAAGATTATTTGGAGGATTGGTGAAGTAGCTTATGAGATAGAGCTACTAGAGGATAGTGAGATTCACAATGCATTTCACAGTTCTTTCCTCAAGAAAAGCACATTACATCGTCACTTGAACTTCCACCGTTTAATGAGGAAAGATCAGTTCTAATTTCTAATGAGATTCTGAATATCGGGGAGATGTGATTGAGGAGCATAGTGACTAAGAAGTATCTCATAAGATGGAGAGACTTGCTTATCAAGGATGCCACCTGGGAGGGTAAACAAATGCTTCAGCATCCTAATCTGCAATTGGTTGAGGGCAAGTGATTTCGAGAAGGGAAGACTCACTATAATGGCCCTTTCTGAGGAGTAGCCAAGGAGACCACATAGCTTATTTTATTCCCCTAGGCTTAAGTCAAGTAGTCAATATATAAATTAAATTAATTATTTAATGCTATCTAAAATGATACATTTTACAGATAACTTATTTAATTAATTTAATAGTGAGACAAAAGTGACAAGTGAAATATTGAAAGGGAAATATTAAAGTCACTTTATCATCTAGACTATAATAAATAATTTAAAGCAGGGATTTTATAAGGTTTTGAGAATGTTTGTTGGGTGTTATAAAAAAAATGTTGTGGAGCTCATTTTCTCTATGCTTGGTATTATTTCATCTATTTAGATTTGGAGAGCTTCTTGTGGAGTAGAAACCCTAGGACAAAAACCCTGAGGAATATTGGTTTTGGTAGTGCAAGATTCTACCCTGGCTAGTTGCAAGAGAGACCACTTAGATTTCTTGGATGGCTTAACAATTGAAGTTTATTGAGATTTGTTAAGTCTTTGCTAAAGACAAATGTCAAGCATTAGGCAAGATTTTACCAAAAAGAAGTGGTCGTCATGCTTGAGGGTTGCAATGAAAGGGGAGGCAAGTCCATGGTCAGTTGCATGTAGCGAATTTTGACACCATTAAGAAGATTGATAAGTAGGACAAAACCGTAAGGAATATTAGTTTTGGTAGTGCAAGATTATGCCTTGGCTACTTGCAAGAGAGATCACTCAGATTTCTTGGATGGCTTAACAATTGAAGTTTATTGAGATTTGTGAAGTCTTTGCTAAAGACAAATGTCAAGCATTAGGCAAGATTTTACCAGATAGAAGTGGTCGCCATGCTTGTGGGTTGTAATGAAAGGGGAGGCAAGTTCATGGGCAGTTGCATGTAGCCAATTTTTGACAACCATTAAGAAGGTTGTTGCTGTGATTATTTTGTCTAGGAGTGAGCAAGTTACTGTGAGGCATGTTTCTTTCCTTCATTTGGGAAATTTTGAATAACTTCTAGTCACCATAAATTATCCGTTGCTGAAGGAATCACTTGGGCAAACCCATTGACAGATTGAAGAGGCCATGGATTGAGTGTTGGGCATGGAAGCTCTTGTTAGGTTGGCATCAACCATCAATGCAGATCAGGCTCTTTTATGACTGAAAACAACAGTCATTTAGGAGGCATTCAAGGTTGCAGCAGGTCATCCAATCCTAATAGCCAATGTTTTACAAATTTTGGGCGATTACCAAGTCTATGTGAGTTGAGCACTACAGGCAAGTCAAATTGGATGGTGAGGGGAGATGCTTGGAGTGTTGGAGACAATTTATATAGTCTAATATTCATTTCAGAAGGGGACGTGAGCTCAAACTGTGCTGGTGCAATTCCGGGCAGTTATTCATGAGTTATTTGCAATTATCAGACCTTGGCATAGGGTTTGATTACTCAATTTTTGTAAATAAGGGCTGGTTGTTGTAAACATCATTCCAGCTATAATAAAGAAAAAGGTCAGAAATTATTTGCACATTTCTCTGCTTTTATCAAGCTTCAGTCAGTTTATATCTGAATAAATCTATCATTTTCTATCTGCTGAATAAACCATGGTATCTTGCAAAACTTTCAAACAAACCAGCAAGTTTGAAACACACATCTCTGCAACAAAAAACCCCAAATTACAAACTATCTGACAAAATGGTGGTGTTAAAAATGCAAACATTTGGTAAAACTCAGTGAGGAATTTTACACTATGAACCTTTCAAGTTCCCTGTTCAAAGCCTATTGTTTTACAAATTTATGAGCAGTTTTTTATTAGTTTTGTGCAAATTGTAATACATCAACTTTTATAATTTGGTTTGCCAGCTGAATAAACTTTCCCACCCCAAAAATTTCTTACTTCATATAACTTGGATTGGAATGTCCATCAAGTCAAAACAAACTATAAGATGTGTTTTCGATACAACAAACCTGTAAGGAGACACCCCTATTTGCCAACAAGTTTGTTTTGTTTTGCACCTTTTCTTTTCCAAATGTGCATATTGCCATACAGTTTGCATGTAAAGGTTAACATTGCAGGTTTATGTGTTTGAGGTTGCAAATGTGTACATACACAATTAACAACACATTTGCATTCCCACATGAAATAAGATTGCAACAACTCAACCAACAAATTAAACTATATTTCAAGTACAAATCTGTTGTTAATGCAGATCATAGAGATCTTGGCTGGTAAAAGTCTGTTACTAAGTACAGAGATAAAGAAATAGCATACTTCAGACCAAGTTTTAACACTGGTCAGAGTATTTATCTTTGGAAGTCTGGAATACGATTGAATGTTGCAATTTTGCTGAATGTACAACTACCACGCCACTGTACACCGAAAATGATGTCGACCTGCCTCCAAACAACCCACAAACATGCCAACTATTTTCCTAACCTCCTCCAATCTGCTTCTTATTTCTTGGGGCCAAACTAAAAGTAATTGCAGACTAAAATATCACAAAATATAGTTAGGTTACACAGAGGCCATGTTTCCACACCCCTAACATACATTCCAAATTGACCAAGAGAATATTAGTCACTACTTCAATGAAGGATATGTGACTCACGACTAGCATGAAGACCACATCCAAACTGAAAGTTATCATGCCACCACAGAAGCTAAAGTCATCTTAATTCATTTCTATGCCACTTCCCAAAATCTGAACTCCACATCACCTCACCTTGCGTCCCTTTCTCCTTTAATCCTCATGAATTCCCACAGACCAAGTGGCTAGTTGAAAAGGAAGCCACAACTTGTCTCTTCTGCAATTTTTTTTTAATTACTCTTCTTGTCAAGTCAAGTATCCCATGGTTTTGCTGAAGACAATAAAGCATGCCTCCCTAAGCACAAACTCATCGGCCATATTGAAAGATTAAATCATTCACTTTTTCCTTTACCAATGGCACGTTTGTCTTATTAGAGCACTGAAATCCAAGATGGCGCTTAAAGACAAGCTTCGTTTTTGTCCTTATTTTAATCTCCTTTGTTGATTTCTTAAGAAAAGCTATGACCACTATTCAAGAAAATCATCCATCACACAAATTCCATGACTCCAAACAAATTTAAATTTAAATAAACCCCAAAACTCTATCATTTTGGGAACTCTACAAACTTATAAAAACTGATATAAATTCAAATCCACAACTTCAATCAAACCTAGAAATCTACCAACAAAGCAATCTTCTATCAAACCTGCAATACTCCTTTCTATACAAGCTAAGACTCTGGATATATCTCACCACATTAACTAGGGAGGATCTTCCACCACTATGGCCAATCTTCTTCGAGAGGGATTTCGTCCTCTAGAGAGCTGAGATGAACCAAGTTCAATCCCAAGAACCCCCAAGGGTTTTCACTAGAGAGAAATAACATAGTCTGCATAATGCCAAATGAACCACTACATTCCCTTTTATACGTTTTCCCACCAAACATTCTAAAAGGAAAACTTAATGTTCGCCTTTCTAAATTAAAACTCCATTTTAGCTCCAAAAAAACGTTTTTAGTAAAATAACGATAATTTTGACATGCAAGATCCCTATTTTATGCATCAATGATTTAAAACATTTCATCCTCTTTCCAACGAGCTATGACACAAGGTGTATTTAAAATAATTTAAATAATATTAAGCAACCTTAGTAAAATAAATAAATTTAACCCATTAATACACCTAATTTGCCAAAACTGTTGGGAAGCATTGAAATCAGAATTTGACTACACTGGGGTGATATTGAAGATGAATGAATAGACACTCTCTCCACGAATCTTGAAGATCACACCAAAGCTGGAAGTCACTTCATAAAATGGCATAAATGTACTCATGACTAACTGAGCTCATAGACAACATCAAATAAGCCCTCTAAAAGGGCTAACACACACCAAGGTCAGAGCCAACTGCAATGCTAGATAACCCAAAAATGGGGACATTACAAAACTATGTAAATTGTTGACAATTATGTTTAGTCCACTCCTCGGACTTTGGGTAGTGAAAACTAGGTCAAATGTATGCAAACTGTAGGGTAACTGTACCTTTAAACTCCCATCTCATTGCTAACAAGGATAGGAATTTTGCTCATCTTTTTTAACTGATTAATTTGGCAGAACAAATAGAAGTAAAAGAAGATAAATGAACCTAAAACTGAGTACTGAACTACAATTTATAATTAAAATAGAATTTATCGTACATAAGGATCATTCTTGTGAAAAATTGGCTCTCACTTAAATAGCTGAGAATCAATAACTTAGGACATGCATGTAGGATATGTATAAGGCACGTCAGTGATGCAAAGTGGAACAATGATTGGTAAAAATCATCTGTGCAACTACTACACCTGCTAGTGTTAAACTAACAAAATATTTAGTGACTCACAAACAATGTTTATACTGTGGAAAAGCAATATCTTCAAACTACAAAAACACTTGCTAACAACTTCTACAAAATATAATCTATAGACCAAAGCATAATAAACATTTATTTTTTGGATACACTTGGCAAGCACTTATTGTGGCTCCAAACAATCCTAACATTGCCATGAGTTCAACTCGATCAACATTTTTCACAAAAAATTCCTGCACAAGAAACAATTACAAAAGAAAAGCATTCAATCTCTCAACTTTAAACAACAAATTTTGCATTATAAAAATCTATATAATTTTAGTACATGCCGACATTATACTTTTAAAGTTTAAACAGATTAGTATTTGCATGCAATCAAAATTTAAATACCAAGGAGATTTTTAGCAATGCTATGGATTAGTTTTGGCTGCAGAAAGAGAAAGATCTGTAATATCAAGGATCTATGGCTAAAATAATCATGAAAATGAGACCCCCTTGCAGCTACTTTAAGTACAAAATAAATAAATCAGTAACCTTTTAGGATCAAATATTTATCAGACACTAATCCTGGATAGACAAGGAATTGTCATTGCTTTCAAGAGTCTATCCATATCAAAGAACCTTCATCATTATTAGAATCCTATGCAGACACAGTGGAAGAGAATAGTAGGGAAAGGCAAGGGCTTGACAATTATGTCAATAATGCACAAAAGGATCTTTGCAAAAGTCCAAGTATCCTCTAGATTTATCTGTATCCTAAAGGATATATTGTTCATAGGACCACAATACCTATCAGTGTTTTGACTAGTCTTTCCCAACCCCCACATGCACAACGCTAAATCTACATGTATTCTGATTTTCCATGTAATAGTAGACAAAGATCCGCTTGCGATTTCTACTGTTGCACTTTTAAATTTTTACAATCAGTATATTCAAAAGCAATGGGTTTCGTTGTTATTTTACAGTGCAAATTCAAAATTTTCTATAGCTCAATGGCATTGCTTGTTGTATGAAGCATCAAACCTCCAATAACAAATATGCACAAGAGGATCTTTGCAAGAGTCCAATTGTTTTTTTTTTTTGATCAGTTGCAAGAGTCCAATTGTTATATGTAACCTTAAGGATATTTTTTCCATGGCACCACAATATCTATTTGGGGCTTTAACTGTTCTTTACAAACCCCAACACACAATCCCGAATCTACAAGTATTCTAATTTGCCATGTAATATAAAACAAATTCTTAATTGAAGTTTCTAGTGTTGAATTTTTACCACCCAATATACTGAAAAAATAATTGGTTCCATTTTTATTTTTTCATCACAAAATTTAAAATTTCCATACCTCACTGACATTGCTTATTGCATAAAGCATGGAACCTCCAAGAACAAGCATGTCCCCAAGAACAGGTCGACTCCCTCCTATAAGGCAATAAATTGAATCCACTTTTACTATTATATAATAAAATTAAACAAATGCTTTGGATGTCGTACTTATGTCAGTTTATGTTTCATTGATTGCAAGACAAAGAAACTTCTTACCTATTGATACACAAAGCTTTTAAAACTAGAATCAAACTTTTGGGGCTAACATTTGGCACAATATTATATGTATTTATATAAAAACAGATGATAGTAGATGAATGTTGCATGAATGGTGATGGGTTGTCAAGAGATTCATTCCTTTCAATCTTACCTGGGGCATGCAAGATGAAATATACTAATGAGACATGACAAAATTGAAATAACAATAATATGGAGTAGATTAATAGTACTTGATTACAATGTTACAACAATCCAATAAATTTAGAGTTCCATGATCTTTGTCTTAAAACCATTAGAGTGGAGAATTGATAAAATAAATTGTAAATTAAATAGTTAAAAATTTAAAATTATAAGTACGGGGCTAATCAAGGACAACACAATCCTAGATGAGATCTCAGAAAACGTTGTACCAAATTCTCCTCCAATGGTTTTAGAGGTCAACCTTGGCTATTGAACTAAATTCAATTGTCATTACACTATCTTAGCAATGCATGACACCAACCAAAGACATAAACTTCTTCCTCAAGTAGACCATTCAAGCAATATCTCCACTGCCACCACTGATCTGTAATTTTCTCAAGATATATATAATAGTGTATATTTGTATTAGGGTATGTTCATAATGCTAATACATTAGTGTAAAATGAGTTGTACCCATAGGAAACTTGTGTATTCTGTCACAACTAAACATAGTCATTTATATATCCTAGAGTGTTTTTGAATCTTGCCTCTTTGTGTCTTGTTGTTTATTTTCTAACCCCCATAGATTCATAAATTTGAGCACCTAGGGAAATCAATGTGGCTCTGTTTGTTAAGTTTTATGGCCTTTACGGAAAACATCCTCTACTTGACCAATAAATCGATATGCTAAATAATAATAATAAATATTGGGAATATTTATTATTTATTGTTTATCATCAAGTCTATATATATGTTGATTGAATTAATTAAGAGCCCACGGTCGGCCTCTTGGCTTTAATATTAAATAGATTTATTAAGACCAAGTCGGCCCTCTTGAAGATAATTCAATTCATATATATGGTGTTGGATTCTAGGGAGAGAAGCACCAAAAACATAACGTGCTTCCCTCCCCAAAAATTTTGATACTCTGCCTTGAGCGAATTTGGAGGCAGCAGCGAATTTAAGAGCAATGTATGGAGGTAGTAGCGAATTCATAGAGGAAGCAGCGAATATGGAGTCAGCTGAGAATTCATGGAGATAACAGCGAATTCATCCAGGAGCAATATTCAGCGATTTTTATTAGTGCGAACTGCAATCACAGATCAGCGAATATATATTGGTGTGAAAGATAAGCAGCTTCGGCTAGTAGATAAGAACAAATCTGAGCATGAACAAAGATCAAATTATGATCTGATCCATACAAGCAGCAATCATTGGCAATGTTAACTGAAAGTTGGTTAGGCTTGGAAGCCTCTCTTCTTCAATACACTAACACTAAGGTACTAATCAAGTTCTCCTCAGCACCATTGTTAGTACTGTTTGGAGGCTCAGAGACTGGAGTATACTTGGTTGATATCCGAATATCTTCTATCCTTTCTTGTTTACTTTATTCTGTGTTTAGCTTTATAGTTTGTTCTTTCCTGGGTAGAATCTGGAAAATATCAACATGGTATCAGAGCTACGGTAGAGAAAAGATCCATTTCAGATTTAGGAATTCAAACTAATTCTTTCTAAACTAAGAATCTTTATGGCAACTAGGGTTTGGTCTGAAATTGAAATAAGGGTTTTAATTTTCAATTAGTTGCCTCTATGGGAAATCTCATTAATTATCTTTTGATCTAGAGGGAGTAGATCATCTTGATATTAAGTGCATAGGATGTATGATTCAGAGGGAGTATATTGGATACATACTTCACATAGTATTGCACATACCTTCATCTTGTTTGGCATTTGATGTATGGGAACTTTAACTATTGGTATACATACCGGTTCTATGCATGTGTAGGAAGCACACCTTTCATTGGTATATTGCAACCTTGCAAATTAACTTGGTCATGTATGAGTAATACATATCTTGCTGATTGGCACAACACATTGTCATAGCTAAGATGTTTGAAAAGAACATGATTGAATTAGCTATTTGATATATTTGCTTAGTTGATTAACTTGTAGCAGTAGATCTGGCATTGTGAAATGCATGCTCTGCCCAGGCATAGGTTATACTTTACGCTGTTATAGAGGAACATACACAGCTGATTGCTAGTATAACCTTGTATGTATTGACTTTATGTTACTGTGACTGCATATTGGCATATATTTTGTATTTTTGTATGATAGGATCATACTTGATATTAGCAGCACTACTTCACATTAAGTAAAGTCTCATGTTGCATTACATTGGTTTTCTTTTGCATATATGTGAACATGCTTCCGATATTAATGATTGAATTATTCTTGTTCTATGAGAGAACTACATTTAGATATATGCATAGGTCATGCACATATGGATTCATGTTTTAAATGCAAATTGCCCTGTCTAGTTCTAGATGGAGTCTAAGCTTAAGAGGGAGTTTTATTATGGGCTTACTTACACTTGGTATAAACCTCTCCCTACTACATGAGTAAGAACATTCCCTATTGGCATAGCTTATGATTGTATGTAACATTCATAGCTGATTGGAATGTCTGTTTAGCTTGGATGGTTATGTATGAGGAACATACCTTACTCTATGACACGCTGTTATGTATAGGGATCTTATACAGCTGATTGTGAGTATAATTGATTAACTGTTTTACATTGATGCATGAGTGCATACATTATTGGTTAATGTAGAAACATACTTTACATTATGTTATGTACAGGAAACATACTTTATATTGCCTTGACACATTTCTGTTATGGGAACATACTTTACATTGGCATATGTTGTGTTGGCATATTTTATGTATGTATGGAAACATACATTATGACACTTACAGATAATGTTGTCGTATGCATACTATATATGGATATATGTTATGCTTTGTTTTATGTATTCATGGTTATTGATCATATATATATATGTGTGTGAATACATTTCTTTATAGTAGGAACTATAATACATATCTAACTTGAATCTTATGATCATATTGGTTAATCTTATACTTATGTGGATTCATGACATGAGGTTTTGTTTATGAGATTCATGTGGTTATGATTATTCATCTGGATATACTAATGTTTTTGGTTAAGTTATTCTTATGAGTTGAAGAATATCATTTGATGTTCTTCGAGTCCAGGGGACTCGTGGATCAGGGGTCCACATTCACATGGATCAGGGATCCATTGCCAAGTAATTGGTGAGACATCATGGATTTGATGTCAAAAGTCCATTACTCCAAGTAATTGGTGAGACATCATGGATTCAATGTCAAAAGTCCATTACTCCAAGTAATTGGTGAGACGTCATGGATTTGATGTCGAAAGTCCATTACTCCAAGTAATTGGTGAGACATCATGGATTCAATGTCAAAAGTCCATTACTCCAAGTAATCGGTGAGACATCATGGATTTGACGTCAAAAGTCCATTACTCCCAGTAATTGGTGAGACATCATGGATGTCAAAAGTCCATTACTCCAAGCAATTGGTGAGACATCATGGATTTGATGTCACAAGACTATTGCTCCGAGCACTTGGTGAATATCATGGACTTGATATTCGAGAGACCAATGCTCTGGAAATCATGGAGTTGATATCCTTTGAGTCTTGGAGACTCATGGATCAGGGATCCACAATTGAGTATTTGGTAACATCATGGACTTGATGATACCATGAATATCATAGAGTTGATATTCTAAATTCTTGAGTCATGGGACTCGTGGATCTGAGAAATCCATATCTGGATAGTAAAGCATCATGTACTTGATGTTGGTATGATGTCATGGATTTGACATCTCTTGAGTCTTGGTGACTCGTGGATTTAGTTATCCACAAATTGGATGGTATACATCATGGACTTGATGATACCTTGAATATCATGGACTTGATATTCAAAATAGTCAAGGAGACTAGTGGATTTAGGAAATTCACAAATTGATTGGATATTTGATATCATGGACTTGATATCACTCATATCAAGAACTGATACTTCTAGGTCTAGGAGATCCACATTTGAATGGTAAGCATCATAAGATATGATATTTCTCATATGAATATGAGATGTATGGTTTATGAAGAACAGTTGTGTTCTCATTATATCTTGTAGATAGAGATCTACTATCATAGATGAGAGATCTATGGCATCTTTGGATATGGAATCCATGTTGCTTATGTTTTTGGCATATCTATCAAGGGTGATAGAGGGAGATCATTGGGTTGATCTTTGCCTCAAGTCCAAGAGGGAGTGTTAAGTTTTATGGCCTTTACGGCAAACATCCTCTACTTGAGCAATAAATCGATATGCTAAATAATAATAATAAATATTGGGAATATTTATTATTTATTTTGTTTATCATCAAATCTATATATGAGTTGATTGAATTAATTAAGGGCCCAAGGTCGGCCTCTTGGCTTTAATATTAAATAGATTTATTAAGACCAAGTCGGCCCTCTTGAAGATTATTCAATTCATATATATGGTGTTGGATTCTAGGGAGAGAAGCACCAAAAACATAACGTGCTTCCCTCCCCCAAAAGTTTGATACTCTGCCTTGAGCGAATTTGGAGGCTTGAGGCAGCAGCGAATTTAAGAGCAATGTATGGAGGCAGTAGCCAATTCATAGAGGAAGCAGCGAATATGGAATCAAGCGAATTCATCCTGGAGCAATATTCAGTGATTTTTATTAGTGCGAACTGCAATCACAGATCAGCGAATATATATTGGTGTGAAAGATAAGCAGCTTCGGCTAGTAGATAAGAACAAGTCTAAGCATGAATAAAGATCAGATTATGATTTGATCCATACAAGCAGCAATCATTGGCAATGTTAACTGCAAGTTGGTTAGGGTTGGAAGCCTCTGTTAGGGCTGGACGCTTCTTCAATACACTAACACTAAGGTACTAATCAGGTTCTCCTCAGCACCATTGTTAGTACTGTTTGGAGGCTCAGAGACTAGAGTATACTTGGTTGATATCCGAGTATAAACTATCCTTTCTTTTACTTTATTCTGTGTTTAGCTTTATAGTTTGTTCTTTCCTAGGTAGAATCTGAAAAATATCAACACTATTAAGGGTGAGAAAAAGATGTGTAGTACATTAAAAGGTGGCAAGTGGAGAAATGCAGGAAGTGCAATGCCCTAGTTCTTGACTCAAGTTGTGAAGTTTCCTCACTAGCAATTTTTTTTTTCCTTTAAGACCAATGTTTTATTTTATGTATTTTTTTCCTTCATCAATGCTATACCAAGTTGATTTCCAATTCATAACTTTTTCTCCCAACGCCTTTCCTACAATTCTTTACCATGTCCAATTTTTATGATTTTTTTCCTACTTGTTGATGTGAGTTTTATTCTACTACAACATGCAAAACTAAATAAACAATATTCTGAATGGAATACCAAATCTTCAACTCTCTCTTGAATAAGGATGCTCATATGCTAAACAATGTATACGAATTGTGTGATCAAATGAGACAACCTCAAGGTTCGTTCTCATTGTGGACTTTCACTCAGTTATAATGATGTGATATGCTAGTTATCACAAGGGAACTTTGTCGTTCATTCAATGGATATCAACTTGACTTTAACTTTTACCAACTACTTCCAACTAAAACAAACTACAAAGGATAAGGGTTGAGAAGGCTAATCTAACTCTAGGAAAATAAAATAATGTTAGATGATGGGGTGAGCCTCTAAGTAGTCCTTGCTTCACCATGTCAACTAGGCATAGGAGGGTGATATCTTCTAAAAATGCGGGAATGGTTTTCACATAGTCAATACACATTCAAATACCCTATGAAGGCACAATCTAAATGAACATTTCCAATAGAAGTTAAACACTTGTAATTTAGGCTCAGACTAACCTTACAATGTTACTTACAATCAGCAAATACCAAAAGGTATGGACACTAGTATCCACCATCAATCACCATTCAACAACATCTTTCATTCATCTATTTTTAATTCTACCCAATTACAAAAGAGCACCACCTTGTGGGCCAATCAAAAAATTATATTGCTTTCATGGGCCAATGAGAAGAGAGGTTAGGTAGAAGCTTGCAAGAGAAGACACCCATCAATAGACCAATAATAAAATGCCACAAGGGCTTACAACAAATCTTCCTTTAAGAGATAGTTTTCTTTGACTTTCCCCTTTTTGCAAGTTCAATGAATCTAGACATTGTATTATTGAGCTCTCTCACTAGGACACTTGGCATGATTTGAATGGTTGAAGAAATGGGCACCACCTCAGCATGCTTATTTTATAGGCATAATAAATACCCTTTGCCCTCTTCATAAATTTCTTTTATCCCTAGAAATCTTCTTATTGCATTGGCTTGTTCTTGCATTCTTGACTTCTTGAATTTGGGTTTCGATTTGCATCTTGTTGGCTTGAACATGACCTTGAGATCTCCTCTTGCTCATCTCCTTGATTCAACCTGCAATACCAGACCTTAATCAGATTTTAACTTTGGTTTATCAAACTTGCAAGATAGTAAATTAAATCTTGGAGTTGCTAGGTGCTGGTATGTTAAAATTGGACTTCTAAAACTTTCAATCTGAGTTTTGAAATAGCAAATCTAGGTCTGTAATGGCATGAAAAACTTTCAAGTTCAATCATTTTTTAACTCCCCATCATCATATCACTCTTCCTAACTTACTCTCACTCCGCTGTTTGCAAGAAAAGTGATTGTGATCTGCAAAATAAAGACTTGTACAGAACTATATAGTTCTGAAAGATGATTTTAGATCCTTGCCTTTAGCAGCACAACGTTTTTTGAAGCTGGAAATTGAAGCCCTGGGTCGATCTTACTTGGTTTCAGGTCTCGAAATTGTTACAAGGGGCTGAAATAAGAATTTTAATAGCTGGTAAACATAATAATCAGTCCTCTTTCGGCATGGAATTTGCATGAAACTTGAAGAGGATTGATTCTCTGTCAGCATCTATATGTATCCCTGCAACAAAATGACCAAAAACTTCTTCAATCTGCCCTTTTTCTGGTTCGAATTTCTCTTGATATACCTGCAATCAGAGTTTCAAATGATTTTCTTTTCAGTGTTTGAAATAGGTTGGATCGATTTTTCTTTCAAGGTTAAAAAATTTGAATTTTCAGCAACACACATTTGATGGCAACATTGATGATGGATCCCTTTTTTGCATTGAATTTATGGCCTTCTCATTAAATTTAATCCTCTTGCATTTGAATTTATCCTCCTTGCATTGGGTCAAACTCCTCTCCATGTACATGTGAATGCAATTCTTCATTAAATTTAGGCCTTCCTTGGTTAAGTTCAAGGCTTATCAGACCAGATTTGAGGTTTCTCCTTTAAATTTATAAGGCTTTGTATTAAATTTGAGGCCATGGCTATTGATTTTAAGGCCCCATGTTTGAGATTTGTGCCTCAACATTGGGCTTTAGGTCCATACGTTTTATTTATAAGGCTTATGTTTGAGATAAACAGCCATAAGTTACCCACTTAGCCCCACACGTTTCAGATCTGGGCCTTCCTTATTGGATTAAATCAGATTTAGGCCTCACCCCTTGGATTTGGGACTCATGCATTTGGAATGAAGGCCTAATTTTTTAGACTCAACCCCATACATTATGCCCATGAGGCTGCACGTTTGCTGATTGAGGTCAGATTTGGGACTTAAAGGCCACATGCCACCCTTAGGACTGGCCCTATTTGACTTCAATCCCTGCGTTTCTCTATAAGGCTCATTGATTTGGAAATTAGGGCCATACATTTCACTTAGGACCTGAGTTTGGGCCCTCCATCGAGTTCAAAGTCTGGTTTAATAGATCTGAGCCCACATGTTTGGACATTGAGGCCTATACATTGGAATTAGGTCACACACATTTCATTTATAGGTCTGACCTCACTGTCTTGTGCCCAAATTTAGGGCCTCACCATCAATTTTAGGGCCAGACGTTACTGATTGAGACCCCACACCTTGAGCTCAAGGCCTAATTTATTTAAATTTGGATTCACATGTTCCATAGTTTGGGGCTTGTTGTCCTCAATTTTGACATCACAAAATTGAGGCAACTCTACGCAATTTTTCTCATGGATTCGTAGGTGTATCTTCTATGTTTTAACGTATTGATAACATATCATGAAAGCAGTTCGTCATCCTTGAATTTCATCTTATGTATTATTTATTATACATCCTTGAATTTCATCTTATGTATTATTTATTATACATTCTTTTTAAAAGATTGTCATCAAGTTGAATTCCCTAAATGCTTGTCAGAATGAATTTTTCTTCTCTGACTACAAGCACTTGATTTTGGGTAATCTTCGTGTTTATTTTTCATTTTTCCCTTTCTTGTAAGTAGTTTTTAGTGTTGTTTTTCCTTTGAGTCAATGCTTTTTGAATTCCACTTGTTTCAAGCTAACTTAGACCTTGATCGGAGCTCTCTAGCTCAAGTTATGGGGTAAAAGGTGGGGTTTTCCAGGGCGATTGCATATTTTATTAAAATCCTTTCAAAAGTGGACTTTTTCATGGCAATTGCACATATTAAGATTATTCTTAAATTTTAAATTGGATTTTACCATCCATTTTAAAATTTCAACTCATTCCGAGTTGATTTGATCATAGTTTCTAATGTTTTAAAGTCTATTTTTATGTTACTTTATTAAAAACTATGGTTATTAGTTTAATTTTAATTACATGAGATGTTTTTAAGTGCAAAGTGGGTTTTTCGTTATTAAATGCATATATTCAAATGCATTAAAAATATTAAAATCCATTGCCAAGTCCTCACAAGTAAATCAGTGGAGTTTACATCTACAATTAAATATTTTAAATAAGATTTATTATTTAATCTATGGTAAGTGGAGAATTCGAATTCATTTACATATGCAAAACACAAAAACATATGTGCTTTTATCTCTCAAAAGTACGTTATTATGTCTTTAATAAGATTTGCTTGTTAAGTGGTGTTTTTAGACCTTTTAACATGTGTTTCTCATCTTTTAAAAACCGTCATTAAAAATATCAATGCTAAGTGGCGATTTTTGGAGGAATAACACATGTTATTTGTCTTTCAAAACACGTTTTTTCCTAAAGTAATGTTGAGTGGCGATTTTTGATACCATAACGTGTATAAAAACATATGTTATGGACTTCCAAAAGTGTGTTTTATACATTGCTTGTTAGGTGGCGATTTTAAATGCCATGACATATGTATTCATATGTTATTCACTTCCTAAAACTCATTTTTAAACGCAGCATGAAGGAAGTGTGATTTCGATCCTCAAAAACTTATGTTATTGGCTTTTAAAAGCCCGTTTTTATTCATATATGCAAAGCAGCGATTTT
The DNA here is from genome assembly GCA_027943335.1 of Chamaecyparis obtusa. Classification (NCBI taxonomy): domain Eukaryota; kingdom Viridiplantae; phylum Streptophyta; class Pinopsida; order Cupressales; family Cupressaceae; genus Chamaecyparis; species Chamaecyparis obtusa. The sequence goes on along the minus strand of BSBK01001288.1, from coordinate 595,520 downwards.
GAAAGCCAAAACATATTAAAAATCACATGTTTTATGGTCTCAAAAACACGTTTTGTATTGGGAGTTTGCTGGTGGCGATTTTTACCCTATTCGCACATCATTGTTCATCATTCTCAGCTCATTTTGGGGCATTTTCCTTCAAAAACGGGATCCATATTTGCATTCAATCCAAAACGCTTTCAGCAAAGGTGATTTCTAGGGTAAGCTTTGTATTTTCAGTTTGTTATTGACTGATTTTGAGACATTTTTTAATCCTAGGCGCCATTTTTGGGTGCTCTTGCATGTGTTGGATTTATTCAATGTTGTTGCTATTATTCAGCATATATTTTCTCTTTTATCCAACACTTGTCAAGATTCGATCCTTGACTTCAAGAGATGTTTATCTTTTGAGAGAATGAGTCATGGATTGAACTCTATTTAAAGACTCTTTCACAGCACTTCTAAATTACGAAAATCTTCATGATCTTTTCCAGATTTTTCAAAGATTGCAAAGGATTTTCCTTCCTTCATCTTATGAAGAAGTGAGGTAAATTTACTTGCATATGTTGAAGATGTCTTTGTTTTTCAATTTATTTTCTTTCATTTTCAGTTTTGTTACATATGTTTCTATCTCTCTAAAGATGCATATGCAAAGACATCTCTTCTTTTTGCATATGCAGTCGGGATTAAAAACTATGTTCTTAAGTATATTACTTCCAAAAAGGAGACGGGTCCACTTTGTATTATCTCTCATTCATCACATGACTTCACTCCTAAAAAGCCCACACCCATTAACCTTTATGTTGCTGCCACTTGACTTCAAACTCATGCTGGCAGAGAGGTTTCATTGCTATCATAAAAACAGCATCATATCCCTTCATTTGCATCCATGTTCCCTGTTACCACTCGCTATCCATATATGCAGTCATCCTCCAAAAACCCATTTTTGGGTTTTTCATGATGCTTTCAAGATAAAACTGATTTATTCTCTTGTTGTCCTTCATATGAAGCAATACCACAACTAGTGTTTTGTGTTTGTGAAAGTACAATGGATCCTTCCTTTAAAGATATTCTCACCTTGTGGAATTTTCATGTCACATGCTACATGATTGGAGATTCAAAGAAGGATTTTTGGGCTTCAAAAGTTTGTGATTGTATTGTTTCCAGAAACAATGCGAGTTCTACCCAAAAAGAAGGTTCCTCCTCATCAAGTAAATGCAAGCTAAAAGCTCACCTCCAAGCATTCACATACAGTTTTCTCACTTTCCCAAAAGCTGCAAATGGACCTCTAAACCCCGTTTGTGGATGACAAGTGCTCTCCAAAATGGCATGTAATGGGATTTAAAAACCCCATTTACAAGAGAGAAATCTTCCCATACTAAGTGCAAAGAGTTGAAGACTGGAATGATGCGGGCATCGAATGCTTTCAGGAAGAGATACTTTCCAAGGAAATCACCATAATGAACACTCAACACAACAATCAAAGATGCATATTCTTGTTCCAGATCAAGATGATTTCACCAAACCAGAGCATATCAAACATCGGGCATCCTGTAGCAACATGGAAACCAATAAACGATGATGTAATAGGGATTGTGTCTTGTCAAGGACTTAGAATATTTTCATCATGCATTTGTAATTTGTATTTGACAGATTACATGTAATTGCATGTGATAGTATCACATGCAAAGTTGTAACATGTAATCAAGTTGCAAGTGCATTAGGCATGCAACTTTGAATAAGTCAAAATTAGTTAGTTTGTTGACTTCATGGTCAGCACCTCCTTGGGGACTTGTGACATGGCTTAACCGCCTCCCGTGGGTCGGGTTAAATCTGGCATTTGTATCGGGCATTGATAGTTCGAGCTTTTGGTGCAACAACAAATGATTCCAACAATTGGTATCAAAGCCTTGGGTCACGGATTTGAGTCCCCTTTCAGTGGGTGCTGAAGGCTCAGTCAGTGCTGAGGGGGAGATTGTTGACTTGGTGGTCAGCACCTCCTTGGGGACTTGTGACATGGCTTAACCGCCTCCCATGGGTCGGGTTAAATCTGGCATTTGTATCGGGCATTGATAGTTCGAGCTTTTGGTGCAACGGCAAATGATTCCAACATAGTTAGGGAATAAGTCAAGGTGGTTAAGGGTTTTCCCCTTCTTTCTCCATCTTTCTCTCCACTCTTTTCATATATAAAGGAGGGAGATCATTGTAAATAATCATCTTTTGGTAAGGCAAGAAAATTCTGCCAATTTGTATTGCGCACTCTAAGACTTTGTGCTTGGATGTAAATCAAATTGCTTTCAATAAAAGAGGCAAATTGTTTTGAGACTTTGTGCCAATCCAAACTGTTATGTGACGACATTTTCTTGAGTTGATAGTGAGTTTTTATGCTTTGATTCAATAAGGATTTGGATTCAATTGCGCAGACTTTGAGCTTCCTGTTGCATTCAGAGCCAATTTGAACTTTTGAAGACTTTCTGCTGCAGAAGGACAAATTGTGATAGATAGTAGTGGCTGCAATTACTTAAAGCTGAAGACTTTGGACTTCAGTTGTAAGTGTTTTTATTAAATTTGAGAGTATCCAGTAAGAGACTTTGTGCCTTACTTGTTATTCTGCTTGAATCCTTACGAGACAAGCACAGGAGACTTTGGGTTCCTGTTTTTGTTTCACAAATTATAAAAAGAAAGTTGCTGCCCCTGGTATTGTTCTTATGTCAACTCCAGGGTCACCGGTATTATCATAGCAATAAGGCACTTTTTGTTAAGTTAGAAAGTAGTAGTTGTACGCAAATCGTTCCTGAAAAAAGAGGAATTGATTAAGAGAACTACCCTTTTTGTAATTTCAGTTAAGTTCCGGTTGAAGCCACCTACGGTAAGAAGGGAGCCTCCCCTATTGCTGAGAGGAGAGAGAAATCTCATGAGACGTTGTCTAAAGTTACAATTTTGTAAGGTGTAGTCTTAGCGACTTACAAAATTTTTAGCCAACAGGGCTCATGCCTACAAATTTGAGTCCATATATTTGACTTGTAGGCCTGATTTAGGCCTTGTCTCCATCGAATTGAGGCTTAGTCATAGAACTTAGAGCCACACATTTCATGTCAGGCCTGATCTAAGCCTCACTATTATTGAATTTAGGCCTGATCTTAACAGCTCAGACCCACGCGTTTCATTATAGGGTCCAATTCTCATTGAACTTAGGCTCAAATTTGGGGCTTAGAGTCATACGTTTTTTGGGGCTTAGATGTTTGCAATTAGCCCACACGTTTTATGCCTAGGCCTTACTAATAGGTCAAAAAGCTCCTACATTTGCTTGAGTCCATATGTTTTGGATCAAAGCCCATTCACCAGCCCTATGGCTTACACGTTGATCTACAAGGGGCTGCAAACTCAAGGTTGGGTCTACACTTATGCAAAATAGGGGGTACGCTTTGCCCATCAAGGCTGTTCAAACTTTATGAAGGAGCCTTGTGATTGGTTGTGAATCCTTCATACCTTTGTCTAACATTGTTTCCCACCTCATTGAATTAAAGTCTCTCACTTAGATCAAACTCCTTAGCCTCACTATCTAATAAATGCAATTCACTCCATTGCCACTTAAGAAAGTGGATTCCACCTTTTTATTTGTCAAGTTGCCACTTAAGGAAGTGGATTCAGCCTTTCTATTTGTCAAGTTGCCACTTAAGGAAGTGGATTCCACCCCTTTATGTGTCAAGTTGCCACTTAAGGAAGTGGATTTTGCCCCTTTATTTTGCAAACTTAAAGAAGTAACATTTTGACCTTTGTTTTCCCTTATGGCGATTTAACTTAGACAATTTCACAAGGCTAAATTATACATTGGCTTTGATATTTGAAGGTTGGCACCTAAGGAAGTGGATTTCACCTTTTATTTGGAAAGATGCCACTTAAGGTGGCGGATTCCACCTTCTTATCTAGCAAGGTGGATCAACCTTCCTATCTAACCAAGTGATTTTAATCACAGCCTTGCTCCCCTTTCTAATGCCAATGACTAGCTTGACTCGACATTTGACTTTTACCTTATTGTTCTCATACTTAGCCATTTTTTGTCATTTCTCAAATTTTTAACACTTCAACTCAAGCGACTTGCAACTTGTTGCCAATCTACTCAACTATCTAAACCTACCAACGGGAAGCAAAAGAGGGGGTCTCCATTTGCAATGGAGCGATGGTGTGAAAACCTCACAACACTTCCTATCTAATCATTTGGCTGACATCCAGTATAACATAGAATCCCCTTATATGATCCAAGGTAAATTCATTATATCTCTTCTCCATTATGAATTACCAAGACCATATAGCTATTTATATGCCTATCATTCCATAGAAATTCAGAAATCGTTTCAATTTTATCAAACCTCATACCAGCTTCTCATATACCAATTTGTCACTTGCCTAATTCATTGACACGGACATTCCTTGCTCTCCAAAACCGCCGAGAAGAGACCCCCGCCGCCAACAAATTTTGCAACAGTACCAAGAAAATAGCTGAAGGGAAGCAGAGGAGCGGGACGAAAGCAAAAGGCGACAAAATGTCCTCAACCCCTACGAGAGGAAAAATTAATGCCCAACCTCTTGAAAAAGGACCAGAACCATACCCGTAAAGGGAAAGAAGATGATTACAAGTCCATCCAGAGGACCCTGCGATTAGAAGAACAAGCCAAACGTACGAGGCTACATAGATTAGCCAAAGGTGCCAAAGGGAACATGTGGGAAGAAGGTGGTGCCGAAGGACACCAAGTGTAAGGTGGTGATAATGAGGATATCCGTATCGAAGGAGCAACAAAAGGCAATGTGGTAGTTGACCTGATCAAAGAGACTCGAAACCATCTAGGACATCTCTCAATAACACCACCAAGAAGTAGAAGCTTTCGTGGGGCGGAACAAGAGGTTCGAAGGGAAGTAGGGGAGACTAAGAGAAGAGACAAAGGGGGTACCAGTGTTGCCGAAGGTGTCAAGAGGACACAAGAGCACGATGACCACAACAATCTGCTTGGTTCCACTATACAAAGTTTAGAAGTTAGTAATTCAGGAGTCCTAAGAGGTTCGGGAGTTTCCAGTGGATCAGGTGTCCCCAACAGGTCAGGAAGGCCTATAGGACCGAAGCCACAAAAAAATTTATCAATGACAAATAAAAAAAAATTGCCTGAGTTCACAGGGCACAAGAAGGACCCCGTACGACACTATCGTACATGTGAGACAATCCGGTCGGCCAACAAGGTGACCAACCAAGACGAATGGGTGCTATAGTTCCCCACAACCCTATGCGGGGTAGCCATTGACGGGTTCTCTGAAATAGATAAGATGAAGGTGAGTAAATGGGATGACATGAGGAAATTATTTCAGTTCTAACTTCTTCGCAATGACAATGAAATCTTGGCTGAAATCTACAACACGAAGTAGGGGAAGAACAAGAGTGTGAGAGCATACAGCCGGCAACTGAAGGAGTTGTTGGGGAAGATGGAGAACCAACCAACGGATGGCCTCAAGAAGAGTTGGTTTGTGGAAGGACTGAAATTCTCCCTCGGAAGAAAAATGAAGATTGTGCCTCCCTCATCCTACAAGGATGCATACAACAGAGAAATGGACCTAGTGAGTGAGAGAAAAACCTCACGCAAGAAAAAGAATAAGTCATCAGATGAGGACAGCTCCTCCAAGGGAAACAACAGCGATGAAGAATCCAACCAAAAGGTGCGAGCACTTCAAAAGGACATGCACTGTATGCTAAAGGACTTCAAAGCAATGAAGGGGACCACCAGCAAGAACAAAGGCAAGTTATGGTGCACGGGTTGTAAGGAGGAAGGTCATACAAAAGGCACATGCCCGAAGAAAGACTTCGGTGACATTTGCCAAGTGATGGGGCATTCCACCAAGGAATGTCCATACAATATGAAAACAAGGGGTCCACAAGTACTCTTCACTCAGAAACAGTAGTCAATGTCCACAACCGCGAGCACCTCTCAAACACAAACCAATACAACTGCATCATCAAGTGGTTACCGTAACAATAGACACAGGGGAAGAAGCAACAATAACAATAACAATAATGCGAGTCGGATCCAATATGATGCGAAGGGTTGACCCATAATTCAGTGTCGAGCTTGCAACCAGTGGGTGCACTTTGCTCGTGATTGCCAGAAGGAAGAATCCCTCCAGCATTTATGTCGATGGTGTGAGGACGCAAATTGCCCGAAGCCCGGAGTCAACCTATTGAACATTGAGAAGTCGGACGAAGACGAAGGGGTCCTAGCAATCACTCAAGCACAAACCAAGAAGGTGATGTACCCAGACCCCCGAACGGAGAAAGAGGGTACAAGAAGCAAAGGCAGATATTGAACGAGAGATGATGGCAGAAAGAAGAGAGACCCATGACACAACGAGTACTTCATCTAGTGCACGTACAAAAGTTGAACAAAACATTATAAAGCAAGTGTTGCAGATGGAGGTGCCAGTTAAAATTAAAGACCTTCTGGAAACAATGTCGCAGTAGAGGGAGGCCATACTAAGCACCGTACCAATACCAACCCGTATAGAAGAGTGCACAGGGGTTCTGGTCAGCCCCTCGACGGACCCAATGCTCCTTGCCATGAATAGTGGCCGACACCCCACAATGATGGAGATGGGCATCCTTGGAACCATCCTCACTGACACTATTATCGATGGAGGATTAGGGGTAAATGTGTTACCGAAGGAAATGTGGAAGAAATTCGAGAAAGCAACACTATGGCCGCCGACCTTCAATTTAGTGGGTGCCAACCAGCACGGCATCAAGAAGATTGGTACTCTAATGGCCCAGCAAGTAACAACTAGTATCCAGCACTTCGTTCTCGCCTTCGTGGTGATTCCTCTGAAAAAGAAAGGGTATGATGTTATTTTGGGAAGAGGGTGGCTCGTCACAACGAAGGTGAACCACAACTGGAAGCGAAACACCCTGTCAATGGAGAAAGGAGGAAGGAAATTTTTCATCGACCTCAAAACTCAAATGGTGAGTGAGGAACTTGCATCTTCTTCGGAGTCGGAGTCAAAAGGAGAGATGAGTAGATTAGATGAAGGAAAGCATGGGATGGAGCCGAATGATGAAGGCATCCTGGAACTTGAAGGATGCTTTGAAGATGACATGGATTCCATGAATGGACTCTTCCGCTGGCAGAAAGAAGATTATGAATTATTCCAATGCAACATGCTGCATGCTGCAGATTGACGAGGAGTCAAAGAAGGAATTGTTTCCATTGGAGTACGGTGAATACAAGGAAGGGGAGATTTGAGTCAATGAGACTCTGGCACACAGGTTTCACATGGAGAAACCCATAAAGTATGAAGAGCCCTCCTTGAAGATCACAAACCTCGGAGACGAGCCAAACCCAAAAAATATATTGGTAGGGGACGACTGGAATCCAGTGTTGAAGGATGCAGCAATCAAAATTTTCACGGAGTACAAAGATGTCTTTGCATGGGTGTACAAGGACCTGAAGGGAGTGCCTCCTGAATTGTGCGTACATTGAATTTTGTTGGTACCTAGAGCCCAGCCGATGCGGAAGAGACCATATAGGATGAATAAAAATTATGCCACGAAGGTAAATGAAGAAATAGAGCAAATGTTGGAGGCCGGCATTATTTTCTGGGTCTAGGCTAGCGAATGGGTATCCCCCATCGTCATCTCACTGAAGGAGGCAAACCAAATCCGCATTTGTGTGGACTTTCAATGCTTGAACGTCATCACCATCAAAGACCCATTTCCCATACTATTTACAAATAGCATTCTTGAGGAAGTCGCAGGACATGAAAAGTATTCATTCATGGATGGATTTTCGAGGTATAACCAAATCTCCATCACCAAAGAAGATAAACTGAAGATCACATTTGTGGTGGAAGACGGTGTTTACGCGTACAACCGAATGCCCTTCGAACTCTGTAATGCACCAACAATCTTCCAGAGGATAGTTTTGCACATCTTTGATAAGATGTCAATAGGGAACTTGAACACATTCCTTGACGACTGGTCCATTTACAATGGACAGGACACGCACTTGGTAGCCCTACAGGAGTGCATGGAAAGGTGTCAAAGGGCCAAATTTGCGCTGAACCCGAAGAAGTGTAGATTCACAGTGCCACTAGGGAAGTTGTTGGGCCACATTGTTTGCAAGGTTGTATTGAAGAGGGACCCAAACAAAGTAAGGGTGATTGTGGAGATGGAGCCCCCCACAGACGTCACTGGAGTAAAGTCCTTCCTTGGCCACATCGGGTACTACAAAAGGTCCATCAAGAACTTCGATCAAGTTTTGTACCCTTTAGACTAACTGACACAAAACGGCAAGCCGTAACTTGGGAGATGGTACAGGGAGAAGCATTTGAGGAGTTGAAAATGAGGCTGGTGGGTACGCCAATCCTGGCATACCATAATTGGGATAAGGAGTTCCACGTCCATGTGCATGCTTCCAACTTTGCAATAGGTGCTACGTTGGCTCAAGTAGGCAACCATGGCCTAGACCATCCGATCTACTTTGCCAATAGATTGTTGTCCAAGGCGAAGAACTACAACACGACCAAGAGGGAGGCTCTCGGGATAGATTATGTCGTACAGAAGTTCAAGCATTACTTATTGGCGACTTCGTTCACATTTTATGTGGACCACCACGCCCTCATGTACCTGGTGAACAAGCCTATCATTCAGGGACGAATCAGCAAGTGGCTCCTTCTATTGCAGGAGTTCACATTCACGATAATTGTATGGCTTGGCAAAAGCCACATGATCGTTGTAATGTTCCGAACCCGGATGAACTCTCTGCTGTGCGACAATGTGGCTGAAGGTGGCCGTATGGTGATTGGTCGTCCGTAAGGAACAGAAGCTGGGTAGCCGCACCGATTGGAGTGGCCAAAGAAAACACTTGAGGCCGTACGGTACAAGAACCGTACGGTGGCTGTTGCAGGCCGTACAGTGGATGGTTTTACAGTGTCTCTAGCAGCCGTACAATGTCGGTTGTAGGCCGTACGGTGGAGGTTGAGGGTCGTACGGTGAAGATGTCATACAGTGTCTTCTTTGTCAGTCGTACGGTGAAGAATGTAGGCCGTACGGAATGAGTTGGGGAGTACGCCGAGGGATGAGAGTCGTACAATGTAGAAGGGTGTTCGAGGGGGGGGAGTTTCCAGCCTTTCATATGCTCCAGTCTTTAATACCATCACAAAATTCAGAAATAAACACTTGCAAGAGGAAATATGAATAATAGATATCGCTTCAGATTGCCAAATCCGGACCCAGAGAACAAGCAAAGTAGGGTGAGGGTCGAATCCCACCGAAACTGTGAAATACCAAATAGGGAGGATATTTCACCTCCGAAATGGCAGACAACAAAATCCCAACAGGAATTCGCAAAAATACAAATAAAGTATCAAATCTTAACATATGAAAAATATATCCTACACGCCGGTCATAAATACCCTTCGGAGAAATTCTCGAGGGTTTATAAAAGAAGCCGACACGGCAAACACCTACGAACAAAAAATAAAAAAGGGACCACGATAAGCTAAATCAATCGGTCTGCATACAAGAGATTATTAATTTATTTATTTTATGACAGGGACATTACAGTCCTCCCGTCCCAAAGTTTGCTTGTCCTCAAGCAAATGTAACGCCGAATGCTGGAGAATGTGTTCACCTTCCTAGGTAGCGTCGTCCAACGGCAAGTGCTTCTAGCATACCAAGTATTCCTTCAGGGTACAGTTCTGCAGTGTCTTCTCTCGTACATCAATCATCTCAACTAGTTCCAATATGAGCTTCCCTTCTTCATTGAGCGGTGGGAGATCCGTGGTTACTACAATGTTCTGTCCCACGACTTTCTTGAGGCAGGAGACATGAAAGACGTGGATGCAACTCCCTTCTGGTAGTTCAAGTTCATAAGCAACTTCACCGATACGACAAGTAACACGATAAGGACCATAAAAATGTGGCTTCAGTTTTTCTTTCCCTTTTGCCTTCAATGATGACTGCCTGTATGGCTAGAGTCTGAGATATACTAAGTCGCCCACCTTGAAACTTCTCTATTCGCTGCCTGTCAGCATAGATCTTTTGTTGATTTTGTGCATTTTGTAAGTTTTCCTTCAAGACTCTTAGAATGTGTTGCCCTTCCTGAAGCCAGTCCTTTGCCCTTGGTGTGCAACTGTCACCCAGAATCATGTCAATAAATGAAAGGGGTTTGTACCCGTAGTGTGCTTTGAAGGGTGCCATCCCAATAGACATATGATAAGTTGTATTGTAACAATATTCTCCCAAATGCAGCCATTTGACCCATGCCAGTTGTTGTGCTGAAACGTAGTTCCAAAGGTAGCCTTCTAACCACTTGTTCACAATTTTCGTTTGCCCGTCGGTCTGAGGGTGGTAGTTGGTGCTTGGTGACAATTTTGTTCCTGCCAACCGAAACAATTATGTCCAGAAGATACTGAGAAACCGACCATCCCTGTCACTAACAATGTTTCGAGGTAACCCGTGCAATTGAAAAACTTCTTTGAAAAATAAGTCAGCTACTTGTGCGGCCAGGAAATCTGAGGAGATAGCGAAGAAGTGTGCATACTTCGTCAGTCTATCAACTACTAAAAAGATACAATCCCTTCCATTTACCTTAGGAAGTCCGGTGATGAAGTCCATGGAGATACTTTCCCACTTCTGTTCTGGTATGGGCAAGGGTTGTAATAGTCCAGCAGGTGAGGTGTGTTCGGATTTTTTTTGTTGGCATACTACACATTCCCGCATGTACTGCAAAACATCATCTTTAAGTCCCTTCCATGCGAACCTCTCCCTGAGCTGTATACAGGTTTTGAGAAACCCCAAGTGTCCAGCCAATGGTGAGGCATGTATTTCCTTCGGGATTTTCTACTTCATTTTGGACTCAAGTACTAAGTATATCCGATCCTTATAGTAAATGATGTCATCCACCACCTTGTAACAGTCGTCTTGAGTTTCGCCGTCCATTAACTTATATGCGAATGTGTTTTTAGAATATTCCACTAGTAAGTGTGCTTTCCAGTTAGCTGAGATCTGTGACAACAAGCAGATGGTAGGCTTTCTTGACAAAGCATCTGCAACCACATTATTCTTCCCTTTTACATATTCAATGTCGAAATTAAAAGCCTGAATCTTACTTACCCATTTTTGTTGCCTCTCGTTCAGATCTCGTTGCTCCAAAAAATATCTTAAGCTATTATGATCGGTACACGGTGAACTTGGCACCCACCAAATATTGCCGAAACTTGGTCAGGGCATGCACAATGGCCAACATCTCTTTGTCATAGATGGAATATAGGCATTCAACTTGCGTAAGCTTCCGACTCTCGTAGGCTATAGGGTGTCTTTCCTGCATCAGTATCGCGCCAATGCCCTCTCCGGACGCATAACATTCCAAAATGAATGGTTGAGTGAAGTCAGGTAAGGCAAGGACTAGGCAAGTGCTCATTGCTTCTTTTAACTTACCAAAAGTACATTGTGCCTTTTCATTCCATTGGAAAGACCCCTTCTTAGTCAGATTTGTTTATGGTGCACTAAACTGAGAGAATCCTTTTACAAACCTCTGGTAATAACTGCACAACCCAAAGAACCCTCGCAACTCAGAGAGTGATTTTGGTGGAGGCTAATCAAGTATAGCTTGAATCTTCTCCTAGTGGACCTGTCCTCCATGTTTACTGACCACGTGCCCTAGGTATAATATTTTTGTCATTCCGAATTCGCACTTGGATTGCTTGGCGAACAAGGACTGAGCCTCCATGATCCCAAGGACTTCATCCAAATGTCTCAAGTGTTCTTCCTAGGTTTTACTGTAAATAAGGTGTCATCAAAAAATACCAGCAAGTACTTACGCAATTGTTTGTTGAAGATGTGATTCATGCAAGATTGAAAAGTAGCTGATGCGTTCGTTAATCCAAATGGCATAACCAGGAACTCATAATGCCCATAGTGACAACGAAAAGCCGTCTTCTCCACATCATCTTCCCGCATGCGGATCTGATGGTATCCGGAACGGAGATCTATTTTAGAAAAATAAACCATGCCATGCACCTCATCTAACAATTCATCGATCCTGGGAATAGGGTATCTATTTTTTATTGTCTTCTTATTCAACGCACGATAGTCCACACACATGCGTAAAGTTCCATCTTTCTTTTTCACTAACACTACTGACAATGTAAAAGGGCTAGAGCTCGGACGGATCCATCCCTTCTCGAGTAGCTCCTGAATCATCTTCTCAATCTCATCTTTGAATTTTTTGGGATGGCGGTATGGCATGGTGATAACTGTTTTGGCGCCAACTTCCAACTCAATGGTATGCTCAAACCCACGATGGGGAGGTATGCCAAGAGGGATGTCTACAAAAACTTTCTCATGGGTACTCAAGATAGCCTGTAGATCAAAATCTTGGAGGTGTGTTCGTTGTCCTTTAATTGGTTCTGCCGAAACAAAGCAATGTGCGGCCCATGCTATGCCATCATGTCGAAAAATGGCCTCCATCCATTGTGCGGTAACTTCCTTTGGACCATCATTAGCCATCCCTTGGAGAACAACTTTCTTCCCCTCGGACACAAAAGTAAAATCCATCTGTTTGAAACTTTGTGTGTATTCATCTAGGGACTCCATCCACTGTATGCCTAGAATAACCTCCATATCATCCAAGTCTACTACAAAGAAATCCTCTGTCACAGTGTGATTAGCCATGGTTATACTAAGTTGGGGAACAAGGTGTGTGCAAGGTAAGAGTGTTCCTCCGATGACCTTGACTTGGAAACCTGCGTGAGCCTCTGTAGGTAGACCTCTTCTCTTCACCAAAGATGAGTTTATAAAGTTAAGAGTGGCTCCGCTATCGAGCATCACAATGACCCTCTGTCCTTGAAGGGTTCCCCGTACCCGGAATACCGTACATCTCGAGCTACCAGCCAAGGCGATGGTCCCTCCACGCCATACCAATGTCGCGATTCTCTCCGTACGATTCAAGCTAACCATTTTGGAGACCTCCTATGGGTGACCGCCCTCTATGGGGAGATTCTCGTGATCGTCCTCATCATCAACTATGACCTCAATGTAGTGTATTTTCTCTTTACCGAGGCATTTGTGCCCAGGTTCCCACGGCTCCTTACACTTAAAACATAATTTCTTCCTTCGGAGCTCCTGTCTGGTGGCTTCGTCCAACAAAGGCTTCTTCAGCGGAGGTCTAATATCTTTGTCTCTCGGAATTAACGGCTGTTTGGAGTGGGAGTAACCTCGAGAGGAGGACGTTGATGATGATGCCATGCTTCGCGCCTTTTTGATATCCTCCGAAAGGGTGGCAGGATTGAAACTCTTAACCCATCCCCTCAGTGGTTCTATTAATCCGTCCATGAAGAGTATTATCCATCTCCTTTCGGAAATGTCCATAACCAACACAGAGAGCTTCTGAAACTCTGTGATGTACTGGTTGACCAATCCAATTTTCCTTAACTGAACTAGCTCTTTAAAATTAGGCTCCGGATCTTTACCATCAAATCGATCTATCAATATTTCAGTGAATTCTGCATATGTACTTACTTGGTCGTGTCCCAGCGTGATGGTGTTGTGATGCCACCATTCATGCACCACTCCCTCCAAGTGGAGTGCTGCAAATTTAATTGCTTCCTCTGCCATTGGATTGAGCTGGAAGTAAGTATCGGCCTTCATTACCCATGTTTGGGCAAATATGGATCCGGATCCATCAAATGGTGACAGATTTACTTTACTCAACTTCCTTCTGAGATCATCGTTAAAATATCCCCGGTTTCCACCTTTAGAATATCGTATTCTCAATTTTGCGTAATCTTGGTAGTATATATCCCCTTCCAAGTTTGCATTCTTCCAGTCCTCTTTCAACTGTTCTTGAACTTCCTCAAAGGTCGGTTGCCTTCCTCCGTGTGGTGCCTCTATCCTTGGAGGGAAAATTGGCATGGAAGGACGGGAGCGTGCCGGATGAGGATTCGCCTTTCCCGTAAACTAGTCAGCATTGTGACCATTTTGTTCGCCAAATATCTTATTGTCTACCAGTTTTCGAAGAGCTTCTTCCATAAGTCATTGAGTGTCATTAATTTGTGCCTGATTCCTCGAAAGATCCCTCAATAGCGCCATGAATTCAGTAGGATTGGGTTCTTGATCTGCCATTCTATCAACTGAGTGGAATCTCCTTCATTTCCAGCTATAAACTTTCATTCACTGTCCACAGGCTGGCAAGATCTCAACCTCTAATACCACTATAATGTTCTGAACCCGGATGAGCTCTCTATTGTGCGACAATGTGGCTGAAGGTGGCCGTACAGTGATTGGTCGTCCGTATGGAATAGAAGCTGGGGAGCCGCACCGGTTGGAGGGGCCAGAGAAAACACCTAAGGCCGTACGGTACAAGGATCATACAGTGACTGTTGCAAGCCGTACGGTGGATGGTCGTACGGTGTTTGTGGCAGTCATACGGTGGAGGCCCTATGATGTCGGTTGCAGGTCGTACAGTGGATGTCGTATGGAGGAGACTGAGGGTCGTATGGTGAAGATGTCGTACGGTGTCTGATTTGTCGGCCGTATGGTGAAGAATGCAAGCCGTACGGAATGAGTTGGGGAGTACGCCGAGGGATGAGAGCCGTACAATGTAGAAGGGTGTCCGAGGGGGGGGAGTTTCTAGCCTTTAATATGCTCCAGTCTTTAATACCATCACACAATTCGCAAATAAACACTTGCAAGAGGAAATATGAATAATAGACATCGCTTCAGATTACCAAATCCGAAACCAGAGAACAAGTAGAGTAGGGTGAGGGTTGAATCCCACCGAAACTGCGAAATACCAAATAGGGAGGATATTTCACCTCCGAAATGGCGGACAGCAGGATCCCAACAGAAATTCGCAAATTTACAAATAAAATATCAAATCTTAACATATGAAAAATATATCCTACACGTCGGTCATAAATACCCTTCAGAAAAACTCCCGAGGGTTTACAAAAGAAGCCGACATGGCAAACACCTATGGACGAAAAATAAAAAAGGGACCGAGATAAGCTAAATCAATCCGTCCGCATACCAGAGATTATTAATTTATTTTTTTATGACGGGGACATTACAATCGCCAACCAGTTGTCACGAATAAAATCCAAAGAGCCAATGATGGGGGTAAATGATGATTTCCCAGATGCCCACTTGTTCCACATTGCAGTCCTGTCGGCGTGGTACACCAGCATTGGAGAGTATCTCTCAATGCCGCAGTTTTTTAGGGACATGCCGCCAGGAGAACGGAGGAAACTCGTCCTAAGAAGCAGGACATTTCAGTTGATTAATGGCTTATTGTATAAAATGGGCGCAGACCGGGTGCTGAGGAGATGTGTCATTGAGGAAGAAATTCCAAGTGTGCTAAGAGAGGCGCACAAAGGCCCTGTAGGAGGACATATGGGACCGGACACAACAACAAGGAAGGTGTTTCTCGTAGGCTTATGGTGGCCTATGTTGTAGAACAACACCCGAGAGTGGGTCCTAGGGTGTGATACATGTCAAAGGGCTGGAAAGCCACTGAAGAGGGATTTCATGCCCCCTCAACCCCTCACACGTCCAAGAATTATTCGAAAGGTGGGGGTTGGATTTTATTAGACCGTTGAATGTCAGTCGTGTCCAGAGGTGCCGATACATTGTCGTGAAGACTGAATATTTAACCAAGTGGGTAGAAGCAAGGGCTTTGCCTGACAACTCCGCATTGAGCACGGCAAAGTTTATCTATGAGAAAATCATTATGCGGTATGGCATTCCTATTCAGCTCACAAGTGACCAGGCAAGGCACTTTGTGAACCAAAGCAAAAGGAACTGGTACAGGAACCAAAGCAAAAGGAACAGGTAGATGTTCCCAGCTCATCTTCATCAAAGCAGAAGCTAACCTTTGCAACCGAACCTAAAGCCAAGAAAAGAAAAGTTAGCGACACTGTGGTTGACATAAGCAATATGTCAACTAGACAACTAAAAGAGCTCACAAAGAGCAAACAGGACATGGTCCTCACTAGTGTAAGGAACATCCTATACAACTTTGTACCGAATGCAGACCTTGATGAAGGTGAACCTGTTATTGATCAATTGGAGATATTGGCACAAGCTATTGGAGAAGATGTCACCAATCCGGAGACAATAGCCATTGATCACTACGAACTAGAAATTCTACACAAACAGGTTGAAGAGTTGAAGACAACTGTATCTACAAATACAACAACACTCCATCAACAGATACAAGATGCATGAAGTCTAATCATAAGGACTTCAAATTTTGAAAATTTTGTTCAGGATATCACAGAAAAGAGATCTAAAACTTAAGAAGAAATAAGGGTTCTTTCATCAAAATTCGATGTAAAGAGCACATCTGCAACAGAATATAGCAGGGAAAAGACAAGCCATGCTCTCATTCTAAGAAAGGCATCTGAAGAAAGAACAAAGCGAATTCAAGATCTTATTGGATTCCAATTATTCATTGCCCCAACATTCGATCTCATGCAATCAACCGCAAATGAGGCAACAAGATTGATCACAGAACTGGACTACAAAATAGTAGAAGACATGGAAAACATGATTGTATCATTGCAAGCAACACAACAAAACTTGGAACATGTCACCAGTCTATGGAATCCGTTCCTAGATTCAGCAAAGAAAATATATAAGGATATCTTCACAAAGTTACAAATATAAACCGAGTTATTCCAGCTGTAACAACCTTTTTGTCATATAGAGGCAAAAAGGGGAAGAAGAAGATCAGGATACTAGCAGGAAGATCAGGATACTGGAAGGATGGGAAGAGATCAGGATACTGGTAAGCAGATTCAGCCACAGAAGAAAGAAGAAAAAATTTACAGACAACACAGGGGAAGTCTACATGACAGGGAATATAAAGTGATGTTTTTCCACCAATGCCAAAGGGGAAGATTGTTGACATATTTAAGTTGTCATTGGTTAAGTTAGAGGCAAACATCAATCCCACTGGAGCACCGGTAGATAAATCTATCGCCGGTACTCTTTAGTATGCACCGGTAAACCAAACAGAGTATTTCCAACCGGTCTTATAAGACATACAGGGAATGTATGACCAACTGAGTATAAGTTCAATACGGGTTGACTGCATCATAATCCAAATTGGATTATGTGGAGCTCTCTCAGTTAAAACCGGATTATATGGAGCATTCACAGTTGGAACTGAAGTTATCTTTTTAACTGGAGTTAGCTTGATTTCTACGCGGATGTTTCAAGGTAAACTCAAGATCATTTTGCAAGCCTTTTCGCATGCATGATTTATGGGTGAGTTTACAGCTTGGCGGAACTATGAGAAAGTGTCTTTAAGAAGAATAATATCTTATAAATATAGTTCATGGTATACACAAGAAGTGTTGTTGAATATACAGAGCAGGAGAGAGATATCTTCTGAGAGGAGCTACAGTCACGAGAGGTGAAAGGAAAAGAAAGGTTCAACAGCCGAGCAGAGGAAAGAGTAACAAGTATGATCTAATCAGACAGAAAGTGTCATAACAGATCATTGCTTTAGATTGTTGAAGCATATTGAAATCCCTTCATTAGGGTGAACCCTTGCAGGTTCTTTGTATAAATCCCTTAACCGGGTAACATCTTCATTGGTGTTCAAAGTCCTTTCACAACGCGACTCCTAACAGAGTCAAGATCCTAACAAGTCTTCTACCAAATCCCTTAACCGGGCAGCAATCTTACAAGTGCTTTATAAGCCTTTAACAGGGCACCTTCAATACTGCAATAGTGAAGTTGTGAGTTCTATCTCACCGTGGTTTTTTCCTTCTAACCGAGGGTTTCCACGTACATATGTTGTGTTGATCTAAATATTTCTATTTCTGTTTATGAGTGATTAATTATGTTCTTTTAATTCTGCAAGAATATAAATATAAGGTTAAATTGATGTAGAAATTGTGTTTACCGATTCACCTCCCCCCCACTCTCTTAGTAACCGGTTAGGACTAACAAGGTAAACCTTTTGCAGCACAAAATCTTTAAATTGAATCTTTTCAGCAAAAAGACAATTTCTATATAAAATAGCTCCAATAGAATCCAAGAATTTTCGTCCCCAAATTCCAAGTCTTCAACTCGCCATTAATCCCTAGGTGGAACCATTTTGTTGAAGGCAGAGCGTTTTTATCCTCAGCTTCAACCTTTCAGATTTTTGTCTATTAGAAAACCATTGGGATTTTCGTCCAACCACTAGGAGTTTGGTCACAAGAACCAATTTCAAAAAGAGAAATTACAAATCTTCATGAAACATCTTTCCTCTAAACACCTTTTATAACTTTCAATTTCCCAGTGTCCCAACAAAAATGTGACCTTTAAACTGCCTTTTTGGCCCTTGGTTCCTAGTGACACAACTTAAGTCACCTTTCTAAACATTTTAAATGATTAAAATCAATCGTCTTTTGATTTATTATTTTTTGACAGCTTAATTTTAGTTATTTAATTATTTTGAAAGGTTCATTAAAAAAGAACATTACACCTTTGTCTTCCACCATCCCTTTGTAATGGCCAACATATTGTTTCCTATTTTTCTTATGGCTTCTTGCATTGCTACTTCGAAACATGACTCACTATTATTCTAGGTTGCATGGGTACTCATACCCACACCCCTGGGACGCGTACCAGGTACTAGTACACATACCCACGTACCGGGTACTTGGTGGGTACTTGGCAGAGAGCATCATAGCTAACAAACTTGATTAAGATTTCTGATTTTTTTTTCAGTTTTTTGTTTGCCTATCAGCTTATTAGCTTTCTGTTTATCAAGCTTAATTCAATATGTAATCAGTTTGAAACTTTGATGTAATACTGATTAATAGCAAACTTTATCACTATTCAAGTCAGAAGTTTATCATTTGCAATATGTTATTTTTATATGATTTATGATCTTGTTCATGTTTAAATTTTGTTTTCTCTGTTATGCATCTAAACATTTAGCATATATATTATTACAAACATATTGCAAATCTGAAACTGAAAACAATACATTACATCTGCAAACTTTATCACTGTTCTTGGTTTGAATATTAAATTAAAAAATTGACGTACCCAAGTACCCCCGTCCCCTATTTTGAAAAATAATCGTACCCGTACCCATACCCAAAGTACCCAAGTACCTATGTCCCCGTGCAACCTTGCTATTATCAGTGGAAGTGGGGCCTTTTTGTTTTCTAACAAACAAACTACTAATTTGTGAATGGATATAGTTCTTCAAAACTTAAAAACTTATATCTCTTTTGTGCCCCAAAAACTCTTATCACCATTCCAGCCTAATGATCCCAAGTCAAACCCTCATTCAATAAGTTGTGATGTAACACTATTCCTCCAAACAAGATAAATCATGCAAATTTTGGTGTTAAATGCTTTGCTATTGACAATCAATATAAATTCAATAATGCGAGAAATATAATGGACAACTAAGTAGGACTATGTATAGATATACTACACAATTAGCTCTAATCTAAACTAAATGTAAATAAATAAATAAATACATGCATGTGTGCATGTGTGCATGCATCCATGCATCCATCCATAAATACATACATATACCAAATTACAATCTACATTAAAACACAACATTGAATACAGTCAAACAAATTAATCAAGATTGAATATAACCAAAGATATTAATAATAATTACAGTTTGAAAGGATTTCTTGAAAAAGAGGACACAAAAAAATTATTTGGATAGTTCTAGCAATTAGATTACAAATTTCTCCTCTAGATTTCTCAAGATCCAGAATATTTTGAGCTATAATGGTTTTGAAGGCAAAGAACACTTAAACCAGTTTCAAATCTTTCAAAAAGATGCTCTAATTTTTGGGCTTACTCCCAAAAAATTGCGACCATCATATAGCATGTTTCTGTCATGGCACTGAAATTTGTATGGCATAGGCTGCATCTGCTAGAAATTAACTATTATTATACTATATAAATTAAAAAAGTGATTGCACCTTCGTATGCACTAAATTATGGAATGTCAATCTACAAAATTACATACCAATCTCATTTTAAATAGATTCATTCACTTAACAAATGTTTATGCATTAGAACATCCATGGCTGAAACAAATTCGAAGCCATACAAGTTAATGTATAACTAGAGCAAATGTTGGAGCAATTTCCAAGGGGTACAAGCTAACTCAAACATTAAAAATTGATGAGCACAAGATTATACTGAGAGGAGGGGGGAGGGGAGTGAATCAGTATAAGACAATCTTTTTCTTTTTTAAAACAAACCTAACAACCATAACAATATCAACCACATAGGAGCTTTATGCAACACAAGAACGGGAGAAACCACAGCAAAATATTGCTTATATAAAGCTCTCTTTACAATCTTTGTAGAAACCAACCCACTAGAAATACCAACCCCACATGTAGAATTTGTAGGCACCAACCCATTGGAAACACCAATGCCCACAACTGAGCACCAACTCAACAAGAGGCATTAATCTCTTTTCTTAGGAAGCACCGACTTCCGAATTAACCTCTTCAACAAATGATGATCAAATGATTTGCCTTCATAATGGTCTTCTGGTAGATGTTGCTTTCTTTACAAATTTGATGCAATCACTTTCATACATTTTCTTTCTTAAATCTGCATAAACCTCTTCACAGCTCTGCTCCAAATTTCTTTATAATTCTGCTCTAAATCCCTTCACAAATCTTCTCCATTTTTCTTTATAAATCTGCACTGATTATTGTCTTAAATTTGCTCCCTCAACATATGACAATCATATCTGCCTTTATTATTTACTATTTTCTTCAAACAAGGCTGCTTGAGTTTGATTAATACATCTTATTCCACTTTCCCTTCCATGTTCTTATCTCTCAACACAATTCTTTTTTTTCTTTATATTCTTATGCCTCTACATGAAGAGATAACCTTTTGAAAAGATGTCACCTTTTATGCTTGCTGCTTTTTACACTAATTGCTACCTCTTTAATCGCTGTCTCTTCATGCACTTAATCGGTGCCTTTTCGCAAAAATAATAATCATTACTTTATGTTTGCTTCTCCTTTATATAATATAAATTGCTGCTCCTTTAATCTTCTATATATATCTAACTTGAATGAACTAAAGTATTTAATTCAAGTTTTATTTTCATATTCCAAAGCAGGTCGACCCATAGGTAAACAAATAGAGATTTATTTATTTTGAAATATAAATCCACAAGGTCAGCCAGCAAAATGAAAGATGGGTTGGCCCTTCTAAATTTATTTATTTTTAGACAATTTAAACTTTAATTTTAAGTGCAACATGAGAGTGAAACAATGCAATAATTTATTGAGGTAGTTGGCCATGATTAAGTCTTCATTGGAAAATGATTAATGGCCTTTGGCCATCGATTGCTTCACCAGTCCTAGTTGTAGCAATCAGATTTCTGTTGACATTTCCTTTGACATCAATGACAATAGTGCCAAACAAAACCATGAAGTTATACCCTATCTATGTCAAGAATGTGGGTTATACCCAGTAGTAATGTTTAGGTACTGTCATAAAAAACAGCTTCAAAATTTCTTCTGAATACACATACACACTTCATTAGATGTCTGCTTTTATTTGATTTTCAAATAATTAACTAATACATATTAAATAGACTTTCAAAGACAAACTTGGAGTTTTTACTCAACAAATTTAAGGCCAAAACAACGAATCTGTTAATAACTGGCTAGTTATTAGTTCTCCAATTAGGAGAACTCAAAACTCAGAGCACATTTGCAATTTTTTATGTGTAAAAAAGGAAAGAAAGTAGTTCCCTAAATGATAATCAAAGCATTTAAATACAAATTCAATAATAGGAGAAATCAATCCTTTTTGCCCCAACATATGTAGTTAACTGTAATATAACTTGATTTCACTATGACAATAAAATTGGTATATGTAATGTTGTCAAAATACATCTTTTGCTTAAGTGTATGTCTGAAACTACAAAAAGACGATACCATTATCAATTCCAAAAGTGTTTCAGGAAAAAGACTGGAGAGCTTGAGTTTCACATACTTTGTCTATCTGAGGCATGAACATCTGAAAATACAACGAGCACGAGCCCAGCAACGCATACAAATACACCAATAAACTGGCTGATTTTGTATTTTGTCTTCAAGCATAGCCATGTAAGGAATATGACACATGGAATTGTCCAGCAGTCCAACAACATGACACTTGTTATTGACGTATATTGATAGGCCCTAACCACTGCATGCAATAAGAAAATTAAAATGAGTATCAAATGTTTGCATCTAAAACAGTTCTATTACTACTGGTAAATTTGTGTCTTGATGCCTATCTCGATTATGAAGATGAGAGAGAAAAGTCAGAGTTAACATAGAAATTAAATCATATAACAAATTCCATATAAACAACTATCCAAAAATGGGTATAAATGAAGGGCATATGGAAAAATTGGAAGGACATACAGACCAAATTAAGCTCCAAATGCCCCACCCAGACATCTCAAGCAAATTTATACTGGAACTGCCTCTCACCAGTGTTGCACACTATGTTCTTGGAAGGATGAACATCGAGAACATCAATGCATTCCTCTTGCAAAATCATGCGATTTGAAGAAAATAGGTTGAGTTCATACAATATTGTTCTAACCTCTACAACTTAAAGGTTTCTAACAAGACCACCAAACAATCACAAAGATGTTCATTATAAGATGACTTTCAACATAGTCCTTTCCTCAAAAGTCACAAATATGGCGGTGCCTTCATAGGACCACATAGTCCCAAGCATGTATAATGAATTTTTCCTTCAAGGAACACTGCTGCATCACTATTAAAGTCTACTTAAGGCATCAAAATTTATGTGCCACTGAGTTTAAAAGTAAAGCTTAATGATGATGACTTAGACTTGCATAATTCTTGTGTTTCTAATAGATGCATTTGGAACAATTAGATTTATTGATGAGTGTGCTATTAGGTTTAGAGCAAATCTTAATTGTGGTGACTTAGGCTTGCATACTTCTAATGTTTTTGATATATGCAGTTGGAACAATTGGAAATTCATCAAGGGCAACCATAGGTCAAAATCAAAGTTACTGGTTCGGGTTTGGGGATGGGTTTGGGTACGAGAATCCGATTCGTGGATTCGTGAAAAAAAAAATTCCATTATGATTTGTATGGGTTTGTGTGTGTATATATATATATGCATTATATATACAAAAAATAAGAGAAATATACATAATTGTAAAACTAAATCATTTCATAGTATGAATCTATGATGCTTGATCATTGATCAATGCCAAATGTCAAAGATAAACATTAAAAATTTAAATACTTGATCAAAGAGAATCGTAAGTCGCACAACCCAAAGAAACCCCTACACTCAATAGAAAATGCTAGTGAAAGATAAATGATAGCTCCATTTGATCAAACACTATCCCCCAGCTTGAAGAAAAATTGTTAGCTACTCCAGGTCAAACACTCCATGCACGTGCACCATAGAAAGGGAGAAAAGCCAATCAAAACGCACAGACTGGACAATCAAAGCATCAATGCCCAACAAGCCAAAAGTCAAAGCAATTTATGGCGATCAAATATGGTGATCGATAAGCAGATCAAAAAATCAGCCAATGATGTGAAAGGTTGAGAAGATCTAACAAAGACAAGTGTCTAAGATAGAAAACTTGCCAACAAAGACCTTGCACGCTATTTATTAAGAGTTGCAAATAAAAATTTTAATATTAATATGCAGCACTGTGGATCCGGACGGACCCACTGGTCCGAACACGGATCTTGTCTGGATCCAACGTGGACTAGTCCATGAATCTAGACCCGGACCAGGTTCGAGGGTCCAGGGTCTGAATCTGTTAACATAGTTCAAAATACTTTATGATTATATACTGGCACTAGTCAAAAAAATATATGGCTTTTTTCAAATCCTTCAAATTTCAAAGAAAGGAAGATGTTATGAGAACTATCATGCAATACTACATCAAGCAAGTTAGGTCTGATAAAAAACCTAATAGAAAAAGACCTCTACAATTATTTGAAAAGCTTATATATTTCAATGCAAGATAATAAATATGAAAAATGTTTGGTTTTATGATGGTCGTTATTCATTTTAGACTTGTTGACTTTTATTACTAACGTTATGTTTTTATGTGCAGAAAATAGTGTAACAATTATTGTTCTCTTGCATTTTGTCATTGTGTATGCACAACAATAATTATATCCAAGTGGTATTGAATCCAATTCAAATTGCTTTCCATCCACCCACTACACCAGCACAAACAACAAATCAAATTTAGAAGATCACAATCCTATGTATAATATGCTATGTTATTGTGTTCCTCTCTAACCCCCCGGTAATATAGGTCTAGGTTCAAAGTGGGACAACTTTGGATTTAGCCTGGGAAACCAAGGTTCCTGAGACAGACCAGGGATGAACTTGGGCAAACCCAAGTGGATCCACTAGCCACTGGGCCAATAAACAAAACAAAAAACACTTTTTAAAACATTTTTAAAAAAGAAAAATTGTCATTTCCTTATTTCACCCTTGAGTGAGGGTACTTAACTTCTTTTGCCTCATTTCACAAACACGGGTGAGAAAAACAAATTTTGCCTTCAAGATGTTGCTTTTTGAAGGTTTATGTAATTTTCTTTGAATGTGAAGGCCACAGGAGAGAAAAACCTACGCTTGCAAGAGAGAGAGTAGCACTGGGAATATTTATATATCAAAAATGAGTGACTCTCAATTTTTTTCAATATTTTTCACTTTTTAAAGTTTTGAATTTTTGTTTAAACATTTTATACATAATACAAGGGTTGTAATGCCATCTTTTTTTTGAGTTGTAGTGTTGTAAATTTGTTGACAAAAAGAATTGTTTTGGTATGTTCACACAGAATGAATAATAGTTCTAATTCAATTGCTGCACATGTAGAAAGCTCATTTAAGTTTGATGAAATGTCTCCTCTTTGGCAACATACAACCAAAATTGAACAACTTCCCAATGGTCGAGATGGATTGCTTAAAGAGATGAAATCACATTTAGGCCATTGTTGTACAAATCCTTATGAATCATAAACTCTGAATTTTCTTTTTCTGCTGGTATTTTGAAAATTCCAGCAAGATCAAAGTCTCTGGGTTTCAACACATTCCATGTTGAAACTTTATCTTCTACCTCATGTCTAAACTCCTTATCAAGTTCTAATATCTAGATGTTGTCATCACTTATGTCACCAAAATCATAGAGTGGGTTATCGAAATACGACTCTGCATCCATCTTCAAAAGAGAACTACCAACAAACTGAAAATTACCTCAACCTTCTTGCTCAAACCCATCTTGGTGATCCAAATCTACATGCAACTTCCAAATTCTTTGAGAAGGCTTCTAAATCGAATTCCTCTTGATAAATATCAAGCTCATCAATTACTTTGCTTGATTACTTTAACTCTTTCTTCCTTTTCTTGCCTCTTGAATTGCTCTACAACACCAAGCTGATTTTTAACTTCAAGTAACGTCCCTTGGACATTTTCTAAAGAAAGTTTCATTGATTTAAACTCAAAGGTGAACTCATCAACCTTATTCTTCTTTTCATGGTATGCAACCATAGTCTCTTTTGCTAACTTACTGGCATGATCTTTGTCAATAAGCAAACGCAAGTAATCATATTTCATTATTTCTAAAGTATCTTTGATAGTTTGCAGATTTGATGAAGTAACTCCAACCTGAATACCCTTTTTGTCTTTTTTCAATCTGAGTTTTCCACAAGAGGTCTTCAATGAGTTTGTCTGTGCTATCAAAATGAACTTAGGCTTGCACAAAAAAAATTTCATTACCCAACATCTTTACTTTTCTAAGCCTTTGATCAATTCAGCTTTATACAACAAATTTTCTGATTTGACTTCTAGGGCATATTCATTAAAATCAGGTACCTCTCTAACAATCTCTTTGCTTAATTATTGAGATGAAGTTAGGACAACTCTGCTCAAGCAAAGAATCTCCATCAACATACTCATCATTGGATTTTGATACCAATAAACCTGGATCTCGTGGCCTTATGAATTCCTGATTTTGTTTCGAACAATAAGGCTCATCCAGCTCTCCCTACATGGCTTTTTTCTTTGACATCTCTTTCTTTTTCATGCTGCTCCTATTTTTGTTTTGAGAACAAACTAAAATCAACTCTTCCAACACCTTTCTCCAAGGTCACTAGGAGATGAAGGTACTTGGAGACTTCAGAGACTAGCACTAGTACAGTACGGATAATTTTCAAAAGTAGGAGATGGAGGTACTTGGAGACCAATTTTTTTATAATATTCTTTTAAAATTTCCAAAAAACATCATAACATAGAACATTGAAAAAAGGAACAGTGGTAAAGTTAACTTTAAATACACAAGTCAAAATGTCAAATGTCATTTTGTCAAGGAGTCAGAGTTCAAAAATCACACTAAATATTTCATATTAGATTATCATTACAAATTGAAATCCAAAAATATTGCTAATTTGATGCTAATACGTAAACAAGAAAAAAAAATCAGAAATCTATTGTCTACTCTTCAATGTTTTGATCATCCATATCAAGCTCCTCAACAATGATGCTCTCTAGATAATCATCACTCTCAATCTCAGGTTTCTCTAATGGTAGTAGAACTAGGGGTACTTCATTAAGGCCATCTAGTTCAAGTACCACTTCATCCATCATGGCTGCAGCTTCTCCATCAGGTGCAATTTGGTCCCATTTTGCTAAAAGGGACTCTATGTATGCAGGATCAACATGAGAGAGAAGACGAAGTGAGGTATGAATGCACATCATGCTCTCTTCTTTCTTTGACCCTAATAGGTTCCTCTTTAGTGAACAAATTAAATAATAACTATTATGATTCTCTCACAAGATGAAGAGCTAGCTACTTGTGAGAGAAATCTTATTGCAAATGATTGCGATTCAAGGTTATCACCTCCATGGTTCCACCACCACTCTACAGGGTTTTTATTTGCTCATATATCATATAGATCTTCCACTGAAGAAAAATCACCATGCCCACATGAAAAGTTATTCCATTGATTCCTCATAATTGAAGAATCCTCACCTCAATCAATAATCTTTTCTATTGCTGACCAAAATCCCTTCATTACCTCTCCATCCTTATGTGTAACCCTCTTATTGGTCTCTTTTCATAATGTCCATTTCTCTTACAGATTTGTTGTATTGTGTCAATTTCCATGTCTATTTTCTATACTGCAAGCTCAAAAATAACAAAAAATCAGAAGTAAATATTTTGGTCACAAGGACTGCCAATTACAGCAGTATCCAAGTAGTGTATCCTGTCATCCCGGAGGGTACAAAATGAGTGGACAATGACATGTCTGATTAGGGTGTGCAACCATTGACTCACCATTATAATACACGCAAAAACAGGGCATTGTTAAATACAATGCAAGAAGATGGACAAGGGACTCTGGACGAAAACAGGATTACAGGTGAAGAGAACACAGGTCATATAGGTGAACAAGATACAGGAAATACGGGTGAGAGAAGAGATCCTAATAGAGAGATTTCTCAATTTATTGGATACTTTAGTACAGGGGCAGCGACAGGTTGAATAGAGAGCCCAAGAACAGAATCAACGGATGGATTTAATGATGCAGATGATGCCTACAAAGATGGGTATAGATGTTAATGGTGAAAAGAAACAATGGAGGAAACAATGGTGGAAACAATGGTGGAAATCATGGACAGAATGGTGGCAATGGAGGAGGAAATGTTGATGATAACTTTGGACATGCAGCTCAGCCAATGGGAATAGCGATCTAAAAACCACTTATACTCACCTTCCCACCTAGGGCTCCAATACAGCTAGAGAATGAGCCTCAAATTATAAAGTTACGGGATCAATTCCACCAGGATTGGGAGAATGGAGGATTCGAGTTTCAAGCAGCCATCACCTTTAGGGAATATATTGATGTCAGAGTCAATCAATTGACTCGCACTAGTGGTAGGGCACAGCATCATGACTTGCAAAAGAAAGTAAGCATGTTTACATTATCTTACTGTGATGGATCTGGGAAGACCACAGCTAGAGCGTGGATACACAAGGTGGACACTTATTTTCAGCTTAATCCCATGCCAGAGGAGGAAGCTATTAAGTATGCGGTGATCATTTGGATGGATTAGCACATGAGTGGTGGCATCATGGTATGGTCACCATGGGACATAATCAGATTACCTCCTATGTGGAGTTCACTAAGAGATTGATTAAAAGGTTCGATAAGAAGGATTCGGAGTTACCTTTTAAGGAGATGGCTCAAGTTAGATAGTGGGGATCAGTTGAAACATATATAGCAAATAGAGGCTTTCAGTTCTAGTAACTGATATCTCACAGAGAAGGCTCAAAATCTTGTTCATAGACGGGTTAGCAAATCCACTAAAAGCATGCATCAAGGGCCTCAATCCTACTAGATTGCAGGAAGCTATCAAGAAAGCAAGGGATATGGAACCTTCATCATCAAAGAGTAAATTTCAATCCAAAGGTTTCTCTTCAAAGAAAGATAAGGATAAAAAGTCTTTTCACTAGGAATCATAGTAGCCTCAGAGTGATCCTCACAAGTTGGACAGCGAGCAGTTGAATGCCCTTAGAAGGAGGAAATTATGCTTCCACTATAGAGAATCATGGGACCCTTTGCATAAGTGTGCAATTAAAGAAAAGGTTAAGCAAATTGAGTATTTTTTAGCTGAAGAATTGGCATCGGAGAAATCATAATAACAATCTGATTCAGGTAGCAGCGATGAAGAAAACACATCAGAAGAGGAGTTTAGGAATGAGAGGACCATATCACGACTCACCAGCACCAAGAAGGCAATAACTTTCAAAGTGAGAGGTGTAATACAAGGACAACAAGTGATTTCTTTGATAAACACGAGAGCTACTCACAATTTCATTGATGAGAGTTTTGTGAAGAAGAAAGGATTACAGATGGAAGAACATGACAAGTTCAAAGTGATAGTAGCTAGTGGACATAAGCTTCTTAGCACTTGCACTCGTAAGATCACTAATCTACATATGCACATGGGTGACTGTGAGATGGTGGGTGACTTCTACATGGTCGATGTGGGTGATTATAATGTTATTCTTGGTATACATGGATGAGATCTTTAGTAGAGTTTACTTTTAATTTGGAGATTTTGAAGATGAGATTTGAGCATCAGGGAAGGAAAGTGGTGCTTAGGGGATTGTTGGATGATGAGCTAAGAATGGTTTCACTTAGGAGAATGGAGTGGTTGTTCAAACACAATGAAGTGAAGTGGGGAACATAGTGTCTCATTATGCCTACTATTTCGCAGCAACAAATTAAGAGTTCTCATCGAGATATATAGGAGGTGATATCCTAGCATACCAAGGTATTTGACAATATTCCCCATGGAGTTCCCCCGAAGATAGGTATTGAGCATGAGATACAACCGGAAGAGGGAGCGAAAATAGTGATTACTACTCTGTACAAACATCCGAAGAAACACAAGGATGAGATAGAGAAAGCAACTAAGGGTTTTTTAGAGATGAGTCATATCAGACTTAAAAAGTCCCTTTGCATCAACAGTTGTATTAGTGAAGAAGAAAGATGGAAGGATGCACTACAAGGCTCTGAACAAAAAGACTATTAAGAAGTGTATCTTGGAGAGTGAATCTTTATTTGCCAAGGAATCAAAGTGTGAATTTGGCAAAAAACATCTATACCTTGGCCACAATTTTAGTGTAGATGGGGTGAGAGTGAACCTGGAGAAGATTAAAGCTATCATTGAATGGCCAACTCCAACTAACCTCACTCAGCTAAAGGGGTTACTCGGATTGTGTGGGTTCTAAAGGAGGTTTATGAAGGGATTTTCACAGTCAACAACCCCACTCATAGATCTTACGAAAAGGGGAGCCTTTGAGTGGTCAGAGTTAACCCACAGGTGTTTTGATCATTTTAAACAATTGATATCTTCTTGCCCAATGTTAGCTCTTTCGAACTTCACCAAACCATTCGAGTTGCAATGTGATGCTTCAGGAGAAGGGATTGGTGCAGTATTAATGCAAGAGAAGCACCCCATAGCTTATGAGAGCAAGAAATTGAGGGGGGTAGAGTGTAATGATCCCTTTTTGGACCCTTACTTGATTTGTTCTAAAAGCCCTTATTAGGGTTCGGTTTATGTTTACGAATGACAAATCATAATGTTTCATACTAGGAGGATGCCAATTCCCAGTAATTATCATACGTCATTATGCATATAAATTATATTATATTAAGAATAATCTCTAGTTCACAATATATGCTTAAGCTCAAATTCCTTACTTCACTTCTAACCACAGATCTTAAGAAAGATGGTAGATTTATTGTGCTAGGATGCATGCACAGCCTACAAGTGGATTCCCTCAAGGTTCTACCTATCTTGGGATCTTTCCATCATGTGACTGATTTACCCGCCTCTTCCCCTTAATAGTGATTAGTGAGTTATTAAGGAATTGACCAAGTATATATTAATAATTTATATTACAAAAATATAAATAAATATATATAACACAACTGATATATAATTTCATTCTTATTAACATATATAAATCGTATATATAATTATGATTATCAATAATAATATATATAGAATTCTGATTATAAATAATTAAACATATTCAATATATATGTATATATTACTTTACTTTAAATATATTTATTATACAACACATAATTGTATCATTTTAATATCTATGTATATAAATCTATGTCCTCCATATCATTTCATCACTAATCGAAGTATATAAGTGTCTCTGGTTCATTTCTTATATATAGTATTCCCTCCTTGATATAATATATATTTCTTAGTCTTTTGAAGATATCCATTTTATATTAAAATATTAGTTTATCTTTCATTCCATGACTATTCATCTTTTTTTATCAGAATATATATATTTATTTTCTTCCCTTGAGTTCCTCCTACATTTCCTCCTTTATTTTCTCCTATCTTTTCTCCTTCATTTTCTCCTATCTTTTCTCCCAAGTTTTCCATATTATTTCTTAACGTTTCTTCCTTTTCCCCCATGATATGTCTTTGCCAACTCAATATATATATATAAACGTGACTAGTCACGTAGTTTGAATTATAGTATTAGTATTAATAATTTGTATTTGATTATTATAAAACTCTTTATTGGTGGTATTATTATTAATTATAATTCTTCATGGGTGATATTTGTAAATTATAACTTTCCCCTTATTTACAATGTAGGAGACTTTAATATTAATTATTTATTAATTAGGAAACTATTTCAATTATTAATATAGGAAATCTAATCATTTATTAATATATTAATATTAATAGGAGACATTTAATTATTAATTTAAAATTAAATAATTATCATTATTTTAATACATATAGATTATTGATTAATTTATTTAATTAGTCTAATAATAAATTACATCGTTATTTCTAACAATTATATTAATTGTATATGGATTAATATATATGGCACCTATTTAAGATGACATTTGCATCAATTATACATACACATTAGAAAATAATATATTTGTACATACATTGATTATGGCTCATGACATAGAGAAAAGCTACTCCATCTATGACAGGGAAATGTTTCCCATAATGCATCAATTGACTAAAATTAGATAAAATCTACTTGGAGGCAGATTTCTAATTAAAACAGATCATAATAGCATAAAATAATTCATGAACCAGAGAGATCTTAATGATAGGCAGCAAAAGTGGATCACCAAGTTACAAGCCTATGACTTTGACATTGAATATGTCAAAGGTAAAAAAATGTGGTGGCAAATGCATCCTCACAGAGACCTTATATATGCTTCTTAGTTGAGATATCAAATGATTGAAGTGAGGAAATTCCAATAGTGCAAAGGATATGGGCAATAGGATTGATAGAAGGCACTATTAATGATGATAAGTATTCGGTGATTGATGATCTGATTTTCTATAAGAATAGGATTTATTTAGTGCCTTCCTCACACCTTAAGGAGTTGATCCTGAGGACATTCCATGATGCACCATTGGCTAGTCACCCAAGTTTCTTCAAGACATATAGGAAAACCGCAAGAGGTTCACATGGAAAGAATTTAAGAATGAAACCTGAAATATGTTAGGGAGTGTCCAGTCTACTAGTAGAATAAGAATGAGAACACCTTTCCAGCAGGTTTATGTTGATGTTATTGTAGCTATGGTCGGATTCCTTCAAGCCGACATAGATAACATATAGGTTGTGATAATCTAATTATTATATTATTATTGAGATAATATAATTATATTATAATATTATTGTGATATAATCATTATAATATAATTATCATGATATAATAATATAATATAATTATATAATAATATAATATAATTATTTGAATTCATTAATTGGGCCAAGAGTGTTGACCCTTGGTGAAGGGGCACCACCAATATATATAAAGGAAGATCAAATCTTCCTCTTGAAAATGCATAAGCTACATCTCTCACACAATCTACTTTATTGAGAATATGCAGTGCTCGGGGGAGACAATTGTAGATTGTCTATGGCTGGGAGGGCCAAGAGTGCCCATGGTTAAACGAGCACACCGAAATCAACATGGTATCAAAGCAAAGCTTGGGAGGAATAATCAGGCGTAGAGAAAGTGACAGCTAAATAACACATTACCTTCCTTCCACAACACGACTTAGCCATAGAGTTGGTACTGGCATACAATGATGTGGCCCTTTGTAATTTTGTATGTTTTGTATCTAAATGAGTCAATGAGAACACCCGAAAGCCGTAACAGAGGAATAAGGTAACAGAATCATTGAAGGAAATCTTCAAAGGATTTCTAAGAAAATGCACATTGCAGGTGTAGAGCCAAGTCCGCAGCCCATGCTCATGTACCAATGCACGATGGAGCTTGGAACAAGGTGCATGTGAAAGAACATACCAGGCACATCGACTATTTGACAAATTGCCTCATATCTAAACCATTACATGGAATCATACCATTGTTATTAAAGTAATAGACGGAGGAATAGGAAGGCATCAATGTCCGTAATTGGGTATGAATATATCATCGAGCTTTATATACACATCATCGAAGGATCTGAAGATGTGACTAGTTCATATGTAGAAGCATGATAGATGGTGTGGGAGTCGATACGAACAACTTAATGACTCTAGCGATACAGTATTTTAAGAAGGGCTGACAACGATGTCAATCTTCACTTGCTACGAACTGTTTTACAATGTATTGAACTTGGAACACAAGTTATTAATTCTCTAGGAGTCGTCAGTGGTGATTTATCTCATTGGAAAGCATTTGGCATGACTTTGATAACCATCTTCATTCTGGAAACTACTGTGAGCGAGCTACAAAAGTTTGGGCTTGGTCAGGTTGTGCTTGTGGCAGGAAACAAATGAGTTGGAAGAAGTGTCGTGACTAAATAAAAATCGAATGGTATACGTGATTGGAACAAAGGGGTTGTTAATGAGAAAGGAAGTTGATAGATATTAAGAGGGTCTACGTTAGTTTTCTAGAAAGTGCGGAAAACTCTACTAGCAAACATGCATAGCGGAGAAGCCATCTGGTGAACATTTTGTCTTTTCCCACTATATTGTAATAGATTAAATGATTTCTCAAACCCGTATGCTACATACCAGAATGAGGTGGCACTGATAGGAGGAAGTGGCTCATATAGTTGGTTTGATGTGGTTGAAGTGTCACATATTGTAGCATTTGTAACAATGTATACACTTCCGACAGCAATTAGAAGCTGGATCTTATTAGCAAGCATCATAAATACATATCATGTCATTCCTCTACACAACGGGACAAACACGAGAGTATTTCTCAAAAGGGACAATTATTTTGAAGTCGAGTTGGAGTATTAATAATTTCTCAGATGGCTATCCTTTCCAATAAGTGGCAGATGCTTGAAGTTTTACATGTTATCCCAGGCGATAAACCAGATCAAGTCAGCATAAGTTGTTTATTATCTTTTGCTATCAAAACAAGACAAAGATGAACCGGCGTATGCAATGATCAAGAGATACACTCCATTAAGTGATCTACAAGAAGATGATGCTCAAAATTTCTACTTCTCCCAAGGAAGTTCTAGTTTGAGTGAGCTTCAAAGTTTCACATCTCCAATTCATATGGATTTGGAATTCGAGGGGATTGCTTTGAAAAATTCAAACTTTCCTAACAATATAGTTGAAGATAGGACTGGAACTACCGAACCAAAAAAGTCATGGTAAATATGGATACTTTGTGTAGGACATATGGATCAAGTTCTACCAAAGTGAGCTATAAGGAGGGAGGATCTCACTTGCCAGTGCCTTCTGCACATCAGACTTGTATAGGACAAGTCTATGCCTTTGAATCTGATGACCAATTTGGCACATTGCTAATAAAGCATATCGTTGAGAAGATTAGGCAAGGATGTCCTAGTGTTCAAAAAGAAAAGAGTATGCTTCCATGACAAAGGGAACAACTAGAGGATCTGCTTCAGTTGACTTCTGAGAATCTTGGTCATATTGTTTTAGAGGGAGTAGACCATGAAGAGATGGTTTCCCTAATGATCAGGAAAATGTAGCAGTCAGATGACTCATGGGATGGAGTTCCATGTATGTAGGTTAGAAGACCTTTATGCGGACATCTAGGTAGTGATATTCTTGGATAGATGAATACTTGTTGGATTGAGAAGCACTCAAGAGAAGAGCTTGATGCGTCCTGTGTGAAGTCATGAGGGCTGAATAATGAAGACAGCTCGCTGCCATAAGGCTGAGTGGGTGGCACATATCTAGATAAGTTTCTTCAAGGAGGAAGAATTAACATTCAGAGGGAGTCTGACAATCCATCATAGGCAACCTTGGACAAGGAGGTCAGAAGGTTGATATCTATTTCAAAGAGAATCACATCATCATGAGGATTTGTTAATGCATTCTTCTCTATGAGAGAAGTTTGAGGCGCAAGCCCTTGTAGCATTTTTCTCTGAGATGGAGAAATTTGAGGTATCAGCCCTTGTAGCATTTTTCTCTAAAACGGAGAAATTTGAGGTATCAACCCTTGTAGCATTTTTCTCTGAGAAGGAGAAATTTGAGGTATCAGCCCTTGAAATGCATTCTTCTCAGTGAAGGAGAAGTTTGAGGTGAAAGCCCATGTTCCACCCTCTGGGAGTAGCTATGGTGGATCCACCCTTTGGGAGTAGCCATGGTGGATGTCATGTGAGATAATCCATGACTTAGCACTTATGTTTATTCACCCTCTGGGAGTAGCTATGGTGAACATCATGATGAGATGACGACATCACGTTGAGTGATTCCATGATGGGTACTTGTGCTCATTTATATTTCCATTCATGGGAGTTGCCATGATGGACCCACCCTCTGGGAGTAGTCATGGTGGAGGTCATGTGAGTGACTCCATGACTAAAACATTTGTGTTGAGTCACCCTCTGGGAGTAGCTATGGTGACCGTCATCGTGAGACAACGAGATCACGTGAGTGATTCCATGATGAACACTTGTGTTTGCTTGCATTTCCATTCATGGGAGCAGCTGTGATGGAACCACCCTCCGGGAGTAGCCATGGTGGATATTACTACATAACTCAGATATTGAGAAAGGATTCCTCCCTAGCTAAGAGGGAGTGTTGATCTTATTGTAGCTATGGTCGGATTCCTTCAAGCCGACATAGATAACATAAAGGTTGTGATAATCTAATTATTATATTATTATTGAGATAATATAATTATATTATAATATTATTGAGATAATATAATTATATTATAATATTATTGTGATATAAATTTATAATCATTATAATATAATTATCATGATATAATAATATAATATAATTATAAATTAATATAATATTATAATATTATAATATAATTATATAATAATACAATAGAATTATTTGAATTAATTAATTGGGCCAAGAGTATTGACCCTTGGTGAAGGGGCACCACCAATATATATAAAGGAAGATCAAATCTTCCTCTTGAAAATGCATAAGCTACATCTCACACACAATCTGCTTTATTGAGAATAAGCAATGCTAGGGGGAGACAATCGTGGATTGTCTATGGCTGGGAGGGCAAGAGTGCCCGTGGTTAAATGAGCACACCAAAATCAACAATTTACTTCAACCCTTACCAATTCCAAACCAAAAGTGGGAAAGTATATCGATGTATTTTATTACAAGATTGTCCAAGGTTCAGAGTAATGATTGCATCTACGTGGTGGTTGATAAGTTAACAAAATTTGCTCATTTCTTTGTTATTGCAGCCACCTATACAACAACACAAGTGACTGACTTGTTCTTTAAGGTGGTCTTTAGACTACATGAATTGCCCAAGAACATTGTAAGTGATAGGGACAGCAAGTTCCTGAGTTTATTTTGGCAGGAACTCTTCAGGTTGAGTGGTACTGAGCTCACTCCTAACACCAGTTATCACCCGCAAACCGATGCCCAGATAGAGATAGTGAACAAGTGAGTTGAAGGTTATCTGCGGAATTGTGTCAGGATAGCAATAGACTTGGATCAGATTGTTGAGTTTGGGTGAGTATTGTTACAATACCACCTACCACATGATTATCAAGATGACTTTGTTCATGGCACTGTATAGGTATGAAGCCCCTAACTTCATGTTATTACTCTTCAAGGATAGCAAGGCGCCAAAAGAAAAGGATTTATTGCAGGAAAGTCAAGACATCCCAAGGGCATTGAAGGAGAATATCCAGCAGGCTCAAAACCAGCAGAAGTTATATGTTGATCAACACAGGATTGAGTGTAGCTTTGAGGTAGGAGATATGGTCTATCTAAGACTCCACCCTTATAGACAATCTTCACTAAAGAAAAATGGTGCTGAGAAACTCAAACTGCGGGTTTTGTCATACATACAGGATTTTACAATGCATTGGGGAGGTGGCCTATGAGCCAAAGTTACCAGCCAACAACAAGGTTCATAATGTATTTCATGTCTCCAAACTCAAGAAGGCTCTAGATCACAATGTGATGCCATCAACAGAGTTACCACCCTTGGATGAAGGGGAGAAATTGATATTGATTCCAAAGGCAATCATAGACACTAGGGAGAGGACACTTCGGAAGAGGATCATCACGAAGAATCTAGTCAAATGGAGGAATCTACGAATGGAAGATGCTAAATGGGGGAATGAACAGATCTTATAGCATCCAAAACTAAAATTGCTTGAGGACAAGAAATATTGGGAAGAGCAGATTGTATTGACGCCTCTCTAGCACATGTTATATGACTTTTTCGTTAGCCTATTTTTCCATGGTCCCATAGGTTAACTAGGACATTTAAGGGACCTTAAGGATATTTGGCCTAGGTGATTTAAGTTGCAAGTGAATCTGTAGTGTTTTGGTGGGGTTTTGAGATGCTACTTATAGTAAGTCAGTTGGGTCAGATCACTATCATCGAAGGCTTATGGATAGTATCTTGTCAATGGTAATTG
Source organism: Chamaecyparis obtusa (assembly GCA_027943335.1). NCBI lineage: Eukaryota > Viridiplantae > Streptophyta > Pinopsida > Cupressales > Cupressaceae > Chamaecyparis > Chamaecyparis obtusa. Next base: position 558,061 of record BSBK01001288.1, on the reverse strand, counting down.
TTAATATCAACTGAAGAGTTTAATAATTGTTTGTGATTATTAATTTATTTATCAATAAAGTTAAGTTATAAAGTTAAATTAAAATATTCAACTTTATTGATTTGGAGACTTAAGTTAAAGGGAAATCTATTTAAATATTAAAAGTTCCCCTTTATTAGAGAATCTTGGAGACTTACATATTTTAAAAAGAATGTATTTCTATTGATCCCACATTGGTTGACGAAGTGTATGGACTCTCTGGGGGTGTTATAAAAAGCTTTTGAAAACTCATTTCAAAGCATGTTGGATTGAATAAGTAAACTTATATATGTTTTGAGAGTTCATCTTCAAGGGTTTGTGAGGATGAAATCTCTCATAAGCAACAATCTCTATGTTGTTGAGAAATACAATCTAGAGATGCGATTGGTGAAGCATTAAGGTAAAAGTTTGATTAAACAATATAGTTGTTACATTCATTAATGCAATTTCAGTTGTCCAAAGGGTTGATTTGAACTATTGGAGGTTGTGTTCGAACTGCTATTACTGCATATCAACTTCTAAATGTTGGCCATACATATTAAGGGTATATAGCAAGTGCGTTGGTCGTACAAGTCTGGTAGGGAGTCATTCAAGATGTTAATCATCTACAAGAGAGTTGTACAGGTCTGCAACTCCTAGAAGGGGGGTCGTCCAGGACTAAGACAATTGCAAGGGGGGCGTACAGTATTGAGGCTAATATAAAGAATGTTGTACATTTCTACTATTATCTGAAAATCATCTAGGTGTGGCATCAAGGGTTTGTTATTGTTGTTAATGTACTTAGTGGACAATTTGTAACAGGAGCAAAAATTTGGTATCCATATTACATTAGATTGTTGATATTTATTGAGAAATCATTGTCATGATCTGCTATTAATGTACTTCAGTACTATTGGGTCTAAAAATAATAAATAAGAACATATTTTTTGAGTTGTTCCCAATAGTGTTGTTGCAAGTTGTTTTTCGAATATTTTTGTATTGTCTCAATTTCCATATCTATTTTCTATACTGCAAACTCAGAAAAAAAAAAAAATCTGAAGTAAATCTTTTGGTCACAAGGGCTGCCCATTACACTTGTGTATAATGTCATTTAGGATTTAAGGCATAGGCAACAAAATGTACAAGGGTGTGTTAAGTTCGTTTCATCTTCCATGTAAATTTTCATCTATCGAAGGATATAAAGAAAGATCTTTTGCATCTGTTATTTTCTTGACTCTTTCACACATGCAATCTTTCTTCATAAACTTCTCCCAAACATGGCTTGTCTAATTCTGCAAATTTGATCACCTCACATATGGTTCTAATAAAATCCACAACAAATCTGACATTAGCCCAAAAACAGTCATCAAGGACCAACCCTCTAACCTCAACTACAATATCTGATGTGGATTGTCTCCAAGCTATCCATGCACCACTAACTACTGTGGAATACAAAGCTCCTTTGGCTTCACAAAGGCAGCCAAGAAAAATGAAATAAGATGCAAATCGTGTATTAGCAAGTTTCAAAAGTTTCGCGTTGGCAATTTTTTGATAAATGGCTTGTGTGTCGTGACGATTACATATGAATATCTATATTTTTCTACCCTTTTCTATGAGATCTAGAATCCACTAGAGCTTGCAAATATCTTTGAGTGCATTATTAAAGGAAAGCACACAACATGGTGTCCAAAATATATGCTTGTACTTTTTTGCACCATCATACCTATTGCTTTACAAACAGGGGCAGCATCAGTAGCAACTTGTACTACATTTGATGAGCCTACCTCCTCAAAGCTATCACATTGCTGGTTATGAAAAAATGATGCATTTCTTTCTTGCCCTTAACAGTCTATTGTCTTCAAAAAATAAGGCCCTTTGCCCCATGTTACCATGACATTAAATAGTGGACAATTTCTAGTATTTGTCCACACATCGATCACAATATTGCATGCTCTTGTATCCCACACTCTTTTCATTGATGCAATTTGTTTCTCTAATCAATTTTTTCTTTATTAATTAGAGTAGTGCTAAGCTTTTCAAAACTAGGGGGCTTATCCAAATCAGAACTCTTGGCAGCCTACCTCTTCTCAAAGCAAGTATCGCAAGTCTTATCCTCTAACCTTTACCTATAGCTCTCAACGACTCTTTGCCTCCGGATCAATATCCAAAACTATAAGTAGTATTGCTATCGGGCGGCCTATACAACGTTTACTACCAAGTTCGGGCCTACTACGAAGCATAAGTAGAATCATAAGTGTGATGTGTGAATTGTAAGGGTGATGTATCAAAAGGCGAAGTGAAAGCATAAGCGGTATGCTTTGAAGAAGGGTCGGACTTGTGATCGTAAGTCTCGCATTGCGAATAAGGTGACCTCTACCTATGCAAATAGTAAGTCTATAAATTTTCAGAATAAGGCGGAACTCTAATCCAGATCTGAACCCGAATGTGCCATGAGCCTATCCGGGGTGGCTAGTAGGCCGCAATAGGTGACTTACGAGGCGTTACCTAGTCCCGACGCGTTAGGAAGGCGTATTCCCGATTAGTAGGTGCCCTAAGTGTGGCGTCTAGTAGTTGCTTAGTAGCCCCTAGTAGGTGTTGTGTCAACAAGAGTGTCTCGAAGTCGTATAGCAATGCATATCCAGCTTCTAATTGTTAGTAGAAGAAGGTTGATAGTTTGGACCACCTTGAGTTGTCCCTTCTTGTTCCCTACTTTGCCCTTACACATCAAGCTTCTATACTTGATATTCCTTGATAGTAGATAGATCATGTAAGAGCTCGTGTAGAAGGTCTTCATTCTCTCCAAGTTTCTCAATTGGATGTCTAAGCTATCACTTATCACCTTAGCCCAATGTATCATCACTATTCCAACTAATATCTCTTCTATGAAGCAAAAATGAGCCAAAGAGGGTGATTAAACCTAAAACAAAGAAAATTTATTTGAAACAAGAAGATCTTCTCATCTGCCTCATCAAAGGGGCATTAAGGCATTACCATGGTTGTTCTTCACATTACTAAGCAATATAGAGAGAGGAGTCTATGCATCTATTGCAATAGTTGTATTCATCCAGTTCACATTGCATCGTAGTTCACAAAATCGAACTCAGAGAGTACTCAGCAAACCCAAAATTTCTAACCCAGCAAATACTCGACAAAAACTCAGCAACTCGGCAAGTACTAAAAATTATAATCTCTTAAAAAAACATATATTTTTTTGTAAAATTCAATTACAAAATGTACTAAATTAAAAATTTACATCTCGAAAGAGAAAATGGATGGCATTATAGCAGAAACATGTGAAAATGCATTTTAACCAACGTTTTACCTGAATTGGCATTTTAACCCACATTTCTTTTGTCTATAAGAAGGCGAGAGTTAAACTAGTGAAAACATGCGCAGCAAAGAAAATAGAAAGTACTCGCAGAGTTTGCAAACTATGCACTACATAATGTTGTGTAGGCTTTGTGGTTTTCTTAATGCTCTGTAAGTTATGTTTTTTTGTTTGCTATCATTTTTATTTAGTTTTATTATGCCATTTTCAACTTATCTGTTTATATGGCTGGACTCTCTATTTGCTATAATTTTAAGATCCTCTCTTGCAAAAAGAAGCATGATATGCACAGACTAATAGTGACTATAGGCAGCTAAAAGGCATAAGAGGGTTTTCCTAGGTCTTTCCACTATCAAAATCACAAATGTAATGATGAAGGGCAAGATCTTTCTCTAGAGATTGATATCTTCCCAAACAAAAATGAAAATTATGCTATAATTTCTAAGTAGAGTAATTGATTGAATCAAATAAATTCTGATCATCACTCTTCTATTTTTGGCATAATATGCTGCTATAGTTTCTAAAACCATATGAGCATTATCTTCCATCAATTTGTTGTTCATTTTTGTCATTTTATCAGAACTTTATCTTCTATCTGAATTAAATATCTAAAATAAAGTGCAATAACACTGCTGCTCGAATTACATGTATAAATTTAGTGCTTTGCCACTGGTGTAATACATTAACTCCTACAGCAGAAAAAAGTATACCAAACATTACTTGAAAAGAGGCCAATAATTGAAATAAACAAACAGCATTAGATTTGGACTACAAAATAGAAAAAGAAGGAAACAATATCATTAAGGTACCATCTAATACTTAGCATTACTTGAGTTTGTCAGATTCATCTCATTCACCCATTTGTACTGACAACTGCTAGATAATCATATTTTGATTGCCTTATGCAATGATAATCCATGGCTCCATTTACAAAAGTTCAACAGCTCTTGGCTTATATGACTTCTCAAACAACCAAAAGACAATGTCCTTATGACATGAACATATGCCTAAAGCAATGTTTCATACTTACCATTTCCAAAGAGGCACAAAAATGTTACCATAAATTTCAGACCAAGAGAAGAACTTGGGACCTGCGTATTCCATCATCCTCAAAGGTGCATATTCAGTAAAAAAAAGTAATAAAACATTCTACAAATGCAAGCATGTGATGAAATTATGTTTCTATTTCTGCCTTGATAAACAAGAAAGAATTTATAAAAAAATAAAAGAATGGATGAAAAAATATATTTTCAAGTCTAACAATTCTTGAAACAAGAAACATTGCACATATAAAATTGTTGCTAATAATCCTGAAAAGAGATTTAAGGGCAATACAAACCAATTTTTCGTAAGGAAAGAAATACACACCAAGATAATTGGCTTCCACATCAACAAAAGCCAACAAGACATAGTAATACCATCGAGCCTACAACCACCACCATAACATACAAGGTAAATACATGGGCCATGGTCAATACAAATGCTAAGATATATGGCTACAAAATCACTTAACTACTCAAATGTGCTACTCTAAAATTCTTTGAATAGAATCTAGAATGAAACCATGGTCACAAATTATTAGTAAAAATGAAAGCAAAGACAATACACAATTTCACCAAGGAAACCCCAATTTGGGGGCTAGAAACCTAGCTTGGTAGATGCCAAATGGCCTATCTTATATATTATGTAATGTCCCCTTTTTTTGGGTTCTTGCATTGCAATTAGCTGTGACTTTCTTGGTAATTGCCGACCTTGTCAAAAGGGCTATTTGATGTTACCAATATGCTCAAATGGTCTAAAGGACTCATATGATGCCTTCCAAAGTGAATTTTGGTTTCTAGTGTGTTCTCCAAGATTCTTGGAGAGAGTGTCTATTTATAGTAAGTGACCCAATTGGCCCCATTTTTCATTTTTCATCATCAATATCACTCAATTCCCACAACTCAAGTATATTATTGGCTTTAATTTGTTATTTTTACGAAGGTTTTTAATTTTATTCAAATAATTTAAAAAGCATCTGAGTGTTATTACTCGTTGGAAAGAGGATAAAAAGTTCTAAATCATGGACACATAATATTGGGACCTTGTGTATCAAATATTACCATTATTGTGATAAAAGGTCTTTTGGAGGCAAAATGGAGTTTTTAATTAAAATGTGATTTTAAAGACACTTTCAAAATATTTAGCAGGAAAAGTATATAAGGAGATTTGGAGAGCTCATTTGGCATTATGCAGATTGTTTTTCTCTTTAGTGAAACCCTCATGGTTCTGTGAGATTGGACTTGATTCATCTCAGCTTTGTTGAGGACAAAAACACTCTTGGACAAGATCAATTTTGGTAGTGAAAGATTCCTCACTAGCTGGCTGTGAGAGAAATCACCCAGGTTTCTTGCTTAGATTCAACAATTGAAGATCAAAGAAATTTGGCAGTCTTATTTTAAGACAGTTTTCAGAGTTTATAATTGGAGGTTGCCAAGAAAAACTTGGATGCCATATGAGAGGGTTTTTTTTTGCTGAGTTTCGGTGATTCAGGTATTTCCTTACTAGTGTGGGAGGAAGACTTCTATATTGGAATGGGCTTCACTATATTATATGCCCAACAACTGGGTTTAGCTTTGGTTGTTGGATGCAAGTGCTGTTGCGATGTGTATATATTGGAGAGTAAATTTGAAAAGAGCAAGTGTTGGGAATTGATGTGGGAAGAAGAAACAGTATGTCAGGGTTTATGAGGTCACTGTGAGATGTGTGAACATAATGGAAAGTCAGTTTTGCGGATTGATAAATGTATTTGGACAGTCACAGAAGGTGTGTGTGGCAATTGTGACGTGTTGGTAACATTTCTCTCATTCTTAGTAACTCGAATCTTCCTTGAAACCATAGCTTTTCAAATTCATGTCAAGGAACCTCTGTATGCTGCCAGCATTTAGAAAGATCAGGAATTTTAGTCAATACTGTACTTACAGGAGGTGTTACGTTGCTATTAATGAAGATCAGAAAAAAGTTGCTTTATATTTCTGTAAGTTGTTCAAGTTTTAAGCAGTCTATGAAATAAAAAATGATGTTGTGATCTATATGTTATCTATTTGATTTCCTGTTATGCAATGGATGTCAATTAACATATGTAAATGTCATGTTAAAAGCCAAAACACAAGCATTCCACAAACCTGCGAAATCAGAAATTCAAACAGCAGTATAAATAACAGCTATTTCATAAAATACCTACCAAAGATATAAGGAGATTCGACTGAAATTGGGCTGAACTTGTGTGGATATTGACTTGTTGGAAGAGGGTCATGTGTATGCTGGGAGGCCTTCAAACTGGGAGACTATTTGAAAACTTCATCTCAGTCAAATTTGTATTATTCAAGCACTCTAATGAGATCAAAATTTGCATGTGTAGCTCTGCTGCTATATCTGTAAATTAATACTCAGAATTTGCATAAATTCCAGTTGTTATGGACCTATGGTTATATATTGTTTCCAATATGTTTGTTAATTCTTAAGTTTGGTTTGGATATTTAATTGGAGCAAAAATATAAATTACAATAAGCCCACATACCTCAAATACTGTAATGTCCCCCTCTTGTACCTATTCAGTTTGAGGTTTCCATTAGACTATCCTCAGGTTCCCGTAGGCTAAATGGATATGGTTAGGGGACCCAGCATCCTGTGGAGAGCTCTAGCAGATGTTTTCAATGTTTTACAGTAAATTTTTAGTTTTGGCATATGGTTATTTATGGTAAGTGTTATTCTTAGTACTTGGCCTTGGCTTTTGTCCTCTCCCAATTGAGGTGCAATGCTTTCCAGTTCAGTGCCTTGGTGAGTTCTAAGGTTGAAAAAATAATATTTATTTTATTTTACTTAAGTGTTTTTTATGAAGTCACTTTATAACTTAAGTGAAGAAGTGTTTATAAAGTGTTCCCCTTTTTCCTACGCCTAGGGAAGAGGGTCATTTTAAGTTGTTTTAACAAGCACATTGGCTCCAAAAAAGTAATGCCATGACAAGGTGAGGTTTTTAACAATTTAAAAGGTTTAAGAAGGAGACAGAGGAATGGGCAGCTTATTAACTTCATTTTTTTTCATATTAATAGAAGTTTTAGTTTGATACTTATGTCTCTTTCTTTTCTTAGGTGTTTTGACATCTTCCCTAAAAGATTTTTTCTTATCGGATAACTCTAATGATACCTCTTCTATGTAATGACCCTTACCAATAGGCCACTAAAAACCCCTCAAAAATGTAATTCAAAATGTAGATAGAAAATTATTTTGCAATATATGAGTTCGCTGTCCCAAAATTTCAGAATAATAGATAGCAATCAAATACCATCTAAAACACTATCAATGATGTAGGAAATTGCTCAAAACCATATGCCATTCATATATCAACAATTTGCAACAATGCCATACATATTTCAGCCAATAATATGATCATCAAACCCTAGGTTTGCAATATAGATAGACTAAAAATTACAATGCCCTTTCACTTGCAAAATCCTAGCCTTCCTTTGATACCAATAATGCCAAATGGCAAACAAAGACAAGTCCAATGTAAAATAGTAGAGTGCTGAAGCTATATTTTGTACTCAGTTGAAAACATACATTTCTCAGAAAATATGCCAAATGCCAAATGAGAAGTGAGGAACCTGATTGTAGATGGCTGCGATAATTTTTACCAGTGCTGAAGATGCCAACACCCAAGCCAAAGTCACCCCAAATCTGAAAATGTACTTTCTTGCAGATTTTCGAAAATGTCTAGGAATTTTGAAAATTCCTTAAAAATAAATCATGGCATTTTGGGACTCCAAAATGCACCTATCTTTATCTCCTCGACGATAGAAATCCGATGCAAAAATACCCAGAATGATATGCTGAGTAATGAGGAAGATATGAGCAAAAATGTGGTTCCAAAACCCTATCCTGAAATTCTGAAAATTGAATTAGACTTATAGCAAAAACTTTTTCAGATTGCTTTTTCGCTCTGCTTTTTCGGATCTGCTTTTTCGCTTTGCTTTTTTGGATTTGCTTTTTCACTTTGCTTTTTCGGATCTTCCTTTTCGGACTGCTTTTTCGAATCTGCTTTTTCGTTTTGCTTTTTCGGATCTGCTTTTTCGGACTGCTTTTTTTGGATCTGTTTTTTTTTCTCTTGCAATCAAAAACTCAAACCCTCAGGTAAGTCTGAGGACTCCAAATAAGTTCAACTTGAAATGGCTGAATACCACTTCCAAAATGCAACCCTTCAAAGGATATTTCACGTCCGCAGTTATGCAAATCCTTAAGTAACTCCGTTCCTAAAGATCAAATGACAATCTGCAGACCAAGATGGCGCCACAAATGCTCAAAGAGAAAAGTAGTGTAAACTCAAGTCATGGGATGTCCAAATGAGAGGCCAAGCACTCTATTTATTCACTTTTCTAAGAAGCCACTAGAACTTCTAGAAGTATCCATAAAATATTCTTATAAAATCCCTTTATAATGCACTTTTATATAAAAAGTAACTTTATAAAATGAAAAGTGCAACTCAACTCAAAATTATAACATTTTGGCCCCACATAACACATTATAATAAAAAATATGATAAACACCATCTCTCCAAAAGCAAATAAGACCATCCAATCCCCAAATAATCATCAGAATGACTCTCTCCACATCGCCACCAGTCTACGAGAGCCCGTGATAGACTGATCTGGCACGCCAAACGATGTCAGCCAGAATGGGGACATGACATTCTAACTCTTCTCGAGGACCCTGAATGAACAATCTTGAATCATTCCACTTAGTAGCGATGAAAGAAGGATTCCTCCCGTAGCATGTGAGCATGGCATAAGCAAACAAAATAATTTGAAAAATGAAGGCGAAAAGTTCCCCTCTTCTATCAACTTTTAAGGGAACATCATTTTCTACATGTGAACAAAATTTTTTTGTCATTTTGACTAACAGAATTTGTCTACTCAACCATCCGGCTGCAGTACTTAGCAGAAATATATAGCTTTCACTATACCTGAATACCATCATATTGGTTAACCGAGTATAGACAAATTTACCAAAAAGGGCCGGGTTCAGCAGCTGTAAAGCGACTCCAATAAGAAACTCTATTGCCGGATTTTGAAGCCAAGGGTATTTCCGAATCAAATTTGTTTGAAAAACAAGAAATAATAGAACGGGAACAAGCATGATTGTCATTACACCAGGTTTCCAAATGCTCGCATAAATAGGGCCAAGATAACTAGATGAGAAGACCACAAGTTGTGCCACAAAAGAACCACCAAGGATCAATTTTCCCGTAGGGACAATTTTCCTGTTGTCGATGACTTCGTTTTGAATCAACATTGCTCGGGTATAATGCATTTAAGCTGGACCAATTGGCAACGTGGATAAAAAGCCATAATAAACACCAAATAGTAGAATTGGTGTAGACCTCTGAATCCACGGTAAAATTATACCGTATATTTATGTAATCATAGTAAATCAATACCTCCTTGATTTGAATTTTTATTACAATAATTGTTAATCATGGACAACTCCTCTCGTTGTTCTTCTCTTTATATATGTTAAATACATATTATTACATCATAACATCATATCATTACATCAGATTATTACATCATAACATCATATTATTACATCATATGTATTACATCATAACATCGTATTATTACATCATATGTATTACATATGTTAAATACATATTATTACATCTGTTAAATAGCATTATTACATATGTTAAATACATATTATTACATATATTTATACTATATTAATATTGCACTAGGTGCCTACTTTTTGGCTCAAATATTTACATATATTAAATACATATTCTTACTATTTATAGTATTAAAATATTGCACTAGGTGCCTAGTTATTGGCTCAGACAGTTAAAGACTTCTTAACATAAGAATATTAAATTGAATACGAATATCATTGTAGTACATTAGAATCTTAGATTATTATTTAATATATCTTATCCCCAATACTCCATAGACGGTTTGAACCGCATAATAACAATAATTTTTCTATTGTATGCCATTACCTAATGCTATGTAATGGCATATAACAGATAGTTTCAATCTGACGAGGTTAGATGATCAGAAAAGGGCTCATGACTCACTAATGAAATGCCTTTTTTATGGGCCCATTAGCCATCGAAGTACATAATCGAATGCCATATTAAGGATGAAGACTTTTAACATGTCTACTTTCTTCATTGTTTATATGTTATTGAATATTGTATGACTGGTTTTGATGATTCATAACCAACAAAAAAAAAGTGTCATTTAATTTCAAATAATATATAACAACGAAAATTTCTTGATGTTTTTTCTTTGTTTACCTTAAAGTCCTAACTTTTGAGCTACGTTATTTTTTTTGTTAAATTTAAGTGGATTTTGAGAACCTTTGGGATGCTTGTTAAATTCAAGCTCATTACATTACCAACCATTACATATTCATTTTATCCTACATATAATCTTCTTATTATTCATAACCTGTCAAGTCGGCATGTATAATTCCATTATTTCGCTCAAAACATTTTTTAAAAGAGCTCGTGGAACCATGCTATCAAACATTCCAAAATCAAATAAAGAATCAGATATTTGAAATTTTTCATCTACTATCTGGTTTAATGTCTGTTCAATAACTCTTTTACCCACAAATGCAATGTATGCATTTGGCTCGACAATCATGACATTAGCCAACATACCAAAGCTAGCAGTGACTCCACTAGTCGTAGGAGATGTAAGAACTGAAATATAACAAATTTTTCTCCTTTTGATGTGTATGCAACACAGCAGCTATCTTATTCATTTGCATTAAGCTAAAACTTCCTTCTTACATACGCGCTCCGCCAGAAGCACATACAAGAATTACTGGAAGAAGATGCTCAGTAGCATACTGTATTAAACGAGTTATTTTTTCGCCCACTACCGATCCCATACTGCCTCCCATGAACTAAAAATCCATAACTCCGAGTGCAACAGGAAGACCATTTATTTTACCTATGCCTGTTTGAATAGCGTCGAGTAAACCTGTTTCTTTTTTATAGCAAGTGTTATAATCATCATAACATTGTTCTTTTGTTTCTGTTTCTAGAAATTACTGCTTTCTTAGATTAAGAAGTGTGGTTTTAACTAGGTTTACGCCAGCGTCGACATATTCTTTCTCTTCTTTAGTTAAAGAGCCATAAGTTAAAGGATATTCTTCTTCAATATCCTCAGTATCTTCAGTATTTTCTTCTTCTTCTTTTTTCTTACAAATTTTTTCTTTGCTATCTAGTGCTAATGTAGGAAAGTTTTTCATTATCTCTAGTAAATAGAGATATATTATCTATATCTCAGTATCTTCAGTACACGAATAAATTATAGTCACAATCTTTTTCGTTCTTATATAGATTTTCTATTTGTCTATTTGTCTAAATAACTCAACACTTTTTGTACTATCTAGTAAATCATCATGCATGATATGATACATCTAGTACTGGGCCGATGATCTGAGCAATATGTCCTGTCTTCTTTTCTACAAGTGCGGAAACCCCAAAAATAAAAGGATTAGTTCTCATAAAAATAAATAGGATATTGATTCCAATTGCTAATACTAGCAAAAAACCTAAAAAAGCACAAATGCTCTGTAATGAGTTGATCAGTCAATAATCATTTAGAGTTATAACTTCAATTTACTTAGTAATCTCTTTCTTTGTAAAGTTCAACTTTGATAATGATCTAAAAATGGATTCATTATCATTATTTAAATGGAAAGAATTTATTTCTTTTTTTTTCCAAAATAGAGTAAAACTTATTTGCTCCGATTGAGTAATAAATCGCAGCAAATAAGTTTTACCTACTATTGGATTTGAACCAATGACTCTCGCCGTATGAAAGTGATACTCTAACCACTAAGTTAAGTAGGTTATTTATTATCCTAGATAGAGTCGTACCTAGATTCTAGGCATAATTAGACATATAAACAATATGCTCTTAACTAGGATTCGAATGATTAAATAAAATATCATTCGTCTTGACAGAAAGTGATCTATTTTATTAGTATATCTTCAAGACTAAACTGTGAAGGGCTATAGCTCAGCTAGGTAGAGCACCTCATTTTCACGTGCGCCAATGGTTTTCAGAAGAGTTTATTGGTTCACTCTGTTCATAAAATAGATTTGAGTCTTACTCTATGAATTAGGAGAACAATAGCATGACAAAGATGAAGTTCGTTCTGATTCGAACTATAGATCTAGTTGATATGGCCAATCTCGGGGACATTCAATGCCAGACAGAATGAGTACAATACGAGGATCTCAAAAAAGAATTATTTTCACTCTATGAACTTTGAGGTGTATGAAGTCTCATATTATTCTTTTTGGGTGAGAGAGACTCCATTTGGAGAATCTGTCTAAGCATGACAGACCTGCGTCAAGGGAACCTTTTGAAGCACTTTGGGATTGCTTCCGAAAAATTTGCGTTTGAAGCAAACGGAGCCATCTTATTATCTGTTCCGGAAAAGAATGGCAGACTAACTGATTTTTCCATCAATTAATGAAAGAGCCCAATGCAATAAAAATGCATGTTGGGTTCTTGGAACAATTCAAATCATTTTGGTAATAAGAAATTTGATCTGTTCTATCGAGAAGGTCTACGGTTCGAGCCCGTATAGCCCTATACAATTAGAAAACTCTTATATGCTTTCTCGCTCATAAAGCATCCAATTTTTTATGTTTAAATGTGGAACCGACGACTTACACAGAAAATCACTAAAGAAAAAGTAAAGAGGAAATACAAAAAGAAAAAAGAATTTCAAATTCTTCTAAATAAAATTAGAAGAAATAGTCTTTCAAATGCGACCCAGAGCAAACTCTTATTCCCCAATATCTCTGTTATAGAGAACAACAAATCGGACATCGTGTCGGAATGTGGGCACATACATAATTATTTTGTTTATGAAAGATTTCATATGTTCCACGGGTGGATCGGTACCTATCGATTATAATCGATATATAATCAAACTCAGTTGTCTTTTTAATTTGCTAGCACAGCTCACATCGTTAGAAACAATGACCCTGAAAGCTCCCTTATTTCAATAGCCTTACATCAGCCCATATTCACACGTTACAACACGAACCAACGTGAAGTCTGCCAAACTCCACGGGTTCGAACCATTTCCTATATTAGAATTCTTAAATAAAGAATATTCTTTTATTAATTTCCATGTTAAGTCACAGACGAAACATTGAATTAATATAAAAAATGATAATGAATCATTTGGGAGGGGAGAGAAGCGATTAATAAATTGACAATAGAGAAAATAGAAGAATTTTATTTATTAATAAACAGGAATCATCTATTTATGTTTCTATTTTCTGAATATGACATTTTTGGAAAAATTTATCCATATCCAGTCTTATTCCGATTCTGGCATTCTCAATTTCAAGAAGTTTGACTCCAATAAGTAAAGGGCTGGAGAAAGCCACTAGTTATGAATCAGGTATAGAACCAATGGGAGATACCTGGATCCAATTTAGAATTCGCTATTATATGTTTGCTTTAGTTTTCATTGTTTTTGATGTGGAAATAGTCTTTCTCTATCCGTGGGCTATGAGCTTTGATATTTTGGGTCTATTTAAAAGGTTTATTTGTACCTCAAAAGGAGGCATCAGGACCTGGAGTTGAATAAAGTGTTTTTAAATGTTAGCTTTTGTGTGAGCTCAAAAGGGGTCGAACTAAAAGTGGTAATTTCATATTATTTCAAAAGGTGAAATGAGAGGGAAATGGATTCAAATTCCAATGCGTGTAGCCCTAATTCTTCCCTCTTCTTATAAATTTGTGTTTAAGCTCTCATTTGCACATACCAGATTTGACAATTTAAGGAGAAGTTGCTGGAATGAGCTCTAAGAGAGCTTCTTTTGCTGGTTGAGGATGAAAAGAGTCTTCTTGGTTGCTGGTTTCGGTGGTGAAAGATCCACCTTAGCTGGTTGGTGCACTTAACTTCAGTTTTGCAATTATTTTAGCTTGGTTTGGTTATATGGGTTTGACAATGTTAAGGATTTATGAAGTGTTCTGATATGGGAATTGAGATTTTGGGGTGTGTTGAGCTTTCTTAGAGTTTACTGATGTTGTTATGGTGATAAATGTGGTTTAATGCAAATGAATTGTCTATTCTTTTTCAATGCAATGTATATTCAATGTATGCATCAAAAAATGGTGAATGGAACATGAAACACAAAACAATTTTTGCATCTCCTTCTTGTTCTCTCAAAACAAACAAACAAAAAAATCAAGGGTGAACATTTCAGTAGTATCAGAGCATATCTTTCCTGCCAGACTGTGTTAGACAACTACACTCAGCTACATATCTGCTATGAGTGAGAAAGAACAGAAGTAATTTTACAGGGAACAGAGGAAAAATCATTGGCAGCCCCCACAGGTTCTAGAAGGTGAGACAATTTCTGGCATTCTGGCATGCATCAAGACCCCCCTAGAGATAGTGAGAACACTACAAGAGGCATGGGGGATAGTGATAAGGGTAGAGCTGGTTCTGCTAGCCCAAGTTCCATGATTGAAAATAAGTTTGACACAATGATAGACATGATGTCACAACACTTGGGTAAGATTGGACAAGGTATACCGCAAAATAACACACAAGGGAATCAGAACAACTCACAGGACAGCCAAATACATTATGTAGAAAGTAGTTCCACAAATCAGTCGAGTGAATATGAAAAGCAGCCTATAGCCACAAGGTCAAACAACCTTCATAAGCCCTTCCAACCCACATTTATACAAAAATGGGCAAGGTTGCTCATGAGATTCCTCTACCATTTGGGGGATGAGTTAAAAAATGCCTATGTTGAGTATGACACCTTCCTGAAGCTCTTAAAAACAATTTAATCTTCGATGAGTTCGTGGATTAGAAGAAGAGGGGTGGTGGAAGAACTGATCACACAGGACTAACAATTCAGAGGTACCTTCAGCAAGCATCAGGCAAGGTTACACTTGCTCATGTTGATGGTAGTGATAACTGTTCAGCTAGAGCATGGGTACCTATGGCTGAGAATGAGGCAATGCTATTTGCCACTTTGCATTTTGATGGGGTTGCACATGAGTGGGGTTACCATGGCCTTATCGCCTTGGGTCACAAATCTATCACTACTTATGATGAGTTTACTAACAAACTCATTGAGAGATCTACCAAGAAAGATCCTTAGTAACATTTTAGAGAGCTGGCATAGTTGATGCTTACATAGCAGATTTTATAGGCTTTAACTTATGGTTTCTAGGAATATAGAGAGGAGATTGGTAGTCTTACTCTTGTTTAGTGAGGGATTCATGTAGCCACTTAGGGGGTGGATTAAGGGATTTGATCCTCCATCCTTGCATGAATCAATGAAGAAGGCAAGAAGCATGGACTGGGCTGCCCCAAAATCAAAATTTTAGTCCAATTCTTTCCCAAACAAAGAAGATACAAAAATATTTCACAAAATCCACCAATCAGCAGAAAAATTTGTCACAAGACTTGATAGTGAAGCCCTTAATGACTTAAGAAAAAAGAACTTATGCTTCTCATGCAAAGAGCTTTGAAACACAAGACATAAGTGAACAACAAAGGGTAAGTTGAGTAAGAGTACCATTCAGCAGAGGATTTACCATCAGAAAAAACAGACCAGCATTCTAATTCAGATGAAAAGGATGAAGAAGAGTCCTCAAAAGAGCCTAGAAAGGGTAAGGAGAATGATGGGAAGCTTGCCCAACTCCATAGTTCTCAAAAGAATGAGTCCCTATGCATTTGAGGAGTACTAAGTGGACAACCATTGATTGATTTGATGGATACAATTGCCGTTCATAATTTCATAGATGAGGGACTAGTAGGATGAAAGGGATTTTAGACACAAAAGATAGATGGTTTCAGGGTGATCGTTGCAGATGGTTTTACTATTTCTTGCACTAGGATGATTCCACAGTTGAGTATACAATTGGGGAACCATGAAGTGAAGGATAAATTCTATGTGGTGAATAATGGAGATACAGATGCAGTGTTGAGTATTGGAGATACGATTGTTCAGCAAGATCACTCAACTTTCAATCCATGGAGCTGAAATTCATATCAAAGAGAAGGAATGTGGTCTTGAGGGGGATGTCTAGTGGAAGGCCACATATAGTGTCTTTCCAATGCATGGAGAGGTTTTTCAACTATGATCAGATAGAGTGGGAAGCAAGGCGTATTATCATCCTCATAATTCCAGAGGAGGAGAAGATATATTATCCTCCTAACATTCAAGCTTTCTTTCAAAGTGAATCAAGGTTTTCACTAGCATTCCTCTAGGTAGGCATTCTAATAGGGGCATTAAGCATGTGATCGAGTTAGAGGATGGAGCTAAATTAGTTATCACCACGCCATACAAGCATCCTAAGAGGCATGAGGATGAGATAGAGAAAACAATTAAGGAGCTTTCGGATATGAGGCATATTGGACAAAGTAAGACTCCATTTGTTTCGTATGTTGTGTTTGTGAAGGATAGGACTATGCTCGTGTGCATAGACTTCGGGACATTGAATAAGAAAACCATTACAAATAAGTACCCCATCCCATGGACAAATGAGCTCATTTATGAGCTACATGGAGCATTCTATTTTTCTAAGATAGATTTGAGATTTGGATATGATCAGATTAGGGTCATTTGGGAGGACAGAATGAAAATAGCATTCAGATTTCACTTTGAGCCATTTTGAGTTTTCTGTCATGCCTTTTGGTTTGACCAATGCACCTGCCTACATTTCAGTCATGCATGAATAGAATATTTAGTAAGCAATTATGCAAGTTTGTTTTGGTCTTTGATAATATACTTATTTTCAATAGGTCATGGGAAGAGCACTTGACGCATTTGAATGAAGTTTTGGGTATTGTTGAGAGTGAGTCATTGTTTGCTAAGGAGTCCAAGCGTGAGTTTGGGATGACAAAATTATTATATCATAGACACATAATCGGCTCTAAAGGAGTTAGTGTAAATCCTAAGAAAATCAGAGCTATTTTTTATTGGCCTCCACCCATTGGTCTCACACAGTTGAAGGGCTTCTTTGGGTTATGCGGCTTCTAAAGGAGGTTTTTTATGGAGTTTTCAGAGTTGGCTGCCCCACTTATAGATTTAACCAAAAAGGGAGCCTTTGCTTGGCCTAAATCAACACAGCAATCACTTGATCACTTCAAGCATTTGATGAGCACATGTCCTGTTTTAGCCATACCAGATTTTACTGAGCCATTTGAGCTTGAGTGTGATGCATCAGGTGAAGGTAATGGAGCTGTACTAATGTGAAATAAACATCCAATTGCATTTGAGAGTAGGAAGTTGAGAGGGAGTAAAAGGAGCTACTCCACCTATGACAAGGAAACATTAGCTATAGTGCATGCCTTAACCAAATTCAAACAATACCTTGTTGGAGGGAGGTTCATTGTGAAAACAAATCACAATAGTCTTAAATACTTCCTAAATCAGGAAGATCTCAATGATAGGCAATAAAAAAGGGTTAGCAAACTTCAAACCTATGATTTTGACATTAAATATGTCAAGGTGAAGAGGAATATAGTGTTTGATGCACTGTCAAGAAGGCCACGTTTGTGCTAATTTTTAGAGATAGTAGCAGATTGGAAGGAGCAAATGCAAGCTAAATATGCAAATAATGCCCTTCCAAATAGCATTCTAGATGGTTCCTTAAAGATGACAAGTACAGAGCTTACAACCAAGGTTCAACAATTTTTAAAGGAGGCATACCTAAAGGAGATGGTGGACTAGAGAGGTTTAGGGTTTCGAAAGGAGCAAGGCAGAGCCGAACCTCAAAACAGAGGAAGTGGAGATTTCAAACAGCATCAGAACTTCCATTATGAGACTCAGAGAATCTCAGATTGTCTTATAATAGGAGATAGCAGGAGGGTTTTAGGTTTAGGTGGAATAGAAGCTCAGGAGCGAAGCGACCTTAGTATAAGGGGAGATCAG
Source organism: Chamaecyparis obtusa (assembly GCA_027943335.1). Taxonomy (NCBI): domain Eukaryota; kingdom Viridiplantae; phylum Streptophyta; class Pinopsida; order Cupressales; family Cupressaceae; genus Chamaecyparis; species Chamaecyparis obtusa. The sequence continues at coordinate 539,762 of BSBK01001288.1, read as the reverse complement.
AAAAGGAGGCACAGGGGTATGGGAGCTACTGGAATGAACCTGGTAGAAAGCACTTGATGGATAGATATGTTTCAACTAATCTAGGCGGACCTGTGGAATTTGGCTCAATAGCAAGAAAGTTCTACAAAATATATCAAAGCCATAGAAACGGTGGATTTGGTTACTTTCCAAATGTTCCCTAGGGGTTGTGTCCAATGGCAATCGTGCCATCCCATGCCTGATATAATGGAGCTAACTTCAAATGATGGGGTGTGGAAACAAGCACTCTCGATTGAAGAAGATTTAATGTTTTGCACTAAATGTTTAAGTGAAGATCATGAAACAGATGGATGTGATGTTGGAGGGAAAGGGAAAGCATCTGAGGAAGAGAAATTATTACAAAGAGTCTTTAACCTTTCAGAAGTTCTTTCTAGACAACAGGAAGAGAGTTGTAAAGAGCTTTTATCCAAGGCAGCGGAATGGGAATGCATGTTATTCGGCCTGGATCACAAAAATAAAAATAGCTTGGAGAAAGAACATGATTGTGTAAGGGATTCAATGGTTTTGGAAGGGGTTTTGAGCAAAGTTGCAGGACTCGACAAGTCCTGGCAGGACTCAGCGAGTCCCGAGCCGAGCCAAGCTTGCCGAGGCATAGTGACCTGGCAAGCTGACTCGGCCGAGTCCTCGCCGAGTCCTGCAGGACTCAGTGGACTCGCCGAGTCCCATGCCTGGACTCGGACGCATCCAGCCACTTCTAAAAACCAAAAAACATAAAAACTTAATTGTTTTAAATGATTCTTTATGCCTTCTCTAAGACCTAAAAAGGTCAATCCATCATTTGCAAAGGCTTAAAAGAGAGGGAAAAGGCTTGGGAGAAGAATATAGGGGTTTTAGAAAATAGATTAGCAAATCAATTGGCTCTCATATGTTGATTGTTGATTGTCCATGCTAGTTTCTAGCTTGTATTCACACATTGAAAGGAGCTAAAAGAAGCATTTGGAGGAGGCCTCTATAAATTTGAGTTGCATTTCTTCATTTTTGGAGCAATTTTGAAGAGGTGAGTTACATTTTTGTGTTGTTTTATAAATTTTTTACATTCAAATTTCATATTTTCATTGTGTTTACATTTGTTTGTCTTTAAATTCTTAGATTTCCTACATTTTATGTTGATGAGAAAACTTGAAAAGTAAGAAGCCCTAGTCTTTGATTTTCATTATTGTAGATGCTTATTTTTATTTATTTATGATATATTGCAGCAGCAGCATAATGTCTCATCCTGAGGGTAGTTCATCTAAGCCTTTAGTTAACCCAGATGCAGACCCTATTCGTGTAGCAAGGGATAAGGCTTGGAAATATGCCATCCCGGGCTCAAAACAAAGTAGTTACATGTTGGCATTGTCTTGTTAAATCCAATGGGGGAGGTATTAATAGATTGAAATATCACCTTCCACATATATCACGGCATGATGTTAAACCATGCCAAAAAGCATCACAGGAGATTGTACGTGAAATGCAAGCTCATTTAGAGGCCCATGAAGAGAAAAAAGAATTAAGAAAGAAGCAACATGAAGAAATGGCAAGCTTAGGTGGAGAGAGCTCTTCAATTTTTCGTTCTCCATTACCTCCATCTAGTAGTGGTACTGCAAGTGCAAATATGACCATTGGGCCTCGAATTCATAAGAAGAAATCCACACTAGATTCTATTTTTGTTCCACACACAACTCCGAGTGCCCAACCATCGCTTGAGAGCATGGGTTGGAATAGGGAGAAGCATGAGGCTGCCAAAATGGCACTTGGAGATTTGTTTTTCTACAACAACATTTCATTTAATACAGCAAGGTACTTGTTATTATTTTACTTTCTATGTCTTATTTTTCTTGTTTTTAACTTTTAAGACTCAAGAATATGCCATAATCATTATATTAATTTTTAAAGTTGAAAGTAAAACTTAATAGTATACTTATTGTGTTTATTTAATTTGTTTTAGGCCTCCTTATTGACAAATTGCAATAGATGTTGTTACTGTTTGTGGTCTAGGGTTCAAAGCCCCTAATGATGAGGAGCTAAAAGGTCCTATTTTGACCCGAAAGGTGGCTGATGTAAAAGTTGCAATTGAGGACCAGCATGACGTATGGAGGAGGAATGGTTGCACAATCATGACTGATGGTTGGACCGACAGAAGAAATAGAACACTGCTTAATTTTCTTGTCTCCTCATCAGGTAATTGTAGAGCTTGTACTTATTAGTTACTACTACTACTTGTAGTAAACTATTGATTTAGTGATTGTTGATATTTTGGCCTTTACGGTAAATATCTTTACCTTCGATAGATAAATCGATATGCATAAATAATAATAATAAATATTGGAGATATTTATTATTTATTGTTTATTTAATGGATCGATATAAGTTATATATATTAGAATGAATTAAACAAGGGCCCAAGCCGACCTCTTGAATTAATGCAAGTCGGCCCCTTGGGGAATGGTTTCATCCTCATATATATTCGGTTAAGTCTTGAGGAAGAGAGGCACCAAAAACATAATGTGTCTTCTCTCCTCAAGATTTGAATTTGCGAATTATGAAGGCAGCAGCGAATTCATGGAAGTAGCAGCGAATTATGAAGGCAGCAGCAAATTCATGGAAGTAGCAGTGAATTCATGGAAGTAGCAGCGAATTCATGGAGGCATTAGTGAATCCTTGAAGGTAGCCTTGATCTGCGAATTTTCCTCTGTCATTCGCTGGAAGATATACTAGTTGCAAGAACATATATTTGCAATACATCATATCGCTGGAAACAAACATATATCGTTGGAATTAGTTCAGAGTAGCTAAGTATTGCATATAAGGCTCAGACATACATCTGACTTTGGAGTATCAAATTTGACCAGCACCTATTTAAACAATTACGATATTGGTATCAAGGGTTTGATCTGCATCTCCAGGTTACAAGCAGATTCAGATTGTTCAAGAAGGTATTAAGCGGCAAATTGGAGGGGCTAAACTGGAGTACTTCAAGTTACAGATCAAAGAATTATTCCGGGTATTATCTTACTCATTTATATGCTCTTTTTTATTCCTGTGCTTAGTTAATTGAAAGACCTCTATAGTTTGTTCATTCCTAGATGAATCTGAAAAATACTAACAGTGACTATGATTGTACTAAATTGCTTTTTTTTTCCTCGGGTGCCACAGTGTTTTTGAAATCAATTGATGCTTCAGGGAAAACAAAAAATGCTAAGTATCTTTGTGAGGTAATTGAGGACGTGTTGATGGAGGTGGGTGAGGAGAATGTGGTAGTTCTTGTTCTTGGAGGGCTTTCGTGTTTACGAAAGTCGTTCTAAAGGAGAAGGTTCAAAAGGTGCTGCTCCAAGTTGGTTTCAAAAGGCCAAGCTTGATTTGCTTACCAAGCAAACTCCTCTTGAACGAACTACCAGTTATCCACCTTCCAAAAAAAGGAGTCCTGTTCCAAGTGAAACTTCACTTTTCTTCCAGAAACCGTTAGTTCCATTTAATTTTCCTAAGATGGCTGCTACGGGTCCATGGGGAACGGCTTTTGGTCCTTTAAATCTTACTTCACCGATACACCCATTACCACAAGGCTCACGAAAGAATTTTCCCAAATTCTATGGTGATGGCAAACAACATCCTGATGAACATATTAAGGCGTTTTACATTGCATGTGGCGTGCTTGGTGTGGAGTATCAGGATGTCTCTGTAAGGCTTTTCATTGAAACCTTGCAAGGTATTGCTACAAATTGGTTTTATAATTTGGCTACCAAATCAATCACTAATTGGGATTCTTTAAAGACCAAATTTGAAGAACATTTCAAGCCTTCACAAGATGAGCATGTATTGCTTGCTCAGTTCACTCAAATGAAGAAAGATGCACAAGAGGGAATGCGAGAGTTTATTGCAAAATTCAACAAGTTGGCCAATCGTATTCCAACTTCTTCCCAACCTACTGCTGAAAATCTCAATTGTTTCTTCATTAACACCCAACTTCCAGAGGTTAGTTTCTTGCTAAGGAGGGTTGTTCCTACCAGTCTACCAAATGCTCAAACTCTGGCAACTGAAATCGAAGATGATCTTATCATGGCTGGTACGATATGAATGGATCATTCTAAGGGAAATTCTAATGATGCTTCTTCTTCAGGAAGTACGGATCCTATGGTACAAAAATTAGCAAATGAGTTGCTTGCTTTGAAAAAGCAAATTTCTCAGAATTCTTTCAATACTCCGCACAAAGATATTCCCCGAAGAACATTCCCTAATGCGACTCACAATTATGCAGCAAAGAATCAAGCGAAGCTTTCTCCTCCTCCAGAGAGGCTTGCACTTGAAGCTCCCCCTGTTAATCATGCTACGGGATACTTTGAGAATGATCAATCTGATACTTTACTAGAAGATTATCAAATGGAGAATAATGCTGCCCTATACAATGAAAGTGACGGAGCAGCTGGCAAATCTAACATAGGGTATGTTTACTATAAAGATCAAGATCCTCAAGAAAGTTTTGGTCATGCTTATGCAGTTATGAAATGTTCCTAAACGAAGCTAGCTAGACAAAGAGATGAAGCTGCTAAAGCAAATGTTGATATACAAACACCTATCACGCTTGCCAAAAGAGGAACACCGTTGCCTACTCTTTCCAAAGATGCAGCTAAGGACCAAGTAAGTACAACTAATGCTCCTGGTATTTCTTCCAGTATACCAAGACCCAGTGTGTCTAATCCAAAACCTCAAGCTGAAGGTTTTTCCTCTTCTCTAGCCAGTTCATTTCAAGCATTTGATATTATAGACCATGCTAAGAAGACTAAGATCCAGATGTCTGAGGTTGAATGCCTACAAACTTATCCAGATCAACTGGAAAGGCTGAATAAGTTTGTCGAAGTATCACAACCCACCCAGGCTCAGGTTGCCCCGGAACCTAAAAATTTGTCCAATAACTTAGTTACCATTCCCTCATCTGTTTCAGGAAAAATAGAGCCTTTCTACATTTCCTTGCTTATTAATGGTTTCAAATTAAGTAATTGTGTTATTGATTCCGGAGCGTCTGATAATGTCATGCCAGCTAAAGTAGCTGAAGCCTTAGGTCTTACCTTGACAAAGACTTTTGGAAATTGTTATTCCATGGAGAATAAACAAGTGCCTCTTCAGGGACAAATCAAGGATGCTCAGTTTGCATTCGCATCTTTCTCTGAAAAGAAAATCAAGATGACTATTTTAGTCACGGATGTTCCTGCTTCCTATGGTATGTTGCTTGGTCGAAATTTCTATAAGGATGTGGGTGGTGAACTTAACATGGACATGTCTGAAGCGCAAATACCTATGAAGGGCAACATGCAGAAGCTGCTTCCTGAAAGGGAAACTAAATATGTTGTTGTTAAGTCTGATAATCCTCATGCTCAAATTCTTTTGAGTCAGCCGGAATGCGTAATTATTACCTCCATATTGATGATATTTCAGAATTTGCCGAGGATTGGCCTTCAGATGCATCTATGTTGTCATGTGTTTCTAATAATGATAGATTTGTGGATGCAATTGAGGATCAAGTAGCTAATGATGTTCCTGTAACATCTATGATGGATGGAGAAGCAATGGAAGTAAATGATGATATGAGTTCTTCTTTTTCATCTGATGATGCGAGTACTTCAAGTTCAAATGAAGTATGGACATTAGAGTTTGATGGCAATTGTGCATCAACTGAGTCTGGTGCCGGAGTTGTTTTAATTTCTCCACAAGGCGAGCTTTTTCCATATTCTTTCAAACTACAGTTTGATAATACCAATAATATCGCTGAATATGAAGCTTTGATATTGGGTATTGATGCTGCTCTGAATAAGGGGATTCGTAGTTTGCATGCTCAAGGAGATGCCGAACTTGTGGTATGTCAAGTTTGGAATCAGTACCAAACAAGGAATGAAAGACTCAAGCATTACAGAAACTTGGTATGGGATTATATTAAAGGTCTTGATGCCTTTAATATTTTTGTGGCTCCAAAAGAATTTAATGATAAAGTTGATTCTCTTGCCGCCTCGGCAACACTCTTAATTCCTCATAAGAGTTTTGAACAAGATAGATATTCTATTCAATTAGTTTTTCGCCCAAGTGTTCCTGATAACTTTCAGCACTGGCAAGTTTTCAATGATGATAACCAAATTATCAATTTTCTCGAGAGGGGAGAAAATTTTGAAGAACTGTATTTTGAAGGTAGTAGTTCACCTCCTCGGGAGAATATCTCTGAAAAAGATCCTGATACTGGTGAAGAGTTCATTCAGCTGAAAGGAAATAAAATTCCTCGTGGCTTGGTTTCTCTAGAGCGATTGTTTGATAAATATGATCATTATGTCAAAAATCAACAGGAAGCTGGACCTATTTCTGCTATGGAGTTTGAAAAATATAATCTAGGATCAGAGGTTGATCCCAAATTTGTAAACATTAGTAAATGCTGCACACCTGAAGAACGAGATCAATTTATTGATCTTTTGCGTGAGTATATTGATGTTTTGGCATACTCATATGATGATTTGAAGGCTTTTCGTCCTAAAGTGTTGCAACATGATATTCCTCTCAAAGCGGGAACCACTCCTTTCAGGCAAAAGCAGCGGTAGTATAATCCCAAAATTTCTGGCACTATTCTGGCAGGGATCCAGAAGATGCTAGATGCTAGAATAATCTTCCCAATTCAGCATTCTACATGGGTGGCTAATATCATCCCAGTACGAAAAAAGAATGGTGAAATCAGCATTTGTGTGGATTTTCGTAATCTGAATCAAGCATCCTTGAAGGATAATTATTCTTTGCCAATCATGGACCATGTTTTGCAAATGGTGACTGGTTATCAGATGTTATCCATACTCAATGGATTTTCTGGCTACAATCAAATTGAATTCAGGGAAGATGATCAGTACAAAACTGCATTTACAACTCCGTGGGGTACTTTTGCTTACAATAGGATGCCCTTTGGATTGATCAATGTAGGCGCTACTTTCCAACGAGCTATGGATCTAGCGTTTCGTGACATCAAGGATAAATTCATTGTGGTTTACCTTAATGATCTTACCATTTTCTCCAAGCAAAGGCAAGATCATGTATATCATCTACGTCAAGTGTTGGAGAGGTGTCGTCGGCATGGAATTTCTCTCAATCCTAAAAAGTCAATTTTTGGGGTTACAGAAGGTAAAATTCTTGGACATATTGTGTCTAAGGAAGGAATAAAGATTGATCCTGAATGGGTCAAGTCTATTCAAAGTTTGGCATTACCTACGAGCAAAATTGTCGTTCATTCTTTCTTTGGAAAGGTGAATTTCTTACGGAGATTTGTTCCAGATTTCGCGGAAAAGACTCGTCATATTTCAAATATGATGAAAGGAGCATCAGTATTTCGCTGGAGTGCTGAAGGAAAGGCTGCTTTCAATGAAATCAAAGAAGCAATTGCTCAAGCACCGGTGTTAGTCTGTCCAAACTATACAAAGGATTTTATCATGTATAGTTATGCTTCTGAACATACCATGTTAGCTATTCTCAAGCAAAAGAATGTCGAAGATATAGAATCTCCCATCGCATTCATGAGTTTTCCTCTAAAGTCACATGAGTTGAAGTATTCACTGATGGAGAAAAATGCTTTTGCAGTTGTAAAGGCAGTCAAGTACTTTATATTTTACATTCTCAACTCACATGTTGTAGTTCTTGTTCCTGATACAATTGTCAAGTCAATTTTGATGCAGCAGGAGTTTGCAACAAAGAGAGGCAATTGGATTGCCAAGATCCAGGAATATGATATTGAGATCAAACCAACTAAGTGCGTGGCAAAGGTTTGTGTCAGCTTATGGCTGAAAATGAACCTAAGAAAGTGACTCCTGAGGATTTACCTAGAGTCTTGTTTGTGAGTACAACTGATGAATGGTATTCTGACATCGCATACTTTCTCACATATGGCGAGTGTCTGACACATTTGACTTATAAGCAAAGAAGAAGCTTAAAGTTGAGGGCTGCTCACTTTGTTCTTTGGGACAGTGGATTGTATAAATGTAAGATTGATGGCATATTTCTTCGTTATGTGGATAAAGCACAGCAAGATAGATTGCTAGAATCATTTCATGATTTGGCATGTGGTGGGCATTTTTCAGCACCTGTGACTGCTCATAAGATTTTGCGAGCAAGCTACTACTGGCCAACTCTTTTTCAAGATGTATATAGTTGGGTACGCAAGTGTGATCGTTGTCAGCAATTCGTAGGAAAGCAAAAGCTCGCTACATTACCTTTAAAGCCGATAGTGATTGAGGAACCATTTCAGCAATGGGGCCTTGATTTCATTGGTACTATCAATCCAGTATCCAGTGCAGGGCATACATATGTTTTGATTGCAACTGATTATTTCATTAAATGGGTGGAAGCAATTCCAGTAAAGAATGCAACATCATCAGTAGTATGTTCATTCTTGAAGGAGAATATTATTTATCGCTTCGGGGTACCTAATAAAATTGTGACAGACATTGCTTCAGTTTTCTCCTCATCAGAGATCACTCAGTTTTGTTTTGAATATGGTATTACTCTTTCACATTCATCTGACTATTATCCACAGGGGAATGGTCAGGCTGAATCAAGTAAAAAAATTTAGTTACTATCATTTGCAAGCTTGTGGATGAAAATCAAAGGTCTTGGCACAAGGCTTTGTTTGATGCTTTATGGACAGACAAGATTACACCCAAGAGAGCTATTGGCATGTCACCATTTCAGCTCCTTTATGGTTTAAATTCAGAAATTCCCATAACTTTGGAGCTTCCTGCTCTTAAGTTGGCTAAGGCCATTGAAGAAGGGACTTTTGAGAGTTCTTTGGATAAAAGAATCATGTTCCTGCACCAGCTGGAAGAGCAAAGAACACAAGTGGATCGACTTACAATACATCAGCAGCAAGTCAAGAAGCTTTTTGATAAAAAAGCTAAGCAGAGGGAATTCCAAGTTGGTGATCGTGTCCTACTTTGGGATAAAAGGCGAGAACCGAAGGGAATGCATGGTAAATTTGATTCTCTCTGGCGAGATCCCTTCACAATTGAACCAGTGGCTGGAGAAAACAGATTCTTGTTGGCTTATTGTGATGGAACTCCTTTTGCACAACCATATAGTGTGCAACATCTGAAGCATTATTTTGAATGAGCTACAGATAAGTACCCTTGTATATAATGTCCAAGTCTTTTTAGGTTTTTAGGATTTTGAGTCTTTTTGTTTTTAGTCGCCTAACTCTATAGCCCAATGGAGTAGATGAAGGCACTAGAGGTCTGGATTCTACATTCCTCATTGTTTCTAAGAACAAATGAGGTACATTCCCCAATTAGAGCCAGTTGTTGTCCTCAATTTTGAGATCACAAAATTGTGGCAACCCTACGCAATTTTCTTGTGAATTCGTACGTGTATCCTCTATGATTTGAATGTTTTGGATAATGCATTATAAAGACAATTCGTCATCCCTAAAATGCTCTTTGTAACACATATTTCATATGTTCTTTAAGTCCTTTTCTTTGTTTTTCTCTTTCTTGTTAGCAATTTTTAGTCTTGATTTTCCCTTGAGTTGATAGCCCTTTGGAATACACCCATTTCGAGCTATCTTAGACATCAAACAGAGTTGTATAACTCAAGTTATGATGCAAAAGGTGGGGTTTTTCAAGCTGACTACATATTATTTAAAAATCCATTAGGGCCCATTTGCATGCTAGAATTAGAGCCCATATTCCGGAATTAGATTTCCGGATAATGTCAATTCCATGTTTGTGTCCATCCAAAAAATTGGAATTGGAATTTTGAAATTCCAATTTTGCCCCCAAAATGGGCATTTCATCTTCCGCTCAAATAGGTGGAATTGGAATTTCGACCAATTCCAATTTTTATAAAACCAAATTTAATATTTCGTGGGATCCGTGACTATAAGGATGTATATATATACATGTGTGTATATACACATGTGTATGTGTGTATGTATATACACACACGTGTGTATCTGTGTATATATATTCACATGTGTGTATATGTGTATACATGTGTGTATATACACATGTATGTGTATGTGTGTATATATACACATGTATGTGTATATATACACGTGCATGTATATATAAACACATGTGTGTGTGTATGTGTGTGTATGTGTGTATATGTGTATATGTGTGTATGTGTGTATACACACACATGTTTGTATGTGTCTATATATACACGTGTGCATATGTGTATACATTTGTATATACACACATGTTTACACATATACACACATGTGTGTATGTGTATATATACACGTGTGCATATGTGTATATATACACACATGTATCTGTGTATATATACAGACATATACACACCATATTTAAAGAAATTAAAATAAAGAATTAAAATTCCTTATGCATCTTCTTAGTCATCTTCCGGGTGAACCAAACGGGTCAGCCCATATTACGAAAATCATTTTCAGGATTTGTATCTTCCAGAATTGCAGCATCTTCCACAATTGACTGGAATTGGCATTTGGTAGTCCAGCACCCAAACGGGCCCTAAAAGGTGGGTTTTTCAAAGTCATTTGCACGCGTTCGAATTATATTTAATATATTAAATGGATTTTTAAGTTCATTTTCAAATTTCAACTCATTTCGAATTGATTTAGTTATAGTTTTTAATATTTTCGTGAAATTAGCTTTAAAATAATCTAACTTCATGTTACTTTATTAAACACTATAATTATTGTTATTACTAACCAGTTACTGAGAGGGGGGGGGTGAATCAGTAAAAGCTATTTCTATTCCAATTCAACACTTATTTAATTATTCTTTTAAGTTAAGCAGAATGAAAACAATCATCAACAAGCATAAAGAGAAATACACAAATCAACACAAGATGTATACGTGGAAACCCTCAGTTAGAAGGAAAAAACCATGGTGAAACAGAGCTCACAACTTCACTACTGCAGAATGAAGGCGCCCTGTTAGGAGCTTACAAAAGCACTGGTGAAGGTGCTACCCGGTTAAGGGATTTTACAAAAGATTGGTTAAGATCTTAGCCCTGTTAAGAGTCACCTGGTTAGAAGTCTTTTAACATCAACAAAGATGTTACCCTGTTAAAGGATTTTACAAAGAACCGATTAGGTCCACCTTGATAGAGGGATTTTAATTTTCTTTCACACCTTATAAAAGCAATGATCTCATATGACACTGAATGTCTGATTAGATCATACCTATTGATATCTTCCCAATTTTTTTGGCTGTTGAATCTTTTCTGCCTCTTTGCCTTTCACCTCTGGTGACTGTGATCTTTATGTAGATGTCTCTTCACTGCTCTGTTTACTCAACAACTCTCAACAACACTTTTCTTGCGTCTTATGACCTGTATTTATACAAGAGTTCACCGTAATGAAACCCTTAACTCATAGAACCGCCAGGTTGTAAACTCAACAATAAATCATGCAACTAGCAAAAAGCTATGCGTTGTGATTTGGAGTTTACCTTTAAAACATCTGTAGAAATAAAGCTAACTTCTGTTAAAAAGCTAACTCCACTTCTGAGCGGTGGATGTCCCGTATAATTCGGTTTTAACTCAAACTGCTCCGCAGAATCCGGTGCGGATCTTTAGGCAGTTAGACTGGTATATCCTATACCCGGTTCATCTCTGTATGCACTTTGAGACCGGTACTGTGTACTTAGATCGATCTACCAGTGTATCCCCTTTGCTTCATCTACCAATGTATACACTTTTTTTCTAGCCTACCGGTGTCTTCTAAGTAATGTGAGTGACCAGTGAGCTTTTACCAGTGCATGGTGTTTGTGAATTTACACTAATGACAACTTAAATTGCTAATAATATTCCCCTTTGTCATTGGTGGCAAAACCATACACAAACCATACTCACTTGTAACAATTTATACCTGGTTCTTTGTAGACTGCTCTATTTCCTCTGTAGTTGTAGACTCCCCTTTTTGTCTGTAGAACACTTCCCCTGTTTCGAACTTCCCTTGTCTGAGTGCTCCGGTGATTGTTCTACTCTTTCCTGTCCATTTCTTCTTCCCCTTTTTGCCTCCATAGGACAAAGGGTTATGCTTCTCTTCAGATTTGAAGTTTTGTGAAGATATCCTTATATATTGTTTTGGTAGAGTGAAGAAACGGTGCCCACTGACCGGTTACATATTCAATGTTCTTTTGGGCTGCCTTAAGAGAAACAATGATGTTCTCCATATCTTCCACAGTTTTGTAATCCGGATCATTGATCAGAGCCTCTGTAGAAGTTGTTGTTTGGTGCATGATGTCAAGTGTTGGGGCTAGAAACATCTGAAATCCAATAATATCTTGGATTCGTTTGTTCAGCTCTTCAGCAGTCTTTCTCAGTATTAGAGCAAGACTTGTCATTTCTCTGCTAAAATTTGCCACAGATTTATTCTTGATGTCAAATTGGGATGACAAAGCTCTTATGTCCTCTGAGGTCTTTGCAGACTTTTATGTCAAATCTTGCAAAAATATTTCAAAGTTTGAAGTTCTGCTCATCAAACTTCCTGCCACTTCAAGTTGTTGTTGAAGCACTCTCAGGTTGGTTGACACATTCACCTTGATTTCTTCAACTTGTTTGTGGAGTATCTCCACTCTTTTCTTCTCATAGTGGTCAATTGCCATTGTTTTTGGATCAGTTAGATCCTCACCGATAGTTTGTGCCATAACTTCTAGTTGATCGATGACCGGTTCATCTTCATCTATGTCAGCATCTGGTACAAAGTTACACAGAATGTTCTTTACGATGGTCAGGACCATGTCCTGTTTCCTTTTGGTCAGCTCTTTTAGCTGCCTTGTTGACATCTTGTTGATGTCCACCACTGTATTGGTAACCTTGCTCTTTTTAGATTCCTTCTCCTCGGCAAATGACAACTTCCTCTTAGATGAGGAGCTTGGTATGTCTGCATGGTCCTGTTTCCTTTGCTCTTGCTCCGGTTGAGCTTGCTCAGTGTGGACTGGGATTTCTTCCTCTTGTCCCTTATTCTCTTCAGCTCCTTGATGAGTTGTATTTTCTGGTTGAACCTCTTCTTCAGGTAGGACTCGCTCGGCAGGTGGTTCTTCCTCATTTCTGAGTATCATCTTCCGGTTGCATATTAATTTCAACATCGTTTTCTTGTTGAAGTGGTTCTTCCGGTGGGACTTCTTTTGTGCGTTGCTCTTCAGCAGTATGGAGTTCTCCCACAGGTATTTCACTTCCTATCTCTTGTTCAGCATTTGTTTGTTCACTAGATGTGAACTCCTCTGTTTGAACATTTTCCTTTCCGGTAGAAGGTTCTTCACCAGTGGTGAATCTGACCGGTGGTGCTTGTATTTGTTCAACTTGATCCTGAGGACCTAAATTGTGTAGGGTACTGAAATCATAGTTTTGCTAGAAATCCAGAGTCTCCTTGTAGACCTCATTTTCAAATTCATTTATTATTTTGGCAACTTTGTACTTAGTATCCAAATTCATTGATGCTTCTTCTAGTAGAAGCTTGATCCTATCTTCACTTATGCCATGTCTGAGTTTTAGACAAGGTTTCTCTATTAATTCTTGTATTTGTTCCTAGACCGGCTCTCCATTTCGCCTGAATCCTAGAATTTAATTCTGGTGGAAACTGAGACCTGTAATCCCTTGGAGTTTTGTGAAAGTCTAGAAAAGTTTCCAATATTGCTACAATTACTGTCTGTTTATCATTCTCTTCTAGCACACTATACCACTTAGCAACATTGTCTATTATACCGAAGTCCATTACTTCATCAACTATATCATTGACTGACATAGGTTTAGTGTTACCTTTTCTCGGAGAGATGAGAACGGCTAGTCGTGCTGGCTCGCTGCTCTTGTCATCGGTAATGTCGATGACCGGTACCATGGAGCTCTTTTCTTTGACAGGTGCATCGGCTCCAAGCACTCCTTTTCCTTTACCGGTGTTAGGGACCGGTTGAACTGTGGCTCTTTGGCATTTTTCCTCAGCTTGCTACTGGGCCTGAAGAAGTTTGGTCCACATCACTACTCCATCATGCACTTTCTCAGCTTCCCCAATAAGCATGAGACCGATCCTTCTTTTTGTCGAGAAGGTTTGTTGATGTAGTTCAGCTTGTTCTGTGGCTTCTTCCAGAGTGAGGTGGTTCTAGATCTCTAGAAGAGCTCGTATCCTCAGCTCCTCTCTATCTATTGAAGCCTTCCACCGATCTTCAATAATTTGTAGAAGATCTTCAGGTAGAGTTGTGTGAAGTGCATTAGGATGTAGATTGAATTTATGAAGGCAGAATACTATCGCTTCTTCAATTTTCCTTCTGTCTTCATCATTGGCCAGTTGATATCTGCCTCTAACAGAACCCATAGCACCAGACTCTTTTAGTCCTGCCACAAATTCATCAATTGTGGGCTTTCTTCTTCTTGGTGGATCTCCCTTTATCGGTTTGCTTGAACCCCTCTTCCTTTTGATTATCGGAACAATGTCTTCTGAATCTGTCTCCTCTTGTTCTGTTGCCTGGGCACTAGATACCAGTTTAGTCTTCTTCTTTTGAGCCTTGGTTTGCTCAGTCGCCGGTTTCTTCTTTGGTGTGGGGGCCCTCTTGTAAACATTCTTGATCAGTGCCCTCTTTTTCAGATTCTCTAGAATCTCTACAAACGTGCCGAACTGGTTGGCAGTGAGATCCAGATTTGCTTCATTTATGGCATCAGCATATGCCTTAGCAGTTTTGGTGGTGGTCTCATACCCTAACTCAGGAGCATACTCCGTTCTCGGTTCCACTGCCTGAATGATGCAGTGATCGGTGGAAACCAGAAAACACACATCATCTTTGTATAAGTTAACAATAGTTGACGGCACCCGCTCCCTTGCATGCATCCTTAGTTGAAAGGCTTCAAAATATTCGGTCATTACCTTACTTAACTGGTTTCCTAGTTGGTTGGCCAATTCAGCTATTTGGTACATGACCGGTCTATCGGTCTTCCATGCCACTTTGCCAATACTTAGAAAGAAGCTCTGGTAGTAGTAGAGACATACTAATAGGGTCCCGTACTTCATAGATTTCTTCTTAACCATACCAAGCTTTTTCATATTCTCAAATATCTGCCCTCGTAGCATTTCACAGATATCATATTTGGCGTTATCATACATTATCCGGTGGGCGGCATGAATGGCTCCTCCCGGTATGCTATTGAGATTATTGGATTGATAGATTTTATAACCTATCACTGCGGATGCAAACCGAACCCCATCGTCTTCGATGTCGTTCACTGTCATGAGACGACCATCGGATTTGGATTTCGTCAACTTTGTGACGATTGCATTTGAGATAGTTTGTAGCGTCAAGGCTTCCCCTTCCTGACTGTATCCGGTTACCCGATGTAAATCCTCCTTGGTTATTTCTGTAACTGCACCCTTTTGTAGCCAAAACCCTGGATCATGCACTCGACTGAGGACCAGATGAATCCAGTCAAGCCGTAAGATGGTCGGATAGGTGACTCCGTTGATAAGACCGGACGATACCAGCTTCGCGTATCGGTCTTGCAGTCTTCCGTCCTCACACAGAGAGAGATACTCGCCCTGAATGTATGTTTCACCAAGTTCTTGCTT
This sequence comes from Chamaecyparis obtusa, assembly GCA_027943335.1. Lineage (NCBI taxonomy): Eukaryota > Viridiplantae > Streptophyta > Pinopsida > Cupressales > Cupressaceae > Chamaecyparis > Chamaecyparis obtusa. Next base: position 524,200 of record BSBK01001288.1, on the reverse strand, counting down.
GGCGTGGATAAATGCAGTTACGTCTTCTGTCATAAAGATGCCCTCCGATACTGTTGACAAGGCTCCAGCCATATCGGTTGCTCGATTCTGGATCGCCGCAATATCATATGCAGATCGGTCCACTTGATTTCCCTTTATCAACTTCACTGTAGCAGATGATGAGGCCATATCTTGATAATCGGTTTCAACAGAAGGTCGCTTGATCGGTAGACAATAGCTCACAGTGATCAAAGCGCGAGAGTTTTACTTGGCACAAGAATTCGTTAAATGCAATGAAAGCAAAGTAAAACTTATGAGTAATTCTTCTTTCTTTTATAGGGTTAGGTCATAACGGTAATTACCAAACGGTAACTATTTGTTAAACGGCTACAGTAATAAATGTCTTACCTAACTTTTCTTTCCATTTTTGCCAACCAATGATCCGGCTTTTTCGGTTTGGCAAACCTCAGTTGATTACTTCTTACCAGTCTGGTTATCCTTGTAGACTGAGTGAGTCTGATTCTCATCAGTCTTATTGGGAACAGTAGATTGTCTACCGGTTCCCTCTAGGCCTTCTTGGCTCAGTTTGCTGAAGAGATATCACAATCAACAGATGATGACCTTTCCTCTGTTTTCTCCTCAGCAGGGCTCTTTGATTCCTTTTTGAACCAAATCTGTCTGACTGTTTTTCCAGTCTTCTCTTCCTTATTGATCTTCTCATTTGAGGATGAGATCTTCTCTACCGGTTTGACCAATTCTTTCATTTTTTTAGATGACCGGTTCCTGCAATTTTTGGCTAAGTGTCCAACTTTGTTGCAGTGATAGCAGACTACCCTGGTTGCCTTCCATGGATTCACCCTTCTAGTGTTAGGTGATTTGCACCACGAGTCACTGTGACTGTGTATCCCACAGTTTGCACAACTGGTTGTTCTCTGGTTCTTGTTTCTCTTGGTGAATACCGATCTTGGGGATCTGAATGCCATAGTCTCTTATCTGGATTTCTCAGCCTTGTGTCCAAACTTATTGCAGGCATAGCAGTAGCCCTTGAAACTTCCCTTGCTTCCACTGGACATAGTTGAGGGGCTGGACCAGCATTCATTGGTCTTGTGGCCATGTTTGCAATAGTACTTGTAGTAGTTGTGGTTTGGCTTTACCAGTGCATTCCTGCAGTCATTTGTTCTATGACCCGGTTTCCCACAATGAATACAAGAGGTGTTGACGGTCTTCTTACCTTTTTGTGCCAGCGGCTTCTTCTTTTCTTTCTTGTTTGTCTTGGCTCCAGAAGACTCACCAGTCTCTTTGGTGACTTCACCGGTGAATCCAAGACCGGTGTGATCTTTATGCTTTCTTTGAGCTTTAAGTTGCTCATCAAGCTTGACTGAGCTCTCATTGTATTTTCTTAGGGTTTTATTTCTTTCTTCAAGTTCTTTCATTTGTTCCTTCAGTTGATACAGCTCTAGTGCCAATCTTTTGCATGCTTCATCCTTATCATGCCATCCCTTTTGCATGTTGGCATTTTCTTGTGTGACAATTTGCATGTCTTCTTGGAGTTGCAAATGATAAGTTCATTCACCCCTACTGCTTCCTCTGCTTGGTTCCGTGCTTTTTCAGAGGTTGTTAATGACTTGACTGTTGTGTTTCTTTCATCTTCACCTTTTCTCTTTTTCTCGATCAGTTGAGTCATCCTCAGGGCATTATTCTTTTGTTCTCTCTTAAGGTTGGAGATCTGATCGGTCAGGATCTGATTCTTTTCCATGAGTTCAAATACTACCTCCTCAACTTCATCAGATCCACTCTGCCCAGAGAGTTCATCAATGGTCTCATTGCTCTCATTCAATTGCAAAGTCAACTCCTTTCTTTTTGCAAGTGATCTCCTCAATCTATTCTCCAAAGGCAATAATGTCGTTGGCTTCCTCTAGCTGTTTCTGATACCTGTAACCCTCCATGATCTTTCTCTCAAGCGGTTAAGCTTTATACATGAGAACTCGGCTCTGATACCAATTGTTATTACTAACCAGTTACTGAGAGGGGGGGGTGAATCAGTAAAAGCTATTTCTATTCCAATTCAACACTTGTTTAATTATTCTTTTAAGTTAAGCAGAATGAAAACAATCATCAACAAGCATAAAGAGAAATACACAGATCAACACAGGATGTATACGTGGAGACCCTCGGTTAGAAGGAAAAAACTACGGTGAGACAGAGCTCACAACTTCACTACTACAGAATGAAGGCGCCCTGTTAGGAGCTTACAAAAGCACTGGTGAAGGTGCTACTCGGTTAAGGGATTTACAAAAGATCGGTTAAGATCTTAACCCTATTAAGAGTCGCCTGGTTAGAGGTCCTTTAACATCAACAAAGATGTTACCCTGTTAAAGGATTTTACAAAGAACCGATTAGGTCCACCCTAATAAAGGGATTTTAATTTGCTTTCAAACCTTATAAAAGCAATGATCTCATATGACACTGAATGTCTGTTTAGATCATACCTGATGATATCTTCCCGGTTTTCCTAGCTGTTGAATCTTTTCTGCCTCTTTGCCTTTCACCTCTGGTGACTGTGATCTCTACGCAGATGTCTCTTCACTGCTTTGTTTACTCAACAACACTTTTCTTGCGTCCTATGACCTGTATTTATACAAGAGTTCACTGTAATGAAACCCTTAACTCATAGAACCGTCAGGCTGTAAACTCAACAATAAATCATGCAACTAGTAAAAATCTATGCATTGTGATCTGGAGTTTACCTTTAAAACATCCATAGAAATAAAGCTAACTTCTGTTAAAAAGCTAACTCCACTTCTGAGCGGTGGATGTCCCGTATAATTCGGTTTTAACTCAAACTGCTCCGTAGAATCCGGTTCGGATCTTTAGGCAGTTAGACTGGTATATCCTATACCCAGTTCATCTTTGTATGCACTCTGAGACCGTTACTGTGTATTTAGATCGGTCTACCGGTGTATCCCATTTGCTTCATCTACTGGTGCATACACTATGTTTCTAGTCTACCGGTGTCTTCTAAGTAACGTGAGTGACCAGTGAGCTTTTACCGGTGCATAGTGTTTGTGAATTTACACTAATGACAACTTAAATTGCTAACAGTTATTTATTAAATTAATTCAAAATTAAACACTTAAGTTAAAAAAAGTGTGGTTTTTTATTCTTCATTGCATATCATCAACATGCAAAACACTTTTTAAAACCAACCTCTTGAAATTAAGTCTTTTACACATTAAATACGTTGTTTTTATGCGTAACTGCATATATATAACATGTAAAAGTGGCTTTTTCTAGGCCAAAAACATGTTTTATAAGGATGTGCAGTTGAACCTCAAAAGAATGTATTTAATCATTTTGAGTGTTGTTTTTATATGTAACTGCATATAGAAACAACGTATTTAAAAGTCTTCAAGTGGCTTTTTCCTCATGAAAGACGTTCTATTTGATGTGTAATTGCACTTGAAAAGTGTGTTTTTAATGGAGAACCACTAAAGTGTTGTTTTTAAACTCAAATACATATCCTTTTATGTATTTTTACATGTGTAAATACCCTTTTAAAACAACGTTATTAATATTCCTCCTAGGGCGTCGATTTTAAGGAGGATTGCATATGTTTTAAAATTCATGAAAACATCTTCCAAAAGTGCATTTCCAGCCTAGGGCATCGAATTTAGGAAGGATTGCATCCTCTTTATTTTCATGTGCAAAGACATATTGAAATAGCGTTTTTAATTCCTCCTTTTGGGCATCAAATTTTAAAGGGATTACATATTTATTTTCATGTGCAAAGACATTCCCAAGCTGCATTTTTTATATGTTCTCCTTGACACCTTTCCTCTAGGGCATTTACACATTGTTTTTGTGTGTGTGCATTCAACAAAGTGCGTTTCCAGTCCTAGGCGTCGAATTTGGCAGTGATTACATGCTTCTTTGCATGTGTTTTTACATCAACAAAGTGCATTTTTCCTTTACTTGGCTATGTTTCCTCTAGGGCGTCGATTTTTGGAGAGATTGCATATGCTGTTTGAAAGACAAGGCATATGTATTTAAAAAAAAACAGTCCGCCTTTTGATCATCCTTATTCAAAAATGTTTCATGGTGGAAGGATTTGAGCACCTCCAATCAATTTCTCAACTCTAGAATTGATTTTGGCAAGTTATTTCTTTTTTTCATTGTTTTATTTCCTCATTTTGATTGAAATTTATGCCCTAGACGCCGTTTTTCTTCCTCATTGCATATACATTAGAAATAGTCAAAATGGTTGCTATTTCTTTGCATTTAATCTCTCATTCCTTCCCACTTGGCTGTATATGCATGTTGACTATCCAAAATTGAAGGAAAAAGACTAGGAATGTGATCTATATATACTTTTTCAATCCAATCTTTCCTAAATCCGAAAATCTATTAGATTTATTTCAGATTTTGCTCAAGATTTTGAAAAATTTCATCTTGAGGATTGAGGTAATTTCTTCCTTAAATGTTTTTCCTATTTTTCTTCCCAGGCATTTAACTAACATGTAAACTGTCATTTTTAATTTACATGTGTTTAAATTCATGTTTCTTCTACTTCTATCTTTTATTCTTAAGATGCATATGCAAGAATCTCATCTTGTTTGCATATGCAGTCGGGATTAAAAACCCCGTTTTATGATGAAGAAGAGAACAAGTCCAATGCAAGTCCATACATGTACTATCCTCTAAAAGTCCACTTGCATAAATTGTTGTCCCTACCACTGCCATATGACATAAAACTCATGATGGTGGTTAGCTCACACTCCATTATAAGAATAAATGATATCCATCCATTCACTTACCTTCCTATCTTTCATGATTCTCGTTGTCTACATATGCAATTACCCACAAGAAACTCGTTCTTGAGTTCTCTTTGAGCTGAAATCAATTCATTTCCCAAAAAATCAGTCATCTCCATACACCATTCATCATTCTAAGAAATTATATGATGGATCCTTCTCAAGAAGATGTTCTCACTTTGAGGAGTTTTTATGTAACATCTGTTTGATCTCATAAAGTTGCTATGTCTGAAGGGATTACGCTTGCCAAAGAAAAAGAGAGAAAGAAGATGAAATACCAATATGATTCATATCATAATTTTGTCCCGCCTTCACAAGTTATTTCTTATTGTGAAGAGGTTAAAGACACCAATATCTCACACATGAACTTTGAAGATTTCCTTCAAAGGGTTGATGATGCGGTTATAGAAGACATGGTTTCCATTAAACAAAGCAGTATCCATCTTGTTTCCACTTTTCCATTTGCTCCCCTTGAGTTAGAATTCGTGCTTGCATGTGCGAGGTACTTTGATCCGTCATCTAGGACCGTCAAAGATCAAGATGGTAAGAGTATTATTAGTCTTGACCCAGAGACCATTGACAGAATCTTTCAAGTGCCACCGGTTCTTGTGGTTATTAATATTACCAAACAGAAAGCTCTTAAGAGGTGGAATGAAGAAACTTCTTCTTGTACAAAGTTTATTAATGACAATTGGCTGCTCAACAAAAGGCCTAATATTGCAAGATGGCCAAAGAGAATCCGTCGCACTGAGTTCAAGGAGGAGATTAGTGACCTCATCACATTATTCAGTCGCCTTCCAGAGTTAAAGACATCAAACACCTTTGAACCTTGGATGTACAAATACATTTCTCTCATTGTCCGATCAAAGAAGAAGATATTCTGGAGAGAAATGATCAGTGATATGCTATGTGAGCAATTGTCTCAAGTTGTCAACACTTGTACTTTTTATATGAACTCATACCTTGTGTACATCACTGCCTCACTTGGTTCTTTTTCTGGTTTATCTACCAAAAGAGACAGATCATTAGTTCCTGCATGGGAATATTTTTCTTAGCTTGTGTTGAAGATTATCCGGTCTCATTACCGTAGAGTGCAGGTGCTTTCTATGGGCATTTTATGTGCTTATTTGATAAAAGTCTTCCAAACAAGCATGTATCCGATGAGGGCTGGGTCAAGGTGAATGAGTATGGCTGTTTGTTTCTCTAGTTTCCTAATTACACTTACATGCGGGTGGGCTACTTCAAAGGTGAACCTCATACACTCCCAAGGTATCCAACAGATAAGATCATTCTCATGGAGTTGGCTAGGCAACTCATAGCTGTCCAAATGCATCAAAATACATTACACAGGCCAGGTGTGGGGATTTCTTCACGAAACCCACTAAAAATCGGAGCATACTCCATTGATACAATGCCAAAGGCCAAGAACATGGAATATGAACTTCAAAGGATTACTTTGAAGAAATTCATGGTCAGGAGTCATTTTGATTGGCGAGGGCTTAATGATAAGATGAGGAGGCAGTTTGTGCATGTGTATCAACTTGAAGACATATGGATTGATCTTCGCACTGAGGCAGATGTATGGAGGATGAATTACTGTCACTTGACTACTAAACAGATTGTTGACTTCAACCTTGCAGACATTCCTCTTGGGGTTAAAGATGATGGTGACATTCTTAATCTTGATTACACTAGCAATCATATTGAGAGTTTGTCTGTTTTGTCTCCATCTTGGTCAGGTAAAGAGAGTGTTTCTGTATGGGACCGTTTTCAGTCCATTATTGCGAATACCAACATTTGGCAGAAAAGAAGGGGTTTGAAAAGCATCAAAATAAGATCAGGAAAAGATTTTGATCATGGTGGCCCTGTTGGTAAGAGATTGGAGATTAAAGGTAGAACTAAAGATGGCGCATCCTCTTCAACAGCTGATTCTATCATGTCTACCATTCCTAAGCTTACTATCAAGGGAGGTAAGGACACTGGGAGAGTCTTTGAAGTTAAAAGCACATAACCTAAGAAGGTTCAAGTGGTATCCAGTGATGATGAGATGCCTGATTCACCTAAGGTATCTTCACCTGTCATACCTCCTCCTGTGGATACTTCAGTTACCACAGTAATTCCTGATTCAGCGCATGTGTCAGATGAGTCTCCTGATTCACCTTTGGGTACGGCTGCAGATGTATCTTCTACGGAGCAGATTCCTCCTATGGACTCAATCATGGTGACACCTGCCTTGCCTATTTTATCAGCTGCTCCTATTGTTATATTTGATGACTCTTACCATAGCTTTGAGAGTGTGTTTGATGCACTCCATGACTATTCCTTCTATGGCCATCTCTTCTATGACGGTGCTTGATACTACTTCAGTGCAGTTGGAGCAGTTCATGTCTGAGTTTACTCATAGCAGCCCTACTCCTATGGAAATCTTAACAGAGGCTCCCCCTCTTGTGGCTACAATTGCACAAGTGGATCCGATTACCACTCTAGCCATTACATCTGCAGCAACGACATCTTTTTCATTTTCTTTGCCTTCTTGGCTAAGTGTCATAACTCAAAAAAGGAAGAAGGAAGAGATTCCATTGGAGAGTTTTGATTTCAAACAAGTTTCAAAACCAAAAGCTCCAAAGAACAAGAAGGCCAAAACAGTGTCAAGGATTGTGGTTGAAGACAATGCCAAGTATGCTGAAATTGTCAAGCCTTTGGTTGATAGGTCTACAGAAGAGGGGCAGCTTTCTGAATATAAATTTACAAGGGTTGAACTTGGTAAGCAGACATGTTTGAGTTGTCAACAAGATGCTCAGGATGTTGTTGCATAACTCACACAGAGGAATGATAAGTTGTGGGAGAAGAAAAACAGGCTGAAGGAAGAAAATGTGCGCCTCCTTGAATCCATAGAAATGATGAACAATTCTCAGAATGCTGCTCCCATTTCAGTATCAGGCCTTGAGGATTATGATAAGTGTCAAAAGAAGGCGAAAGTAGTTGATGAATGGTGCGATCAAATAGAAACACAAGGAATGCAGGTGATTAAGGACTCATACAAGGTTTTGAGCATATACGCATGACTGTCAATGAAATAAGGGAGCTTATTTCATCCTTTCATCAGCAACTGAAAGTTCTGAACGAAGATTTAGATGTCTGGAGGACCATGTAGGAGTTCAATCTCAAAAAGTTGTGTCAGTTTGAAATCATTTCTTCTGTTGACACATATTTTGAGTCTCTTGATTTAATGATCAATAAGGAAAGAGTCTTAAGTAGATTGGTCATAGATTTGCAATCAACATTGAACTCATGGAATGAACAAGAATGTCAGATGACAAAAGAGTTCAATAAATTGTCTTGTGAAGTTTTTTTAGAAGATGGTAAGCTGATTGAAGGAGTTGTGATGACAAGGTTTTCAAAAATGATTCGCCTTCAGCTTGATTCAGATGATTTCAGTCTCACCATTTTTGACCGATTCATGGAATATAAAATGTCCTTGAATCGGCTCCAAAGCCAAGTAACCAGTTATACTAAGTCACATGTTTTACGCAAGGTTACTGCGATTGTTCAACATACAGGTGCACCTGATCCAGCTATTATACATGAGTCTCTTTGCAAGTTCGAGGCTTATGTAAATACCCTCTGATATTGATTCCTTAGTGTCTAGGATGCTTTTTCTTTGTTTTATTAGCATATGATTGACAAGTTGGATGTAGTAAATGTGATAATTGTAATTACAGGAAAACATATTCCTATATACCAATATTATGTCATCATGTTGCAAGTGCTTTAAGCCTTGTGACATTGAATAAGTCAAAAGTAGTTAGTAGGTTGTTGAATAAATCAAAGTGGTTGAGGGTTTCCCCTTTTCTCTCCACTTTGCCCTCTCCTATTTTCCTATATAAAGGAGAGAGCTCATTGTAAATATTTTTATCTTTTGTTTGAAGTAAGAAAGCTATACTCAAGAACTTGTGTGGTAAAAACTGTGTTTTATTGTACGAATTTTCAAAAGTGAATAAAAGTAACAAGATTTTGCAAACTTTGTGTTGCAAATCTTGTGATTGAATGATGTTTCTTATGTTACATTGTTTAATCATTCTTGAATTCATTTCATAGCTTAACTTGTGTAAATCATTAGAGGTTCAGTTCACCTTTTGAGAGACTTTGAGCTACAGGAGGAGGATTGTTATAGTTAATAGTGGCTGTAAATACTGAAAGTTGAAGACTTTGAGCTTCAATTTTGAGTGTTTTTCTTTTAAATTTCAAAATTATTAGTGAGAGACTTTGAGCCTCACTATTAGTTCTTATTTTCTTCAAATAGGATTAATTGCAAGAGACTTTGGGCCCTTGTCTTAATCCACCAGATATATTTGTAACTGCTTCCTTAGGAGTTGTTCTTGCGTCAATTGCTAAGTCACCAGTATTATCGTAGTAATAGGAAATCCTTGTAGAATTAATAAGTTGTATTTGCTTGTGAATCTTTTTTTTGAAAAAAGAGGAAAAAGTTGAAAGAATCACCCTTTATTTGATTTCAGTCGATATCCTACTGAAGCCACCTATGGTAAGAAGGGAGCCTCCCCTATTGCTTAGAGGAGAGATTTATCTCATTATACCGTTGCCTAAAGCCACAATTTTGTAAGGTGTAGTTCTAGTAGCTTAAAAAAAATTTAGCCAACACTACGATAATACCGGTGACTTAGCAATTGACGTAAGAACAACTCCTAAGGAAGCAGTTACAAATATATTTGGTAGATTAAGACAAGGGCCCAAAGTCTCTTGCAATTAATCCTATTTGAAGAAAATAAGAACTAATAGTGAGGCTCAAAGTCTCTCACTAAGGATTCTGAAATTAAAAGAAAAACACTAAAAATTGAAGCTCAAAGTCTTCAACTCTCAGTATTTACAGCCACTATTAACTATAGCAATCCTCCTCCTGTAGCTCAAAGTCTCTCAAAAGGTGAACTGAACCTCCAATGATTTACACAAGTTAAGCTATGAAATGAATTCAAGAACGATTAAACAATGTAACATAAGAAAACATGATTCAATCACAAGATTTGCAACACAAAGTTTGGAAAATCCTATTATTTTCATTCACTTTTGAAAATTCATACAATGAAACACAAAGTTTTCACCACACAAGTTCTCGAGTATAGCTTTCTTGCTTCAAACAAAAGATAAAAATATTTACAATGAGCTCTCTCCTTTATATAGGAAAATAAGAGAGAGAAAAGGGCAAACCCTTAAGTTTAACCACTTTGATTTATTCAACAACCTACTAATTACTTTTGACTTATTCAATGTTACAAGGCTTAAAGCACTTGCAACATAATTACTTAATACTAGCATATAGGAATATGTTTTCTTATAATTACAATCATCACATGTACTACATCCAATCTGTCAATCATATCCTAATAAAACAAAGAAAAAGCATCACAGACACTTAGGAAACAGCATCAGAGGGTATTTACATAAGCCTCGAACTTATGAAGAGACTCATGTATAATAGCTAGATCAGGTGCACCTGTATGCTGAGCAATCGCAATAACCTTGCGTAAAACATGTGACTTAGTATAGTTGGTTACTTGGCTTTGGAGCTGATTCAAGGACATTTTATATTCCATGAATCGGTCAAGAATGGTGAGACTGAAATCATCTAAATCAAGCTGAAGGCGAATCATTTCTGAAAATCTTGTCATCACAACTCCTTCAATCAGCTCACTGTCTTCTGATAAAACTTCACATGACAATTTATTGAGCTCTTTTTTCATTTGACATTCCTGTTCATTCCATGAGTTCAATGCTGATTGCAAATCTGTGACCAATTTACTTAAGACTCTTTCCTTATTGATCATTAAATCAAGAGACTCAAAATATATATCAACAAAAGAAATGATTTCAAACTGACACAACTTCTTAAAATTGAACTCCTACATGGTTCTCCAGACATTTAAATCTTCATTCAGAACTTTCAGCTACTGATGAAAGGATGAAATAAGTTCCCTTATTTCATTGACAGTCAAGCGTATATGCCTCAAAACCTTGTATGAGTCCTTAATCACCTGCATTTCTTGTGTTTCTATTTGATCACACCATTCATCAACTGCTTTCACCTTCTTTTGACACTTCTCATAATCCTTAGGGCCTGATACTTAAATGGGAGCAGCATTCTGAGAATTGTTCATCATTTCTATGGTTTCAAGGAGGCGTGCATTTTCTTCCTTCAGCCTGTTTTTCTTTTCCCACAGCTTATCATTCCTCTCTGTGAGTTGTGCAATGGCATCCTAAGCATCTTGTTGACAACTCAAACGTGTCTGCTTACCAAGCTCTACCCTTGTGAATTTATAATCAAAAAGTTGCCCCTCTTCTGTAGGCCTATCAATCAAAGGCTCGGCAATTTCAGCATACTTGCTTGCATTGTCTTCAACCACGATCCTTGACACTATTTTGGCCTTCTTGTTCTTTGGAGCTTTTGGCTTTGAAACTTGTCTGAGATCAAAACCCTCCAATGGAATCTCTTCCTTCTTCCTTTTTTGGGTTATGGCACTTAGCCAAGAAGGCAAAGAAAATGACGAAGATGTCATTGCTACAGATGTAATGGCTAGACTAGTAACTAGATTCGTCTGTGCAACTGTAGCCACAAGAGGAGGAGCCTCTGTTAAGATGCCATGGGAGTAAGGCTGCTATGAGTAACCTCAGACATGAACTGCTCCAACTACACTGAAGTGATATCAAGCACCGTCATAGAAGAGGTTGCCATAGAAGGAATAGTCATAGAGTATGCATCAAACACACTCTCAAAACTGTGGTAAGAGTCCTCAGATATAAAAATAGGAGCAGCTGATGAAATAGGCAAGACAAGTGTCACCATGACTGAGTCCATAGGAGGAATCTGCTCCGTAGAAATTACATTTGCGGCTATACCCAAAGGTGAATCAAGAGACTCATCTGACATAAGCGTTGTATCAGGAATTGTTGTGGTAACTGAAGTATCCACAAGAAGAGGTACAACAGGTGAAGATACCTTAGGTGAATCAAGCATCTCTTCATCACTAAAGACCACTTGAACCTTTTCAAGTTTTGTGCTTTTAACTTCAAGAACTCTTCCAATGTCCTTACCTCCCTTGATAGTAAGCTTAGGAATGGAAGAAATGATAGGAATGATAGGATCAGCTACTAAAGAGGATGCGCCATCTTTAGCTCTACCTTTAATCTTTGATCTCCTACCAACCGGGCCACCATGATCAAAATCCTTTCCTGATCTATTTTGATGCTTTTCAAACCCCTTCTTTTCAGCCAAATGTTGGTATCGCAAGAATGAACTAAAAATGGTCCCATACAGAAACACTCTCTTTACCTGACCAAGATGGAGACAAAACAGACAAACTCTCAACATGATTGTTAGTGTAATCACGATCAAGAATGACACCATCGTCTTCAACCCCAGAAGGAATTTCTGCAAGGTTGAAGTCAACAATCTGTTTAGTAGTCAAGCAACAGTAATCCATCCTTCGTACATCTGCCTCAATGGAAAGATCAATCCATATGTCTTCAAGTCGATACACATGCACAAACTGCCTCCTCATCTTATCATTAAGCCCTCGCCAAATCAAAATGACTCTTGGCCGTGAATTTCTTCAAAGTGATCCTCTGAAGTTCATATTCCATATTCTTGGCTTTTGGCACTGTAGCAATGGAATATCCTCCGATTTTTAGTGGGATTCGTGAGGAAATCCCCACACCTGGCCTGTGTAATGTGTTTTGATACATCTGGACAGCCATGAGTTGCCTAGCCAACTCCATGAGAATGATCTTATCTGTTGGATACCTTGGGAGTGTATGAGGTTCGCCTTTGAAGTAGCCAACCCGCATGTAAGTCTAATTAGGAAACTGGAGAAACAAGCAGCCATACTCATTCACCTTGACCCACGCCTCATCAGATACATGCTTGTTTGGAAGACTTTTTATCAAATAAGCACATAAAATGCCCATAGAAAGCATCCTACACTCTGCTGTAATGAGACCGGCTAATCTTCAACACAAGTTGAGGAAAATATTCTCATACAGGAACTAATGATCTGTCTCCTTTGGTAAATAAACAAGAAAAAGAACCAAGTGAAGCAGCGATGTACACCAGGTATGAGTTCATATAAAAAGTACAAGTATTGACAACTTGAGACAGCTGTTCACATAGCATATCGCTGATCATTTCTCTCCAGAATATCTTCTTCTTTGATCGGACAATGAGAGAAATGTATTTGTACATCCAAGGTTCAAAGTTGTTTGATGTCTTTAACCCTGCAAGATGACTGAATAATGTGATGAGGTCACTAATCTCCTCCTTGAACTCTATACGACGGATTCTCTTTGGCCACCTTGCAATATTAGGCCTTTTGTTGAGCAGCCAATTGTCATTAATGTACTTTGTACAATAAGAAGTGTCTTCATTCCACCTCTCTAGAGCTTTCTATTTGGTTATTAATAACCACAGGAACCGGTGGCACTCGAAAAAATCTGTCAATGGTCTCTAGGTCAAGACTAATAATAGTCTTGCCATCTTGATCTTTGATGGTCCTGAATGACGAATCAAAGTTCCTTGCACATGCAAGTACAAATTCTGGCTCAAGGGCAGCCAATGGAAAAGTAGAAACAAGATGGATACTGCTCTGTTTGATGGAAACCATGTCTTCTGTAACCGCAGCATCAACCCTTTGAAGAAAATCTTCAAAATTCATGTGTGAGATGTCGGTGTCTTTAATCTCTTCACAATAAGAAATAACTGGTGAAGGCGGGACAGAATTATGGTTTGAATCATATTGGTACTTCATCTTCTTCTTCTCTTTTTCTTTGGCAAGCATAATCCCTTCAGACATAGCAACTCTATGAGATCAAGCAACTGTTACATAAAAACTCCACAAAGTGCGAACGTCTTCTTGAGAAGGATCCATCGTAGAATTTTATACAAGGGGAAGAACTTAGGATAATAAATGGTGTATGGAGATGACTGATTATTGGGAAATGAATTGGTTTCAGCTCAAAAGAGAACTCAAGAGCAAGTTTCTTGAGGGTAATTGCATATGGAGGCAGCGAGAATCATGAAGGATAAGAAGGTAAGTAAATGGATGGAAATCATTTATTCTTATAATGGAGTTTGAACTAACCACCATCAGGAGTTTTACGTCATATGGCAGTGGTAGGGACAGCAATTTATGCAAGTGGACTTTTTGAAGGATAATACATGTATGGACTTGCATTGGACTTGTTCTCTTCTTCATCATAGAACAGGGTTTTTAATCCCGACTGCATATGCAAGCAAGATGAGACTGTTGCATATGCATCTTAAGAATAAAAGATAGAAGTAGAAGAAACATGAATTTAAACACATGTAAATCAAAAATAAAAGTTTACATGTTAGTTAAATACCTTGGGAAAAAAAGGAAAAAGACTTAAGGAAGAAATTACCTCAATCCTCAAGATGAAATCTTTCAAAATCTTGAGCAAAATCCAAAATGAATCCAATAGATTTTCGGATTTAGGAAAGATTGGATTGAAAAACTATATATAGATCACATTCCTAGTCTTTTTCCTTCAATTTTGGATAGTCAACATGCATATACAGCCAAGTGGGAAGGAATGAGAGATTAAATGCAATGAAATAGCAACCATTTTGACTATTTCTAATGTATATGCAATGAGGATGAAAAACGGCATCTAGGGCATGAGATTCAATTAAAATGATGAAATAAATCAATCCAAGAAAGAAAAACTTCCCCGAAATCAATTCTAGAGCTGAGAAAACAATTTTAGATGCTCAAACCCCTCTAGTATGAAACGTTTTTGGAGAATAATGGCCAAAAAGCGGACTGTTTTTGTTTAAATGCACATGCCTTGCGTTTCAAACAGCATATGCAATCTCCTCAAAAATCGGCGCCTAGGAAGAAATGCAGCCAAGTGAAGGAAGAACGCACTTTTGTGATGTAAAAACACAGGAAGCATGTAATCCTTGCCAAATTCGATGCCCTAGGATTCTCAAGGCTGAAAACGCCTTTGTTTGAATGCAAACACATATAAAATCAATGTGCACATGCTCTAAGAAAAGGCATCAAGGAGGGCACATTAAAAACGTTGTTTTGGAGAAGACTTTGCACATAAAAATATGCAATCCTTCCCAAATTTGATGCCCTAAGAAGAGACGCACTTTGGGAGTATAAAAACATACAAAGCAAGTATGTAAAAGACTTTTCAAACAACATCTAAAGGCTGGGCGCACTTTTGTGATGTGTTTACATGAGTTTTAAAGACATGTAATCCTCTCTAAAATCGACACCCTAGGAGGAATATTAAAAATGCTGTTTTGGTTGGGTGTTTGCACATGTAAAAATACATAAAAAGGTATGCATTTGTGTTCAAAAACAACACCTTAAGTGGATCTCCATTAAAAATGCACTTTCCAAGTGCAATTACACATCAAATAGAATGTCTTTAATGAGGAAAAAGCCACTTCAAGTCTTTTTAAATACGTTGTTTTATATATGCAGTTGCCTATAAAAACAACACTTATAAGAGGATTAAATACGCTGTTTTGAAGTTCAACTGCACATTCTTATAAAACATGTTTTTGGCTTAGAAAAAGCCACTTTTACATGTTTTATATATGCAGTTGCATATAAAAACAACGTATTTAATGTATAAAAAGCTTAATTTCAAGAGGTGGGTTTCAAAAAGTGTTTTGCATATTGATGATATGCAGTGAAGAATAAAAACCAGAGTTCTTTGAACTTAAGTGTTTTAATTTTAAATTAATTTAATATATAACTATAGTATTAATAAAGTAACATGAAATTAGATTAGTTTAAAGTTAATTTCACAAAAACATTAAAAACTATAGCTAAATCAACTCGAATTGAGTTGAAATTTGAAAATGGACATCAAAATCCATTTTATATATTAAATATAATTCGAACTCGTGCAATCGACTTTGAAAAACCCACCTTTTAAAGATTTTTAAAGAATATGCAGTCAGCATAAAAAACCCCACTTTTTGCATCATAACTTGAGTTATACAACTCCGTTTGATGTCTAAGATAGCTCGAAACGAGCGTATTTCAAAGGACTATTGACTCAAGGGAAAATCAAGATTAAAAATTGCTAACAAGAAAGAGAAAAACAAAGAAAAGGACTTAAAGGACGCATGAAATGTGTGTTACAAAGAGCATTTCAAGGATGACGAATTGTCTTTATAACGCATTATCCAAAACATCAAAATCGTAGAGGATACACCTACAAATTCACATGAAAATTGCGTAGGGTTGCCACAATTTTGTGATCTCAAAATTGAGGACAACACATTGATAAAGTCAAAGTTATAGATTTGATTTTTAAAATCTCTTGTTTCAAATGAATGGTGGGAGATGTTTGGTAATATAGTGCCAAATTTATAGAAGATTGCAGTTCGTATCTTGAGCCAGCCATGTAGTGCTTCAGGATGCGAACACAATTGGAGTATGTTTGAGCATATACAATTGAAGAAGTGCAATAGGTTGGCAGTGAAAAGGATGAATGATCTTGTGTTTGTGCATTATAACCTTCGCCTTCGTCATAGACAGATCTTGGGCACTGACACATCTCCTATCATTTTTGAGGAGGTTGATCCACTAGCAAAGTGGAACACTGAGATTGATGATCCTGTCCTCAGTGATGAAGACTTGGAATGGGTTGATAAGATGGACCAAGAGGCAGAGGCAGTAGCAATGGCACAGGAGGAGGCTAGAGGGCGAGGAGACCCAGTGGAGGACCCTGAGGCTGAGAGTGAGGGATCTGAGGATGATGATGATTATGAGAATGAGGATGATAAGGATGCCACTGAGGTTGAGCCTCAGACACAGGGACAAAAGATGGCTACAAAATCTTCCATGACCTATCTTCAGCGTACACGCAAGAAGACATAGGGCCTTTTATTTTGATAGATGTTTTGAACTTTTGATTCCATGGATTTCATATTCCGTGAATATTGTAGACTTTTGACACTGGCACTATTTATATTTCAGATTTCTAATGTGTTATTTAGTAACTAGTTTAACAATTAACTTATTTCCTTCAGAAATTCGCATTTATAATTATGTGATCGATGTAAACTTGTTTATGTATGCAAAGTAGCTTCTATTTATGTCAACTATTGTGTCTTTAATGTTAATTGACTAAATGATGCATGAAAAAAGTTTTAAATCCTTAAAAATCTTTGAATTTCTTGGGTTTTTCAATTTGCCAAGTCCAGGCACCAAGTCTAAGTCTGAGCCCGAATCCAGTTTGTCGAGTCTAAGGCGAGTCCGAGTCTTGTAACTATGGTTTTGAGTGATTTTAATAAAAAGGTGGTGGAGTGTCAACAGAGGGTAAGTTTGGATGGAGAGACTGAGGGAAGATTTAACCCTGAAGGGGTCTTATGTCAAGAACTGTTGGATGGGGAAAGGAACTTAGCGCATCAAAATCGGGGGTCAAAGGGTGAGCTGGACTAGTCTACAAACCAGAAGGTTACTGAAGAAGGAATCCAGGTTGAAAATTTACCAAATGGATTGTCTGAAATGCTCAAAGACACCCAATGGTCAAAAAGACTGGAAAAGCCAATCAAGGAGAGATTGATATGGATCAAGGTACGAGGATAGTGGTTAGTCCAGCACAACCTTATAGGGATTGTGATATGTCAGGAGTAAAGGACATTCAAATTTCTCCTATTAGAAATTTGGAAAACTCTTTTGAATCAGTCCGGGATTCTACGGGGTTGAATGGAGTTTCAGATTCAGAATATGAAACAGAGGAAGATCCAAAGGAGGATTTCTTAGGATTGGAGGATGAGGTGGTGACTTGTGAAAAAAGAACACTGACACAATCAGAGGCAAAGAATATCAAGGTTAAGGTGGGTGAAAAAAAGAAAAGGGTTCGGAAGTCAGATCAAACTTTGTTGTTACAAGCAGGTAGTGCAGCAGGTCAAAGCAAGCTTAGATCAGGAAGAGGCTATGTCTCTTCTCGGGAGCAATGAGATTCCTTTCGTGGAATGTCAAGGGCTGCAATGCCCTTGACAAGATCTTCTTGATCAAGAGATGTTTTGATCAAGTGAGGTCTGATTGTGTTTTGTTACAAGAAACAAAAATTAAAAAGGAGGATTTTTTAAGTATGGAAAAAAGCTTCAGTAGATGGAAAAGTATTTGGATGGAGGCTCAAGGAGCGTCGGGTGGTTTGGACTTTTTGTGGAAAGAGAATACAATGGATGTGGTTTTGATTCAGCAGGAAGCCAATTGGCAATGGTTGAGAATTTCTTCAAAGCAGTTAAGGGTTAGTTTTAATTTTATAAACATATATGGCCCAACAGCGTCCAGGTTAAAGGAGTTATGGATGACAGTGTCAAGATTGCTGAATAATATGAATAAGGAAGTTTGTGTTTTAGGTGGAGACTTCAATGCTATTCTAAGTCCTAAGGAGAAGTTGGGCAGATGAGGATGGATGAATCAAAGTTGTCATGCCCAAAATTAGGGCAAAAAACACACAACAAAAAAAAAATTCTAAAGACACTAACTACAAGGTTGCATACTGAAACATGAGGACAATACATCATCCTATGCACTCATCTCACAAGGGGATTCGAGGCATGCGCTGGCTTGCCGACATCCCCTACACGTTAGGTGCACTAGGCCGAAGAAGACACTAACTAGGGTTAAACATTAAGGGACTACGAGGGAGAAATCCCTAAATCAATCACTCCAAAAATTAAGACAATAATACATGATTAAAAGATTTAATTAAATAATAATAAACTTGCCTAGATTAGTTTATAAGAGAATTAAATATAACGCGCAGTTAATTAAAACACAATAATAAAGTCATAATTATTAATTTAATAATTAATGTTAGGGGGTTGTCATCATACCTAGGTCCACCTAGGGATTATAGATTAATTAACCCCCTAATAGAATTAATGACCACGAGAAAAAAATAATAGTATGATAAAAATAATAAGGGTCCATTAAATTAATAATTAAATTAACAAAAGAAGATACATTAATGAAAGTTTATTTGCACAAACTAAAATAAATAATGTTTTAATAGATAAATAGAATGTAAATTCCACACATCAATCAAATGATTTGAACTTAAAAGTCTAAATAACACCTCAACCAAAAATCACTTCAAATCCCGAATTAATAGGGAACTACCAAAAAGGCAAATAATTAATAATAAGGAATTCATATTAGAAGAATTAAAAGTGGAGAAGAAATTTAATTAATTAAATAAAATAGATTAAAAAGTCAACCAAAACCCTAAACGAAATTAGGGTTTGGGCCAAATAAAGCCAGGCCCAAAACCCTAATCTCTAGCTTTACCTTCATTCTCTTCTTCTATGGTGTCTTGGGTTTTGCAGGTTGAGCAAAAGAACCAAGAAGATTTTGAAAGTTCAAAGGTGAGTATACACCCAAACATACACAAGTGCATATACACACAAGTGTGTATACACCCCTGTGTATTCTTGAGTATATACAAGAGAAAAAGAACAACAGAGGAAGAATCATGTTCAATCAAGCAGCAAGATATGGACAAAAGGTAAAATCTTTGAACTCCCCTTGCAGGAGTCACTGGTTTAAAATGTGTTTGTCAAAAGATTTCTATAATCTAGTTAAGATCTACGGAGGATTCCCAAAGATTAAAATTGCAAAAACAATTACATTTTATTTTATCTGCAAATCTGGCTTCGAATGATATTTTCTCTTTTTAAGGTTTCACTGGATCTAAAAGTCTATACTAAGTTTGAATACATTGACACCAATGAGTCATGCATAAGAGGAACAATCTTGCATGCACAAAGAAAGACCTGTGTGTTTATTTTAAAAGATTATTATTAAATAAATTATTAATTAGGACCTTATTATAGTATTTTAAATTCTACATGTCATGTTTAATTCCTTTATAAATTAATCTAGGCAAGAATAATATTATTTAAATTTAATCTTTTAATGATATAGAATTATTGTCTTAATTTTATTGTCTTAGACTTTTGGAGTGATTTGGATTAGGGAATCATTCCTCGTGCCCTCGTTTGGTTAAATCCTAGTTAGTAATTTCTTCAACCTAGTGCACCTGGCATAATGGGGATGTCAGCAAGCCAGCACATGCATCGAATCCCCTTGTAAGCTGTGAGCATTGGTTGATGTTTTGTCCCCGTGTCTCAGTACGAAACCTTGTTTTGGTGACTTTGGAAAAAAAAAATTGTTGTGTGTGTTTTGCCCTAATTTTGGGCATAACAAAAGTCAACAAGATTTCAACAACTTCGTGATGGTTAATGGGTTAATTGATATCCCCTTTAAAAAGGGTGAATATACGTGGACTAATAGAAGGGCAGGTTTTCAGCACATTGCAAAAATATTAGACCGTTTTTTTGCGGCAGGAGACTGGGTGAATATCACTGGACATGTGAGGCTGAGATTTTATCAATTTATGACTCGGACCATTTCCCAATTAGCTTAAATATTCAAGAGGAATCCTCACCAATCAGATGACCATTTAAGTTTGAAGCTATGTTGTTACGAGCAGAGGGTTTTAGGGATTTAGTACTGCATTGGTGGATGTCTGCTCCTGATTTTGAAAGTAATAAGGCATTTTCTTCTTTAAAAAATTGCAATTTCTAAAGGAAAATTTGAAGGTTTGGAAGAGGGAGCATTTTCAGAATATTTTTAATGAAAGAGTTATTGAGCATGGCATGGGAGTGTTAATGTTATGGCCTTTTTGGCTAAGATCAATTAGGACAAGTAAGTTGATAATAATAAATTATGGATATATGTTTTTATTATCACACCTTTGGTTAATTTAATATATATGTGGAAGTGCAATTTTATAGTAATAAATAATAAGATATTTATTATTTTGATTATAAATAAAATAAATTACGTGGGAGGGCCCAAGTCGGCCACCTTGAGGTGGAAGAGTTTATTTAATGATGCTCATATATATTGGAGTTTTTGATGAAGGACAAACATATCAAAAACATAACATGTGAATGTCTTCTTCATCAATGCTTGGAGCGAATTAATATGCAGATTCAGTTAGCATCTTCTGGAGCGAATTAGCTCAGCATTATGGAGCGAATCAAACCAGATTTTATAGACCGATCTACACCAGCATTGGTGATGATAATCATCCGCACTAATAGCGAATTAGTTCTGCCCTTATAGTGCAATCTATACATACAAATAAGGCTTGAAGTCTGGGCAGATTTGTCTATTGATGAGGTGCAGATCTAGTGCGATCTATACAATCAATGAACTAGGGCTGATCTGAAGCAATCTAAAATCAAATCGGTGGCAAATTTGGAGCAGACCTTGATAGTAAATTAAAGAGCAGATTGGAGGTTCCTAAGAGCAGAAAATTAGGGCAGAATTGGCACAGCCCTAGAAGAGCAAATTCAAGACCTTCAAGAGCTGATTCATAACAATCATTGAGGGCAACATTGGAGGACTAAATTGAAGATCTCAAGGTACAGATTTGAAGTATCTAAGGACTGATTCAAAGCTATAATCTGGGTATTATCTCTCCTTGTTCTTAAATTATTTTCTTTACATCTTGTTCTTAGTCTTGGAAGACCTCTATAGATTGTATATTCCTTGCCCTAAATCTGAAAATACTAACAGGGAGAAGCTGAATTTGCTCTTGAGAAATCTTTGAGCAAGGAATATGCGGAGGTTTTGACCAGAGAGGAAATTTTTTGGAGGCAAAAGTCCAGAGAGACATGGTTGAATGATGGAAACCGAAACACGAAATTCCTCCATAATTCGGTAAAGATTAGGAGATCTAATAACAAAAAAAATTCAATTCAAGAAGAAAGTGGTAGAGAATTACGGGAGGTGGAGGATATTAATAAGGAGGTTGTAGCCTTTTTTAAAAGTAGAGGGCAAAGGTCAGCATTAGAGGACAAGGATCTTAATTTGGTGATGGGGAGGATTAAAAAGTGTATTTCTCAAGACTAGAATAAAATGTTAACTGATGTAGTAACTTTAAAGGAAGTTAAAAAAGCTTTGTGGGGTTTGGGTAGAGATAAGGCCTCGGGGCCTGATGGCTTTCCAGCTCTCTTTTTTCAAACTTTTTGGGATATATTAGGGGTTTCTTTATGGGAGGTGGTGGAGGAATCAAGATATGGAGGTTTTGTTCTAAGAGATTTGAATAACACCTTTATTGCTTTGATTCCAAAGAAGGCTAAAATCACTACTTTTGAGGACTTTCGCCCAATTGCTTTGTGTAACACGGTGTATAAAGTCATTGCAAAGGTGATGGCAAATAGGCTAAAGAAGGTTTTGGATTCGGTTATCTCAAGTGAACAAAGTGGTTTCTAACCATGAAGGTCAATTTACGAAAGAGTAATTATTGCTTATGAGGTGATTCATTCAATTAGAATGGGGAAACTGGAGAAAATGATGGTGAAGTTAGACATAAAATGAGCTTATGATGAAGTGGATGGAGCCTTTATGTTGAAAGTTTTAGAAGGTTTTGGTTTTGACCGGAAATGGGTTGATTGGGTAAAGACTTGCATCACTACCCCTAAATTCTCTGTGTTGGTTAATAGAAGTCCGCAAGGTTTTTTTGAGATGAAAAAAGGAATTTGTCAAGGGGACCCCTCTCTCCCCCTTTTTATTTAATTAATGGCGGAAGTTTTGGGTCGGTTGATTGTCGGGAAAAGAGATCATGGAGTGTGGAAGGGAGTTAAAGTAGCGGAAGGGACTGAGGTAGTATCTCATTTACAATTTGCAAATGACACCTTTCTTTCTGGGAAAGCTTCGGTAAGAGAAGCAAGAGTGATGAAAGAAACTCTGGATTTGTATGGAAGAGCTTCAGGGCAGAAAATCAATTGGCATAAATCTGAAATTTTCTTTTTTAATACACCCCAAAGGAAACAGAGGGAGATTTGTAATATTTTGAATATTCGAGGTGGCCTTCTACTAGGTAAATATTTGGGTATCCCTTTATTCAATGGCAGAAATAAAGCAGATTTGTGGAAAGGGTTAGTGGATAAATGTCTGCAAAAAATGGATGGATGGAAAGCCCGTTGGTTGTTTTTAGTTGGCAGAATTCTAATGTTGAAGTCAGTTATTTAGTCAATCCCTATTTTTTCTATGATGTGTATGAGGATTCCAAAAAAGGTGATTAGAGGACTGGAGCAGAAAATGAGGAAATTTTTTTGGAATGGGGCTAATGAAGAGGATAAGATACCATTAGTTGCATGGGGAAACATATGTAAATCTAAGGAGCAGGGGGGTGTAGGTTTGAGGGACTAGAACTTGATGAATGAGGCTATAGGAGCTAAACTGATCTGGTGCATTTACAATTGCCCAGATCAATTATGGTTGAGGATTTTAAAGGCTAAATACTTGGATTCGAGAGAAGATGAGCGGATTGACTATCAGAAACCCTCTGAAAGGGTCTGTAATTTGGAATTTTTTGTTGTCATGTAGACACTTGATTATAGATCACATCTCATGGAAGGTTGGCAATGGGCAAAAAGAAAAGTTTTGGGAGGATTCATGGAATGGACATCCATCTTTAACAGGTTTTCAGCATTTATAAGAGCTCAAGGACTTAACATGTGCTAGGTGGGGGGATAGAGTGGTAGATTATATGGAATGGGTGGATGGCCCTTTAGGAAGAACTATGATGTGGAAGAGTTGCAATGAAAATTGGCTTTCAAAACAACAAAGGGAACCAAATTCAGATCAATGTTATCCTATGTATGGGTGGGGGTCCCTTCAGTGGTTATTTGGGAAATCTGGAAGGAGAGGAACAAACGTATTTTTTTGGAAAAGATGGAATCCATTGAAAGACTGTTATGGAGAATTGATCACTCAATTGAGGAAGTTTTAAGTGTTGCGACCTTTAGATTTAGTTCTTCTAAAATCAACTTTGCAAAAGAGGATAGTCACATTCAAAAGCAATGGCCAGGAGTGAAGTTTAGAAATGCTAGTTGTTTTCAACAAAAAAAACACTAAGTGAAAGGATGGAAGAGGTCAGATGAACAGCTCCAGAGAAAGGGTGGATCAAAATTAATTTCGACAATGCTGCAAGGGGTAACCCAGGCCTTTCTGGTGCTGGTGCTAGTGTTATAGCGCGGAATCATGAGGGCATGACCATTGCTATCGGGGCTCAGAAATTAACTAATGGCACCAGTAACATAGTAGAAGCTAAGGCAGCACTGCTGGCAGGGGAGGTTGCTAGTAAATTGGGTGTTAGAAAATCACATTTAGAAGGAGATTCGTTAGTGGTGATTGAAGGCATTAAACAATAAAGGATTCAAGCATGGCATTTGGAAAATTACTTAATCAAAGTTCAAGAGGTTTTGGAAGGATTGGAAGACTTTAGAGTTAGTCATATTAGGAGAGAAGGAAACAAGGAGGCAGATGTTTTATCAAAATGGGCTATCGGGTTTGAAAAGGAAGCAGATTTGAAATTTGAATGGTGTGACCATTGGCATGACGAAGGATGGTTTGAAGATTAGTCTTAAATAATGTTTAAAAGAAAAATAATGAAAAAGTAAAGTTTAAATCTCATCATTAAAGACCGTGACATTCCATGCCGATGGAGGTGACGGATGATGGCGGCCAGCATTTATGAGAAGGAATGTTTTAGTTGGACAAGTGTGTGAACTGACAGTCCGTAGATGAGCAACCTTTTTAAGGAGTGAAGTTTTATTTGGCATTGCTAGTTCATGATTTTGAGAAAATAGAGCAATGCAAGGTGAGTAGGGTTTGTGAAGCTATGGAGGCCACATTTACGTTTCAGACAAAATGCCAACAGAAGGCTCTGTTTGGGCCGGTGACAGACCACAGATTGAAAATGCTGCTAAATTGTCCTTCCCCGGAGGTGGTGAAAGTTGTGCAAAAGACCTTGGGAAGCATCTTCCAAGAAGCGACTCACTATTGGAAGATTAATGTAGTCATTGCTGTGATGATTATGGCGTGGGGATTGGAATTAGGGGAGGAGATTCCTGTGGTGAGGTGGGTTATGAATTCGCTTTTTCCAAGTGATTTATTGGAGGGGTTAGATTCAAAATTGGAGTGGGCATTTCCGGGATATGGTTTCAATTAGAGTGAGTGTTTTGAAGATGAACAGCAAGGGATGGAGGTTGGTTGTTTCTCCTTTTTGTGGTGGTCGAAGATGGTAGACCAGCAGGCCTATAAGGCATAGATAGCAAAGGAATGGAGGAAGCTTAAAGAGGAAATTAGGAGTTTTCAGGATGCAGATGCTAGAAAGGTTGTTGGTTTTCCAGTGTCACACACACGCAGGAAAAGAATGGCAAACCAATGCCAAAGAAGAATGGTGGTGCCCATGCTTTACTCGCATTAAATCTACAATGAGGAGAATTTTCAAATTTTTGGCTTTTGACACAATTTTGAAGATGGTGAATCAATCGCGTTTAGAGTTTTATTTTTGGAAGGGCTGGTTACAATTGAAGTTGCGAACGAAGAACGCGGGACGAGGACAACTAGCGAACAAAAAGATGACATAAGGTGAAAAGGTCTTGTTTTGTAATAGATATTATAACTAATTGGCATCTTGCTCGGATTATGTTATATATTGGTTAGATGTAATTGTGACGTTTATGTAAGGGAGATGCATAGGTGCTTAGGAAGTAATGGATAGGGGTTAGGTAAGGGGCTGGACCCTAGACACTTTGGATCATAATGTTGTAAGGTTGACAGGATGATGTTATGGGCTATGGATGAAGACCTTTATAAAGCAATGTAAATCTTTTATATATATTAATAAAATATAATTATTACCGACCAAAAAAAAAAAGATGACAAGTACAAGGTAAGGGATTGTCTCATTTTCCCCAAGGAAATATTGTTGCTAGCTCTTGAATCCAAGCTTAAACTGAAGATTTTTAAGACATTTATATGGCTGGCCACCCTGGTTATTATAAGACATTTAGGCAGATCCATGAGAGGTTCTCATGGAAAGGGAAGAAGGATGACATTCTTGAGTATGTTTGTAAGTGCCAAGTTTTCCAAGAAAACAAGAATGAATATACTTACCTTGCTAGTCTATTACAGCCCTCCTACTCAAAAGTGGGAGAGCATCCCAATGAGGTTTATCACAGGACTTCCCAAGGTGCAAGGGAAGGATTGCATGTATATGGTAGTGGACAAATTGACCAAATTTATTGATTTTTATGCCATTTTAGCAATGTATACAACACTATACGTAGCACGTTTGTTTTTTAGAGAGGTGTTTAGACTCCGTGGAACACCTAAGAACATCATTAGTGACAGGACAGCAAGTTCATAAGTTTGTTTTGGCAAGAGTTGTTCAAATTATGCGGTACAAAATTGACTCCTAGCACTAGTTACCACCCTTAGACTAATGGACAAACAAAGATTGTTAATAAATGGGTGTAAGGTTACCTACGCAATTCTGTTAGTGGGCATGGATTAAGTGGTTGCATTTGGGGGAGTTTTTCTACAACTCCAAATTTCATATGACTATCACAATGTCTCCCTTCATGGCTTCACATGGTTATGAAACTGTCAGCTCCATTGATTTACTTTTTGGAGATTGCATAGTACCTAGAGCCAGAGATATACTTCAGTAGAGTCAAGACATCATGAGGTCTCAGAGGGATAACATATTATGCTCAAAATCGACAAAAGTTGTACACTGATCAGCATCGTATTGAGCATGCATTTGACGTAGGAGACATGGTTTATTTGAGATTGCAGCCCTTCAAGGAATCCACTCTCAAAAATATTGGGTCAAAGAAGCTTTGACCTCAATTCTATGGACTATTCAAAGTTATCAAGAGGATTTGAGAGATGGCTTATGAGCTTGAGCTACCTAAGTATAGCAAGTTGCACAATGTCTTTCACGTATCTCACTCTAAAAAGGCTCTTGAGCGTAATGTGATTCCTTCCACAGAGTCGCCTCCTTTGGATGAGGAAGGCAAGTTGATATTGATTCCAAACGCAATGATTCATTTCAAGGAGCATTTTGTACGTAAGAGGGTTATCAAGGAATACTTGGTGAAGTGGAAGAACTTGCTAGTGGAGGATGCTAAATGGAAGAGTGAGCAGATTTTGCAGCATCCATATTTGCGATTGCTTGAGGACAAGCAATCTTGGGAAGGGAGGACCGTAATGTCCCCTTCTTACACCTATTCAATTTGAGGTTTCCATTAACCTATCTCTAGGTTCCCGTAGGCTAAGTGGATGGGATTAGGGGACTCAATGTCCTATGAAGAACTCTAGCAGTTGTTTTCAATGATATCCAACTGAGTTTTTGTTTCTAGCATATAGCTATTTTAAGTAAGTGCTTTTTTTTTGGTGAACGATTTTGACTTGAGCTATGAACCAATGAGGCCACATTTTTTAGGGACTTCATCCTCGTATATGTTTGGCATTTACACCCTTATTTCTCCACTTGCCATCCTAATGATAACTCCCTTGTGCTAGCCTCCTTATCTCTCCATGCTCAAGCACCTCTTTACCACTCATGTTTAACTCCTTATCCCTCCATATCTCCTTATCTCTCCATCGTACTGAGCACCCATTATCAATCCATCGCCCCCTTATCAGTCCTCCTATCACCCTTATCTCTCCATAGTCGATTTGTTGCTGCCTGCAACTATGTGCTCACATGTCATAGATGGTGTGAGTTCTTGTGTCATCGCAATGCCTGTATGTATCTCTCATGCGCTTCCATCTTCCACGCTCCTAGTCAACCGTCGTACACTTTGTGTTGGTATCGCAAGCTAACTGTCTAACTCAGGACTCCCTTCCTCCACGTACACATGCTAGTCTTTCCTCCTTCATTGGCAACGATCTTGCTTCCATGTGATGATCTGCAGGAGATTTGATCCAGATACCATTGTATTAACTATTAACACAGCTGGCAATAACCATTGTGTTGCGTGGTCATCCCCTATTTTAAGTGCTATTGATATCACTTGGTCTTGGCTTTTGTCCCCTCTTAGTTCAAAGTGCAATGCTTTTGAGTTCAATGCCTTGGTAAGTTCTAAGGTTGACATAATAATATTTATTTTATTTCACTCGAGTTCTTTTTATAAAGCCATTTTATTATAACTTAAGGGGCAAGTTTCATAAATTGTCCCCCCTATTCCTACGCCTAGGGATGAGGGTCACTTTAAGTAGTTTTTAAAAAGCAAGTTGGCTGCCAAAAAGTGACAGCAAGGCAAAGGCAAGGTTTTTAATAATTTAAAAGATTTATTTGTACCCTCAAAAGGTGATGCCAAGACGTGGAGTTGAATAAAGTGTTTTTAAAAGTTAATTTTTGTGAGCTCAAATGGGGTTGAACAAGAAGAGATAATTTCGTATTATTCCAAAAGGTGAAATGAGCGGGAAATGGATTCCATTTCAAATGTGTGTAGCCCTAAATCTTCCCTTTTCTTATAAAATTGAGTTTGAGCTCTCATTTGCACATATCGGATTTGACCACTGAAGGAGATGTTGCTAAAATGAGCTTTGAAAGTTCTTTTACTAGTTGAGGATGAAAACCCTCTTTTTGGTTGCTGCTTTCTATGGTGAGACATCCATCCTAGCTGGTTGGTGTGCTTAGCTTCAGTTTTGCAGTGATTTTGGCTTGGTTTGGTGATATGGGTTTGAAGATGTTGAGGGTTTGTTGAAGTTTCTGTTGATGTTTATAGTTTTGATCAGATAAAATGATCATAATATTATGAGAATATAAATAAACATCATTAAATTGATATGAGATAATATTATTCTACATTAAATATACATATTAATATATATAATAATAATGATATTATTGTATATATCAATATGCATATACAATGTATATATTATAGTTGATAAATAAATAATATTAATCTCATATGTCATACCGATTGATATTGGTCTGAACTAAATAAATATCATTGAAATAATAGATCAATATGAAATAATATTATATAATAATAATGATGTTATTATATATATATATATATATATATATATATACACACATTGTAACGGTTAGTATGATATGAATATTATTATAAACCGTCAATGATTATAGTCAATAATATGTATTGACTTCATACCGATGATAGCAAGTATTATCTTAGTGTTAATATTACTCACCGTATGAGTTTGCATTGAATTGGTGAGTTACGCGGGACAGGTCTCACGTAGAGACACGCCCCTATGTAATGTCTCTACGGAGACCTATATACATATATGTATAAAGATCACTGCAAGATAAGACAAGAGAACAGATGTACAACAAATACAAGAACAAAATATAAGAGATGAGCGATGTACATCATAATTGGTGAGGATATACAATGAAGATATTTAGGGATGTCTCATGTAAATGAGATATGATGAACAAGATATGAGCGATGCACAACAGAGAAGAAGACTGGTCATTGTCATGTATATCTAAGATCGCTGACTGGTCATTGTCATAGATGCAGCGATATACGGATTCAGTGACACTAAACAACGACAGTGATATGTACCATAACAATAAGTAATCTGAGTTACTCATCTACAATAACATGAATGATATATATATATATATATATATATATATATTTTATTGAATTATATATCATATATATATTAAGAGATTATATACCTTAAATTGAATTTTGAAGTAAATTAAAAGTCATATAATCTAATCCAAATTTAACATGGCATCAAAGCCAAGTTCCTTCATTGAAGCCTAACCGCTTGAAGGAAGTCCCGATTAGATTGAAGATTAGATTCTTTGGAAATCTCAGAATGGCAAATGGAATTCAAGATACCTTATGATTGAGAGGGAGTTCACTATTGAAGGTGAAACACCTTTGAGGTAAACTTGTAATAATTTTGATTATTATGTTAATGTTATTTTATATTTATATGGGCCCTGTGTAAATCATAAGGAAGTGACGACTTCCAAATGATTTATCACTTGTATTTGTTAAAGTTATTGGAAGGTGACGATCTTGCAATAACTTTTCTATTTGTGATAGATATTTTTGTGATAGTTAAATGAAGCTCATGAGTTGTGGATAGAATCGCCGATAGAGGCAATCCATATAGGAGCTTGTGGATAGAATCGCCGATAGAGGCAATCCACACCTTAGCTCATGAGTTGTGGATAGAATCGCCGATAGAGGCAATCCACACCTTAGCTCATGAGTTGTGGATAGAATCGCCGATGGAGGCAATCCGCACAGGAGCTTGTGGATAGAATCGCCGATGGAGGCAATCTACATGGGAACTGTGGATAGAATCACTGATAGAGGCAATCCACCTAGGAACTAACACTCACAATTTATGAACTTATTGTGAGTTACATTTTATCTTCTCTAACTAAGAGGGAGTGTTGATGTTTATAGTTTTGATCAGATAAAATGATCATAATATTATGAGAATATAAATAAACATCATTAAATTGATATGAGATAATATTATTCTACATTAAATATACATATTGATATATATAATAATAATGATATTATTGTATATATCAATATGCATATACAATGTATATATTATAGTTGATAAATAAATAATATTAATCTCATATGTCATACCGATTGATATTGGTCTGAACTAAATAAATATCATTGAAATAATAGATCAATATGAAATAATATTATATAATAATAATGATGTTATTATATATATATATATATATATATATATATATATATATATATATATATATATATATATATATATGCACACACATCGTAACGGTTAGTATGATATGAATATTATTATAAACCGTTAATGATTATAGTCAATAATATGTATTGACTTCATACCGATGATAGCAAGTATTATCTTAGTGTTAATATTACTCACCGTATGAGTTTGCATTGAATTGGTGAGTTACGCGGGACAGGTCTCACGTAGAGACACGCCCCTATGTAATGTCTCTACGGAGACCTATATACATATATGTATAAAGATCACTGCAAGATAAGACAAGAGAACAGATGTACAATGAGTACAAGAACAAAATATAAGAGATGAGCGATGTACATCATAATTGGTGAGGATATACAACGAAGATATTTAGGGATGTCTCATGTAAATGAGATATGATGAACAAGATATGAGCGATGCACAACAGAGAAGAAGACTGGTCATTGTCATGTATATCTAAGATCGCTAACTGGTCATTGTCATAGATGCAGCGATATACGGATTCAGTGACACTAAACAACGACAGTGATATGTACCATAAAGATAAGTAATCTGAGTTACTCATCTACAATAACATGAATGATATATATATATATATATATATATATATATATATATATATATATTTTATTGAATTATATATCATATATATATTAAGAGATTATATACCTTAAATTGAATTTTGAAGTAAATTAAAAGTCATATAATCTAATCCAAATTTAACAGTTTCCTGATATGGTTATTGAGATTTTGGTGTGTCATAAACTTTCTTAGAGTATTGTTCAATGATTTAGTGCCTTTTTAGTCTGCGAGAAGCGTAGTTCTGCTACTAACTTAGTGAGAGCGACAGATACCAATCTGGGTATTGATTCATTGTCTTCCTCATAGCTGGGCACCACATTTTGAGTATTCATTCATGGTTTTTGATGATACTGATTTATTAAGGCAAATCACCATCTAGGCTGCGCACCATTCCTCATTTGGCACGTGGGTATTTTCTGGTGGTTCCAAACTGCTCTTTGGCGTAGCTTTCTGAGGTTTGAAATCTGACTTTGGTTGGTTATTGGTTTTGAGTCATTTGGTGAAGCTTTGGAGAGTTTGTTGTTCACTTGAAGCTCTAAAAAATGTACTTCTTAGCATTTTAATCAGGTCTGCGAATTAATTCTACAAGTCTGATTTCAGTTTAATGCTCAATGCTTACTGGTGTTGTTATTGTGATATATGTGGTTTAATGCAACTGAGTTGTCTTTTCTCTTTCATTGCAATGTGTATTCAATGTATGCATCAAAAAATGGTGAATGAAACCTCAAACACAAAACACTTTCTGGATCTCCATTTTATTCCCTCAAGACAATCAAACAAACAAAAATCAGGGGCAAACATTTCACAATGTGTATCCATTGATCTTTATTTTAATCACTGGAAAGCATTAGTATTTAATTCATGAAGTACTTCAGCTAAATAAAGAGAAAACCTTGCAGCGAGATAACTACATTTTGTCTTGAAGTCAAGTTTCAGTGTTAGAATTTTGTGCTGAAATTGTGTATTTTTGGCAAGAAATAAAGAAAGTTACTATTCAGTTTTGTGTGGCACCAATCTTCTACCTTGTGGAGTAGCTTCGTATGCTTAAGAGTCATTGTTTGCTTTCAATCTTCTTCTTCCTTAATTGAAGTTACAATTATTGTGTTGTCATCCATATCAATCCAACTATCAATGTTTATCCATTGCTCTTTGTTTAATCATTGGAAAGCATTAGTATTTAAATTCATGATATAGTTTAGCTACCAAAAGAAAAAACCTCATGGTGAGTGAGACAACTACTTTTTTTCTTGTAGTCCTTGTAGGTCTAGAGAGCTTTCCAAGCATTTTGTTTACACACAAATCCAAAATAAAATTATTTGTACAATGTGCATAATCTGCAATCTAGTTTTGTTTTTTAAATTTCAGGAATAGATTAAATCAAGAAGCTTGCCCTACTAAATTGAAGACGTGATTTTCTCATATGTATTATGTTGTCACAAAAGTGACAAATAGAAACCCTAACAGAAAGCCGGTTGAGAACTGCCATAATAACAAAAAATCAAGGTCATTTTTTGGTAATTTGCTAATCATTCCTAACTTCATGTGATTATGTCTACAATGGACATGAATTTTAACAATTTTATTATGTCTACAAAAAACATGAATTTTAACAATTTTATTATGTCTAGAATTGACATAAACTCAAGCTTTGCTATTAGCCTCAAATTCCTAACTACATGTGATATTTTATCCAGTTTCAACAATTTTATCATGTGTAAATAAAACTGAACCTGGGCTTTGCTATAAGTCTCAATGCATTACCACTTGATCTCATATTATTCACCAAGCATACAACAGATTTAGTTTTCTATAAATAAAATTTGTTGACTTAAAATGTAACATATGTATGATTATACCTTCACTATGTGCCTAATCCCAAAAATTTAGCATTAACCAGACTCTTGTTTAAATTCTGCTCTACTTACTGTTTTTTTCTCCTCTTTTCCGCCCAAAAAAACAATTAATTTTCAATGCCCATACAATACATTCACAACCTTTGCAATACAAAAGACGATAAAACACTAGCACTAACTGAGCCTGGAGCTACATTCATAATCATAATGATTTTTCTATGTAAATACAGATGCATAGCAAATGCATTATCAGTCCATGACACCAACAACAAGAAGAAAAAGAATATTCTCTAACCCCAGATAACAACATGACGGCAATACCTTACATAAGGAGCAAAAATAAAATGAAAAATGGAGATGTTAATAGTTCAATTAAAGACCAACTCCCCCCAACTTAAGTATGAAAGTGGTAGATAGAAAACCCTGAAGGAAGAGAGAAGAGGAATGGCTATTGAGTATTCCAGTAGTTTAGAGACTAAGTGGCAGTACAACATGGAATCCACCACCTACAACAACAGTATAAATGCCTACTGTTTTTTAAATGGTAATAATGCAGAAAAGAAGTGAAATTCTGATCAAATTAAATGTCAGGGGATTAAACTTCAGAAAAATGCAGCAGCAGATACAAAAACACACTCAAACTTAATGTCCCCGATCTTGTCTTACAGTGCTTTCTCACTTCTTCCGGGATACTTTCTATTCTTTTGATAATGATCTAAGAGACTATTTTAATCTCTTAGAATAATCTTTATCTATTTGTCTATCTTGTGGAACCACCCACACAACAGCAAACTTTTACAGAGTAACATGCCTAAATTAGAGGTATTGCCACTTCTTTCTAGAGAATGGAACTCCTGTTCTAAATTTTGGTCAGAAACTCCCCTGCCCTGGTAAGTTTGGACCAGGGAATGTGATATTAAAAACAGACACTCAATTTTCTCCAAACTTTTGTATCTCGTCACAATCTAACCTTGGCTCACATCCCAATGAAGCGATGGCTACAGGCCTATAAGAATTCAAGAAAATAAACAGCAGGTTGAAGTTGCATGGAGCATTACCCGAAGCCCTTTTCCGCGATGGATGACTATGCTTCCAAACACAATTGCCAGAAGCACATAATTCAACAAGGATTGAGAGGTAGGCGCATTAATACCTGCAAAGCATTTATGACAATGAAGTTAAAAAGACATCAAATTTCACAATAAAATGTTGAAAGCAGAATCCATGAAAGGCAAATTGTAAGTCAAACCTCGCCGTGCAAGTTCAGAGGAGGAGAATCCAGTGGACGTTATCAACAAAGACACCACTTGCCCTAAAAACAGAGCTATAAACGTTCGCCTGGAACACAAATCTCTTACACTCTTCATTCTGCACGCATTACTCAATCAATTGATTGTAGAATGTAAATTACCTACTTCACTCCTGAAAGAAGAGAATTCTTAAGCTTCCAGCTTTTCTACAGCCAGTTGAAATTCCAGATGTCATGGCAGCCGTTGAAGGTGATTGACTCAACTGGTACTTCCCTATTTTGGTGGGACGGAAAAAGATTCGGGGCGGCATTGGGTCCCGCAGAAGTTGGAAAATCAGTCTGCGGCCTATAGATGATTACATGCGGGGCCTTGTACGGTGTACGCCTCGTTGTTTTCAACGGCGGTAAATCATTGTCACAGCCAAACTATTCGGCTTGCTACTTCCGCATCCCAATACTTAAATTGACCTTCCTACGTGTCAATTTATTATTGGACTCTCAAACCAATCCATTTACCATATTTAAAACATTTATGTTGAATACTTAAAGTTGGAAATAGGAGTCAATGTCATGATGACATTCTTTATTTGTCATACCGAATGATGGTAGGTTATGGAAAGTGATTTAAAATGTAGATATAAATATTTAATCAATTTTGGAGTATAATATGAGCATATTTATAAAAGTTTAATATTTTTATGATATTTTAAATTAATATTTTATTTTTTTCAAAAGGCATTTTAATGTGTGTAGTGAAAGCTTTTGGATTTTGGATTATTTAGTGGTTAATTTTCAAGTCTTTAAGTTGAATATTTGAAGTTAAAAGTTGATGTCAATGTCAATGTCAATAATAGGTCACACAATATGATTCATAATGGTAGGTTATGGAAAGTGATAGAATATAGATATTTAATTTTGGAGTATAGTATGAGTATGGTTATAAAAGTTTGATATTGTGCATTAATATTTTATTTTTTTCAAAAGGTGTTTTAATGTGTATAGCTAAAGTTTTTGGGTCTTGGATCATTTATTGGTTATTTTTCAAGTCTTTATGTTGAATATTTGAAGTTAAAAGTTGATGCCAATGTCATGATGACAATGGTAGGTCATAGAGTATGATTTAAAATATTAATCTCTTATAAATAAATAATTTTGATAATGTAATTATCTAACCTTTTTTTTCTATAAATCAATAAATTATTTTGATTTATTCCACTATTCACTTCAAATGAATAAATTTTCATTTATTAATGTATTTGCAAGAAAAATAAATAATTTCATTGTTTAATATTCTTCATATATTCCCCCTCCAGTCAAAAGAATGAGTAAATATTTATTTACTCTAGGCTTTCTCATAAAGACAAGGCGGCATAGTAGCTAAGTTTGCCAAAATGATGGCAATCATGTTTAAATCTATTTGAATAATAATTAAACTTAGAAATCACTTTTAAACCTAGAAAATTAAAATATAGTCTTTTAAATTCTATTTTAATATTATTATATGTAAAAATCTATTATGAGCAACACTACAATAGCACAATGGAAACAAATCGAAGGAATCCAAAAATGTTTGATCACAAGCAAATTTAAAATCAAAAGCATTGTTCCATATGATATCATGCTAAGTGAAATGGGGGCTCCACCTATCAAGGCACTTGCTATGGTTCGCCTTATAAGCTACCTAAAAAGAATCAAAAAAATGGCAGAAGATAGAAGATAGATGGTCTAAAGTTGTTTTTAATGATACATTGTGTAAACGAAAAAGGACATGGATGCAACAAAACATCAAATGGATGAGTAAATGGAATATTCAATTCAATATGTGCCCCACAAATAACAAAGAAATAAAGGTCTTTGTTATGGAGAAATTCTACAAGAGAAATTGGGGGAATGAGATCGGGAGGAAGAAAATATATTATATAAATGAGTTCAACCCCGCATGTGATCAACTCCAAAAAGCATACATAGGAGCCAACATTTCTTGGAGGGCTAAAATTCTTATTGCTCAGTTGAGAACCAACTCTCACCAACTTCGTTGTGACACCGGGCGTTGGAAGAGCCCAAAGGAGGCTTGGGAAGAGAGAATTTGTAGGTTTTGCAATTCTAAGAAAGTGGAAACTGAACAGCACTTTATTTTAGAATGTGAGGCCTACAAGGACAACAGAGATAAATTTGCGGATATTATATGTGATAGCTCTTGGCATAACCTATTCAGCGAAGAGTACATTGAGCAGGTGGGTGGACTCATCATCAACTTGCACAAGAAACGCACGGAGTTACTTAAGTCTACTTAAGTTGTCTTGTTGTCCCATAGGCAATTTTTTAGCCTTGCGGACATTAAAATTTTATCTTATCTTATCTATTTAAAAATAAAATGCATAGAAATAAATTTGTTCAACTATTAATAAATAATATTTATATAAAAAAATTAATTATATTTAATTTAAATAATAATATTATATTTTTAAAAATATAATCAAAATATAAATTATATAATATTAATATAACTTAATATAACTTAATATTATGTGTAATTGTTAAAGAAAAATATAAAATAATTGAAAAGTATTATAAGATAGTAGATAAATAAGTAACAAATTGTTGAAAATAAAATTGTTAGAATCATCTCTTATGTAATAGTCAATTATGTACAATTATAAGTTTACAAATAAATAAAAAATATTTTATATGTTATTTTATTGGAGGTGCGACAAATGTATATAATATTAAATATGTTGAAAATTCATATGATATAAATTTTGATAATTTTTTACAAACCTTTTACTCATTTTATCAAACTTTGCCATTTTTCTTTAATTTATATTTTAATACAAGATAAATAAAATTTTTTTAATATGTTTCATTAAAAAAATTGCATTTATACTTTGGTTAACATTAAAAAAATTGAAACATAAAAATATCTTAACTTCTTATTAGTTACAATTGAACTATTTAATCAGAGTTAAGTTTTTGTCCTTACCTCTTAAACAGGTACTAATAAATGATCTTAATAATATTGCATCATTATTAATTAGTAAACTGCTTGTTTGCACCAATTACAATTTAGTAAATTTTTTATTTTGTTAAAAATAACATATTTTCTTTTCTTTAGTTTTAATGTAAAAATTTTAAGTTTATAAATTAGAAAAATTATTTTTTGATGATATGATTGGCTAAACCAATTTGAGTCTTGTACACGAGATTTTAGGAATGAAAAATATTAACAAAATTTATGGCACTTTTACAGCATATTGCATTATTTTTTGCATTTATTTTGTATAAAAAATTAAATTATAATTTAATCGCACCACAATAATGAATTATAAGTTTATTATATAATATATTAAGATAATTATATATATATATATATATATATATATATATATATATATATATATATATATATATATATATATATATATATATATATATATATATATATATATGGATAATTATAATATTTTTTAAATTATAATAATTTATTATTTGATTATTATAAAAATTAAAATATTATTTTAAAGCTACAATATGAATGATTAATATATTTATAATTATAATATAATAATTAATTATTTAACATTATATTTTAGATATAAATAGTTTTATTATTAATAATTATATTATGACCTTAGTTTTAATTAATAATTTATGTAAGCATAATATTTTTAACTAAATAATTATTATTTAAGATTATTATAAGTAAAAGAATTAATTATGTCTTAATTTAATATAATTATTAATAATTATTATGATTATTTTATATTATAATTTTGATTAAACTAAAATGAACAATAGATAATACTTAT
Organism: Chamaecyparis obtusa; assembly: GCA_027943335.1. NCBI lineage: Eukaryota > Viridiplantae > Streptophyta > Pinopsida > Cupressales > Cupressaceae > Chamaecyparis > Chamaecyparis obtusa. Next base: position 486,250 of record BSBK01001288.1, on the reverse strand, counting down.
ATTATAATTATTTAATAATTAATAATTATGACAAGTACTAGGCATGAGGCTTGGAATTTGATGGCCGTAATGGTCATTTTTCTACTTTTTGACCGTATATGACAGCATAAAAACCGTATGAATTGACAAGCTAAATTTTTAGAAAATGGTCAATATGACATTTTAGTTTATTTATAAACCGTCAAAAACTGTTATAGGTAATATCGTATTTTATTTAATAATATAAATATATGTTATTTTATAGTATATAAATTTATATACAATATTTTAAAATGATAAAATATGAATGTTTTTAAATTTTAAGATATAAATATATAAATTTAGAAACTTATTAATAATTGCTAGATTATCATTTAATATATGTAATAAATATGTTTCTATTTTGCTTATTATCTATTCATATTAATTTAGAATCCTTTTATTTAGAATATATGATTTTTAGAAACTTGCTTAGTTTATTTGTGATTTTTGCGTATATTACTAATTTATAATTTAGTATACAATATATATATATATATATATATATATATATATATATATATATATATATATATATATATATATATATATATATATATATATTTATATTATTTATTACATATTTATATTTATTTAAAATATTTTTAACATAAATATATAAACTTAGATTTTTTCATATATTACTAATTTATAAAAAAAATTAATTTTATATTATTTTTATCATATTTATAAAAATCTTTATATAATTTATTTTATAATATTATTAATTATTATATGAATTTTAACAATCAATATTTTTTTAAAAATGTAAATGAAAGACAATAAAATAACTAAACGTCATAAAAAAAATCATATGACAGCCAAGGGTGACCGTCAAATTCCAGGCCTACTAGACACTATGTTTATTCTTCTTGTTTTGTCATTTTTCATTTGATTCTTTTCAGCATTTATCCCAGTGTCCCCTATATTTAGCAAACTTTCTCCTACGTGATCCTAGTCATCCGCCCCTTCTAGGTTGAATTAAATCTCCATTAATTTCCATATTTTCTTTTTTATCTAATTCATATGTGCTTATAGGGAGTGCTTGTTTTATGCTTTGCATTATTGATTGATTATAGTTTTCGATTTTGTTTTGTTTATGCATTTTCCTTTACTAATTATTTCTTTAAATTTATTAATCAATTTTATTATTGATTTTAGTCAACAATTCTTCTAATTCAAATTCAGATTTTAAATTTCTCTCCATCACATAAATGCTTTTTATTATTTTATTTATTTATTTTTATACAATAATTAAATTTTTTTATTATTTTATTATTTTTTCATTCTTCATCAAATTATTTTATTATTGGCTGATATTCTCTTATGTAGTTAAATAAATTATTTTAATTTATTTAATTATTCATTTCCTAAATATTTCTTCTAATAATAAATAAAATAATTATTTTGTTTATTTCACATTTGTACATGAATTAAATATTTTATTTATTTATTTATTTATTTATTTTTCTACTTTTTTTTTTAGCACATGAATTAAATAACTTATTTATTTAATATTGTTAATTATTTTATCATGCACATAAATTAAATTATTTATTTATGTAATTAATTTTCTAATTATTTTTTCATGCATGTGATTAAATTATTTAATTAGTTCTTTTCTTCTAGTTTCTTCTAATTAAAAAAAAGTTTCCTATAATTAAATCATTATTTCAATTATTCAACCTCGCTGAGTCTTTAATAATCAAATGAATTGTTTAATTTATTTAAATATTCACGTTTCTAAATAAATTTCTTCTAAAAATAAATAAAATCAATATTTTTTAATGTATTCTCTCATGCATATTTTTAATCATTTAATCATAATTCTTCTCTTGCTTAGCTACCATGTACTCTAAGTTCAACTAATCAATCAATTCAAATCACTAAAATCATGTAATCAGATCTATGATCACTAGTATGCAACATAAATAACTCATGATCAAATCATATTATAAACAAGGAAATATCTTAATCATTTTGTATCATCTTCAAATGGAAGCACCCATGTTAGGACATGTTTAGCCGTCCTTAGTGGATGCTTTGGACTCAATTCAAACATCTTGTATAGATCCATGGTCGATGTGCATATACTTTCATGTCAATTCAAAGGCCTTGTTATGCACCTTTCCCTGCTTCTTTTTCCCGCTTTTCGAGACCTCGAGGCAATTCTGGAAGGCCTTTCCATTTAGGTCTAGGCTGAATTTCAACCCTGACCTTCTGGGTCACCCTCTTCGGGATCTCGGGCCCTTTCAAAATTTCAAATTTCTTCCTACCTTCTGGTCGGCCTTTTTTTATTTTAGAGATAAAATGGGTATAAATAGAGGCCTTCCCTCATCATTTGATACATACACAAGAACTTACATTAAATCACACGTACATGCAAGCCTTCATATTGCATTCAAGAACATTCATAAGCATTTTTGGAGCATTCAAGGAGATTCTTTTGCAACACTTCAAGACTTCAAGCATAGGAGATCTCTTGCATTCTAGGAGCTTTCAAGGAGTTCATTAGAGGCATTTTCATCCTTCTTTCACTACAACATTTGGGATCGAATTTCGATGCCAATTTGTGACGCCACTACAATTTGTGTTTGTTTTTTGTTTTGTTTTTTGCAAGTGCTCTTGACGATGATGTCGTAATTGCGACACCATTTGGTTATAAACATAAAAAAAAGTATCATTTGTAAGTTTTGTGAATTCGAACAGCTCCGTGAAGACGACACTGCACTTTTGCGTGGCGTGAAGAGGGCATTCGAGTTTGGCGTGCGCGAAGAGGTCAGCACCGTGTGGGAAGAGGGCACTGGCACCTGAGGTAGGCATTCGAGCTTTGTCTTCCCATTAACTAAATTTTATTTTGATGGCATTTGTTGATTTAATGGCACAATATGAATGTTAATAGTGGCATTGTTTACATCTTAGCATTTGGAATGCTCGATGACCCACGAGCTTTGAGAGCTAGGGCATCGTTGCTATTACCTTCAAGGCATTATGTGAAGTGTTTGATCTCTCTTTATTTGTTTTGTTGTTGATATTCACTATGTGTTACTCCCTCTTTATGATCATTTCATGAGGAAATATCTTGGTGGCTCGTGGGCTGCAAGCTAGGGCATCATACATTGTTTATGAGCTCATAGTTTAATACTGGCATTGTTTACATCTTTTCATTTGGAATGCTTGATGACCCATGAGCTTTGAGAGCTAGGGCATCGTTGCTATTACCTTCGAGGAATTGTGTGAAGTGTTTGATCTATCTTTATTTATTTTGTTGTTGATATTCACTATGTGGTACTCCCTGTTTATGATCATTTCATGAGGAAATGTCTTGATGGCTCGCGGGCTGCAAGCTAGGGCATCATACATTGTTCATGAGCTCACTGTTTAATACTGGCCTTGTTTACATCTTTTCATTTGGAATGCTTTATGACCTACGAGCTTTGAGAGCTAGGGCATCGTTTCTATTACCTTTAAGGCATTGTGTGAAGTGTTTGATCTCTCTTTATTTGTTTTGTTGTTGATATTCACTATGTGATACTCCCCATTTATGATCATTTCATGAGGAAATGTCTTGATGGCTCATGGGCTGTAAGCTAGGGCATCATACATTGTTCATGAGCTCACTGTTTAATATTGGCATTGTTCATGAGCTCACTATTTAATATCTAGCATCATGCAAACATACATTAATACACTTACTGTTTTGAATTTGAGCTCAGGCATCATGCAATGTTATTGTTGTCATTGCATGCTTGCTATTGTTGTGCACCATATATTATTTTATACACTGTTTATTTCATTGAGACCGTGAGCTTGGCATTTGTAATGTATTTTTTGTTATTGGATTAATGCTATCATGTTGTTGAGTCTGTGTATAGCTTGACTATGCACATGCTTATAATGTATAGATGATGATCAGTAATATGGTGCCAGGCATTGCTTAGATCCTTTGGATCTAACCCCATCTTTTCCTTCCTTGCAGGTTTTGGATCATACAAGAGCATACTGGATTGAACCCCAAGTCAACACTTCATTACTTCAAGCAATGTTTGGTACCTTCATATAATTTATGTTCATCCACTTATGTATGTTTGCATTCATTCATATTCTTCTGAAAGTTGGCTATCAGTGACCATATAGGACCATTCTTGATGTTTTTGGGTCATTTGATGAAAAGATGTAAATAGGAACATCAGTAATAAAATAGCGATATCTTAATAGGGATATATTAAGATTTATATCATAAGTAAAAACATTACACAGTGGCATTCAGATTAAGTACAATATGAATTCACATGCCTTTAATTATGATACACTTTTGAAATTATCACTCATTGGTCATTTGACAATTCAAGATATAAGTATCAGAATATAAACTGTTGTAAAAGGAAGAAACACATATGTATCATCATTTAATATAAAATATAAAAGTATCCCACAAACACATGGTTGCTATTATAACAACCATCTTCTAATCCCATGGTGTACTAGTCTCAAGGTAAGAACAATTTACTTAAGCCATCATATAAGTATCATCCTAAAGTTTAAATTGACATTGACTATGAATATACAACGCTGAGCCATAATAAATTACAAAGTTTCACTACAATTTTTATGTCCACTTACAATCATCCTACTACTTACACTGCAATTTCTATGTCCACTTACAATAATAAATTATAGAGTTTCACTGCAATTTCTATGTCCACTGCCATTAAAATATATCACTCCTCTTGTTATATAAGCATCCTTCTCATTAAGTGTTGTCATTAAAATATATCACTCCTCTTGTTATATAATGTATATGCATACTTGTTTAAAATGCCATACTTGTTGCTCTTAAATATTATTACCATTTCACTCAAATTTACATGACATTAAAGCCAAGCCCAAAATGTATACATACGTGTAAGTATAGGAGAAGTTGGATTCTGCAACTATTGAAAAAAAAAAAACTATACCAATAGCAGCTTACGAGAAACTATACTTGTGCTTACCACACCATACCTCAACATCATAATGCTTATCATTTTCAAGCTTTAATGAGGCTTCATACCATGCATTGTCCACATATTTGTACGCAATGCTGATTTAGGCTAGAGGTAAACTACATGTGTCATGTAAACAACATGGTTTAATGCAATCTCTTTTGCATGTTTTCAAGAGTTTTCCCACCAATACAAGTGTAAATAACACATTGAACGTAATCTACAAACACTGCATGGTATGAAGTCTCGTTGAAGCTTGAAATATATCACTCCTCATGTTATTGTCAAAATTAAATTCAAATATTTATCAAAACATTTATTCTTGTAGAATTAAGATATTCTTATCTCAATAATAAAACAATCTTGCATAATAGCTTTTGAATCACATTAACACACACCCATGTTCTATAGCATAGATTGTTTTAGAAGTGTATGGCTTGACTATGCACATGTATAATTGTAGATGAGGATCAGTAATAGGATGCTAGACATTCCTTAGATCCTTTGGATCTAACCCCGTCTTTCCCTTCCTTACAGGTTTTGGATCATACAAGAGCATACTGGATTGAACCCCGGTCAACACTTCATTACATCAGGCAATGTCTGGTACCTTCATTATTTATGTTCATCCACTTATATATGTTTGCATTCATTCATATTCTTCTGAAAGTTGGCTATTAGCGACCACATATGACCATTCTTGATGTTTTTGGGTCATTTGATGAAAAGATGTAAAAGTTTCTTAAAAGTTTATATTTTTTATTTCAATTTTTAAAATCATAAAATGAATAAAATTTAAAAATAACAAATTAAGATAAACTTTGTCTTCACTTAAAAAAAAAAAGCTCATAAAGCATGGTAAAAGAGGGCCCTAACTGTGGTAAAATGGGAAAGTTGCCACCTTGCACTACTCTTCATATGGCAGCTGCTAAGGAATTATGTTATAAAATTTCAAGGCATGAAATTTCATACTTTTTGACATCATACTTTTTTCTCCTTAGCATTGAGTTTACAATGTGTCAGGGAGTCGAAGAAAATATGTGTACAATTATAAAATTTCATGCCTTAAAATTTGGCATGAAATTTTATAACATAGTTCCTTAGCATTTGATCTTTATATGGCAGCCATGACTTGAGGTAGGCATTTGAGCTTTGTCTTCTCATTAACTCAATTTCATTTTGATGGTATTTGTTGATTTAATGGCAAAATATGAATGTAATACTAGCATTGTTTACATCTTTGCATTTGGAATGCTCGATGACCCGCGAGCTTTGAGAGCTAGGGCATCGTTGCTATTACCTTCAAGGCATTGTGTGAAGTGTTTGATCTCTTTTTATTTGTTTTGTTGTTGATATTCACTATGTGGTACTCCCCGTTTATGATCATTTCATGAGGAAATATTTTGATGGCTCGCGGGCTGCAAGCTAGGGCATCATACATTGTTCATGAGCTCATTGTTTAATACTGGCATTGTTTACATCTTTTCATTTGGAATGATCGATGACCCATGAGATTTGAGAGCTAGGGCATCGTTTCTAATACTTTCAAGGCATTGTGTGACGTGTTTGATCTATCTTTATTTATTTTGTTGTTGATATTCACTATGTGGTACTCCCTATTTATGATCATTTCATGAGGAAATGTCTTGATGGCTCGCGGGCTGCAAGCTAGGGCATGATACATTGTTTATGAGCTCACTGTTTAATACTAGCATTGTTTACATATTTTCATTTGGAATGCTTGATGACCCGTGAGCTTTGAGAGCTAGGGCATTGTTGCTATTACCTTCAAGGCATTGTGCGAAGTGATTGATCTCTTTTTATTTATTTTGTTGTTGATATTCACTATGTGGTACTCCCCGTTTATGATCATTTCATGAGGAAATGTCTTGATGGCTCGTGGGCTGCAAGCTAGGGCATCATACATTGTTCATGAGCTCACTATTTAATACTAGCATTTTTTACATCTTTTCATTTGGAATGCTTGATGACCTGCGAGCTTTGAGAGCTAGGGCACCATTTCTATTACCTTCAACAAGGCATTGTGTGAAATGTTTGATCTCTCTTTATTTATTTTGTTGTTGATATTCACTATGTGGTACTCCCCGTTTATGATCATTTCATGAGGAAATGTCTTGATGGCTCGCGGGCTGCAAGCTAGGGCATCATACATTGTTCATGAGCTCACTGTTTAATACTTGCATTGTTTACATCTTTTCATTTGCAATGCTTGACGACCTACGAGCTTTGAGAGCTAGGGCATCATTTCTATTACCTTCAACAAGACATTGTGTGAAGTGTTGATCTCTCTTTATTTGTTTTGTTGTTGATATTCACTATGTGGTACTCTCCATTTATGATCATTTCATGAGGAAATATCTTAATGGCTTGCGGACTGCAAGCTAGGGCATCATACATTGTTCATGAGCTCACTGTTTAATACTGGCATTATTTACATCTTTTCATTTGGAATGCTCGATGACCCGCGAGCTTTGAGAGCTAGGGCATCATTTCTATTACCTTCAAGGTATTGTGTGAAGTGTTTGATCTCTCTTTATTTGTTTTGTTGTTGATATTCACTGTGGTACTCCCTGTTTATGATCATTTCATGAGGAAATATCTTTATGGCTCGCGGGCTTGAAGCTAGGGCATCATACATTGTTCATGAGCTCACTGTTTAATATCTAGCATCATGTAAACATACATTAATACACTTACTGTTTTGAATTTGAGCTCAGGCATCATGCAATGTTATTGCTGTCATTACATGCTTGCTACTGTTGTGCACCATATATTATTTTATACACTGTTTATTTCATTGAGACCGTGAGCTTGGCATTTCTAATGTGTTTTCTATTATTGGATCAATGCTAACATGTTGTTAAGTTTGTGTAAGACTTGCAAGGTTTTACCCAAAAATTTATCAGTAATAAAATAGGGACATCAGTAATAAAATAATACACTTACTATTTGGAATTTGAGCTCAGGCATCATGCAATGTTATTGTTGTCATTGCATGCTTGTTGTTGTTGTGCACCATAACAACAACAAGAATGCAATGTTATGAATTTTTGGGATTAAATTGGTGAGTTTGTATACTTTCTCCATTTTAAACTAACCAATGACTTCAAAGGAGGAATTATGAAATATAGTTGTAGGTGGTTATCTCTTCTATAATGGTGGAGGAGTCAAAGGTAATGATCAATGAGGTTGCTATTATTAGATCATACATATATTAATACACTTACTATTTTGAATTTGAGCTCAGGCATCATATATTATTTTATATACTATTTATTTCATTGAGACCATGAGCTTGGCATTTGTAATGTATTTCTTGTTATTGGATTAATATTGCCATGTTGTTGAGGTTGTAGATCTTCTTTTACTGATCTTATATAAACAACATATATACCATGTTGACTCACAACCCATGAGGTGTTGTTTGATAACACATTTGACATCATACTTTTTGCTCCATTTTGGTCTCGATTTACTCACTGCATGCATATGTTTCCTGAGTGCACATGTTTTATAGCATAGTTCATTTTAGAAGTGTATGGTTTGACTATGCACATGCATAATTGTAGATGAGGATCAGTAATAGGGTGTCAGGCATTGCTTAGATCCTTTGGACCTAACCCCATCTTTTCCTTCCTTGCAGGTTTTGGATCATACAAGAATACTGGATTGAACCCCGAGTCAACACTTCATTACTTCAGGCAATGTTTGGTACCTTCATTATTTATGTTCGTCCACTTATGTATGTTTGCATTTATTCATATTCTTCTGAAAGTTGGCTATTAGTGACCATATAGGACCATTGTTGATGTTTTTGGGTCATTTGATGAAAAGATGTAAATAGGGACATCATTAATAAAATAGGAATATCTTAATCTTTATGAGCTCAAATTCAAAATATTAAGTGTATTATTTTATTATTGGTGTCCCTATTTTATTACTGATGTCCCTATTTTGAAGTGTTTGATCATTTCTATTACCTTCAAGGCATTGGGTGAAGTGTTTGATCTCTCTTTATTTGTTTTGTTGTGCATATACCTTCTCTGATCAAATCTTATATGCACAGGTGATGAATATTCATATTTTCCTAAGCAATACTTTGAGCTTTCCTGCCAACACATGTACTATTGTGAAAATCATCACAAGTCCATTTGTTGCAGGAAAGCTCACAGTACACATGTCTGGATGTCTACATATTTTTCACCTATTCATATACCAAATGATGAATGCTCAATTGTTGTAATGGCAAAGCATTAGAACCGTCCATATAGGACCTTCATTATTTATGTTCATCCACTTATGTATGTTTGCATTCATTTATATTCTTCTGAAAGTTGGCTATTAGCAACCATATAGGACCATTCTTGATGTTTTTGGGTCATTTGATGAAAAGATGTAAATAGGGACATCAGTAATAAAATAGGGATTGTTGTCATTGCATGCTTGTTGCTATTGTGCACCATATATTGTTTTATACACTATTTATTTCATTGAGACTGTGAGCTTTATTTTAGAAGTGTATGGCTTGAGTATGCACATGCATAATTGTAGATGATGATCAGTAATAGGATGACATTCATTGCTTAGATATTTTTTATCTAACCCCCATCTCTCTTTTCTTTGCAGGTTTTGGATCACACAGGGGCACACTAGATTCATACTCGGGTCAAAAATTCATCACTTCAAGCAATGTTTGGCACCCTTATTATTTATGTTCATCCTCTTATGTATGCCTGTACTCTTGCATTTTTTTCTGAAAGTTATTTTCCTTGTATAGTATATACAAGTTATTTTTCATATATATACATGTAATCTTTAGATGCAAAAATTTATTTTCCTTTACATGTATCTTTGCATGAAATGAACACAAATTAAACAAGATCATCTAATAATGCAAACTAGGGTACTGTAGTCACTCATCTAGTAATTAGTTCCCCAAACCATTACTAAGGGTTGAACATAAGTCTAAGTCCCCAAACCTATTGTTCTATGTGTATAAAACAATATATGGTGCACAACAATAGCAAGCATGCAATGACAACAATAACATTGCATGAGGCCCAAGCTCAAATTCAAAATAGTAAGTGTATTAATGTATGATCTAATAGCAGCAACCTCATTGATCATTACCTTTCACTCCTCCATCATTATAGAAGAGATAACTACCTACAACTAGGGCATCATGCATTGTTTATGAGCTCAATGTTTGAGCACCTCATGTCCCTATTTGACTGGCCCGTGCTCAAACAGTGAGTTCATAAATAATGCATGATGCCCTAGCTTGCAACCCGCAAGCCATCAAGACATTTGAGGTAGGCATTCGAGCTTTGTCTTCTCATTAACTCAATTTTATTTTGATGGCATTTGTTGATTTAATGGCACAATATGAATGTTAATAGTGTGCATTATTTACATCTTAGCATTTGGAATGCTCGATGACCCGCGAGCTTTGAGAGCTAGGGCATCATTTCTATTACCTTCAAGGCATTGTGTGAAGTGTTTGATCTCTTTTTATTTGTTTTATTGTTGATATTCACTATGTGGTACTCCCTGTTTATGATCATTTCATGAGGAAATGTCTTGATGGCTTGCAGGCTGTGAGCTAGGGCATCATACATTGTTCATGAGCTCACTATTTAATACTGGCATTGTTCATGAGCTCACTGTTTAATACTGGCATTATTCATGAGCTCATTGTTTAATATCTGGCATCATGCAAACATACATTAATACACTTACTGTTTTGAATTTGAGCTCAAGCATCATGGAATGTTATTGTTGTCATTACATTCTTGCTGCTGTTGTGCACCATATATTTATACACTATTTATTTCATTGAGACCATGAGCTTGGCATTTGTAATGTATTTTTTGTTATTGGATTAATGCTATCATGTTGTTGAGTTTGTGTATGGCTTGACTATGCACATGCTTGTAATGTATAGATGATGATCAGTAATATGGTGCCAAGCATTGCTTAGATCCTTTGGATCTAACCCCATCTTTTCCTTCCTTGCAGGTTTTAGATCATACAAGAGCATACTGGATTGAACCCCGGGTCAACACTTCATTACTTCAGGCAATGTCTGGTACCTTCATTATTTATGTTCATCCACTTATGTATGTTTTCATTCATTCATATTCTTCTGAAATTTGGCTATTAGTGACCATATAGGACCATTCTTGATGTTTTTGGGTCATTTGATGAAAAGATGTAAATAGGGACATTAGTAATAAAATAGGCCATGTAAATGGTACCAGGCTAACCCAATTAGCCCAACAAAATGTGTCATGTTTATCTTTGTCAAATACACTCGTTCACCATTTTTTTCTTTTGGTGCTCCTAATGAGCATAGAGAGAGGCCAAAAAATCTTACAAGCCTAAAATGTCGGTATATCACTATATGGCCTCATAATTACTAAGCCAAAGGGGTTTTTTGATTCAAAAGACTTAGCAGCCTCCGAGGTCATTTTCTTTTCTATTGTGTTAACAGGACGTCTGCTAGAAACATTATGACTGTGCATCCCTCTTCTCATCTCTTCAATTTTTGTTTTCGTAGATTTCACCATTTGACGTTCCTTTTCATAGATTTCACCATCTGATGTTCCTTTTCGGTAAGAGATGGTTGTGAAAAAAGATATTTCTATTTTTCATTCTGAGAAGATCCAGAGTGATTTTGAGTCACAGAGGAAATGTCCTGATCCTTCCACAAGTGCTATTCCGATGAGTTCTGATCACTTGACGAACATAAAATTATATGTTGAGTTGAAAATAAAATCAACAGAAGACACTGAAAATGAAGTGAAAAAACCAAAGGTTTCTTCTCAATGTAAGTAAAATCCTCTCCCTTAATGAAAGATTGATGTCTTTCCAAACTCGTTTCTCCCAAATTATGGGAAACTCTGAACTTACCATTTGAATAACCATAAGTTTTTATTTGTATGCAGGCCATTCTTCCAAGAGTCAAGAACATTTCCATCCATCTCTTAACAAAAAGGAATGTTAGATGGTGGAATCTACGAAAACAAAAACTGAAGAGATGAGCAGAGGGATGCACAGTCATAATTTTTCTTTTTGTGTGTCTCTCAATCCTCGAACAATCACAACCTAGTATTCTTCATAGCATATTGTCTAAGCCATGTACCAATTACAACCACTGCTCCTATAGGGTATTCTAATTCTTCACCATCGATAACCAAGTGATCCAATTTCTTTTTTGCCTCAACACAACGACACACATAAAGAACATGCACATAAACATGACAAATGAGAAACATAAATGTAGATATCACAATAGCTGAGAAACATAAATGTAGATATCCAAAAAATTGTGAGCATGATGCCTACATTTATGTTTCTCAGTTGTTGTGTCCCAGGACCCCTTATGACCCTTTACGATCCCTAAGAATACATCTTAGAGGTCTTAAAATGTCGTAAAGGGTCATAAGAGGCTCTTAGGAGGAGTCAGATGAGCTTCCACCTTCACGTGGTTGGCCCTGTTAAGTAGAGAATGTTAAACTATTCTTGAAACAAAGAGAAGCTCAATAATTTAAGATCTCAATCCACGTATGAAAAATATATCAATCTATCTCAATGGCTACCAAATCAACAAATCTTTGCCAAGAACCCAGTGACAAAGAAACACCACAGACCACACCATGAACCCACTGTGAAGAGGCATCCAATGTCTCATAAGTCGCATCAAACAACCAACTTTCTGTAATCTAAGTCTCTCATCTCGGCTCACCAAGAAGAAGGCTTCTCCCTATAATACCCCAAAAATGGGCTATAGGTTCATTAACCTCCTACATCTTCAATTCGAATGAAATTGACATCAAAGTCCTAACCTAAGGCACATCTGCACATTATCAAATCCTAATTGATTTTATCCTAAATTCTGCATCGGAGAATATTCCTAGCAACATTCTTATTTATCTTAATTATCTTTGATTTAATAATTATTTGGCGATAAATCCTTTTTATCCTAAAGTTTGATTAAGTGAATATTCTAAATATTTAATTAATCAGATTCAATACTACCACTTAATTGTTTAATTAAATTTATTCCTAAATTGTATTATTTAATTTTGATAATAAATCTAAAATCTCGTGACTAATTGATTAAATTCTCATTTAATTAATGAATGTCAGTTGTCAATTTTTAATAATATAGTTTTAGAATAAAGTTTGATTTAATAATTTATTTATTTTAAGGTGAAAGTGGGCAAGCCACTGAATATATATATAAATAAAGCTGGTTCAAAAAAGCTCAACCAGGAAAGAACTAGAAAGAAAACCTGGAATCATCACTTATATACAAATTTACATATAGATATTTGTCGATATTTACAATAGATATTATATCGACAATATCAAAGCTCATAAACAAAAAATACCCCATTTTCTAAATTCTAACCAAATGAGCTACTTCAAAAACCTCAAGATTTTACAATGTAAGAGGTAATCAAATCAAACAAAAAATATTTACAATCAACCTATATCAGTCACTCTTCCATATCAACCGGAAGCTTCTGGATCATCTCCTAATTGTGGTTGAGCACGAGCTGGCAAATTTACATCAACACTACCATGGATTGAACTCTGAAATACCCCAAACACTCTCGCAGACCCAATCTCAACTTTACCATCATGAGGAACAATAAAGGGTTGTTCCCCTCCAGCTTGACTTGTAGCACATCCCTGATGTAACACCCGAACATTGACGAAGCCTTCCTCTTTGTAACCAGCATTAACACCAGAAGTAGACGGCTGCTGCAAAACCCGAGCATTGAAATTTTGATTGGAAAAGCTTAACATGTCTAACAGAGCATACCCTATTCTCTTAACCCTCTCCTCCAACTAAAATCCCAAAGCACGAGTAGAGACTTGTAACCCCAATTTCATGAACTTAGGAGACCTCGTTTCAAAACTTTTCTGAAGAGCTTCAAACATAACAAAGAATTCATGTTTTTGCAGTAGCTGGGATCTTAGAAATAAACCCCCAACTAGAGCACTACCTATCCAAATATCATAATTTTGCATGGCTCTCTTCAGTTTATTATCATTCCAGTATATCTCCCGTACACACTTCATGGCCCCCATTTCCAACAGACGCACTGATTGAAAAAGGTCCATCGTATTTGAAAAGAAAATAGAAACCAAGTTTAATGGATAGAGAAATTGTTTAGAAGAAGGACTTAGAATTTCTTCCCCAATCAAATGTTTTATTGCACTATGAATTGAGGGCGAGTTGATCCAGAAGATTACCTCCAAAGCAGCATCATCAATATGCAAGGGAAGGACATCTTCATCCAGACTTGGCTCAATTTGAATATGGTAATTCTTTGGCAATATTGACCTGTGAAATTGATTACAAGCATCACATTTGACGCAAATGTCAGCCACTCTTGACATTCTGAACTAAACCAGTCAAAACCAGAAGCAAAGATGACATTTTTGAATGCGAACATCTTGAAAATTTGGTAAAATTTATTAACTCCAACTCGTGTAGACTGGAAAGCAAGTCGGATCTGGTATGTGCCAAAAATTCTAAGTACTTAACACCATGTGAATTACTGAATTGCCATATGCCACTACCCACATTGTGCATGATACCCACAAACTGAAAAATGCCACTCAATCGCTGAATGATTGTAATGTACCAGTACCGTATTTATTACTAAGATCAATGGCGGCTAAAAAAGGAATTGATGTTCATTTGATATAATTGAAAAGACTGCCTTCATTTGAATGTATTTCTGAGTCATAATAAACTGTATTCAGATGTAATCAATGTTTAAAGCGGCTTGAATTGCTTAAGGAATGATGTGGGCTGATTCGTATTGACAATGACACCATCACACCCTAGATTAGAGATATAATCCGCCACTCTATTTCCTTCTCACAAGGTATGTGAAATTGTAACCTCCAAAAATTGATCAACCAAATGCCAAATTTGTTTAAAGATATATTGCAAATGCCAGGAAAAATTTCATCTTGTGATGCAGCTATTAATAAACATCTGGGAATCCCCTTCAATATGGACTCTATGATAATTACTTGTTTTAGCTAATACTAGGCCTGCTAAGAGAGCTCGAGATTCTACTAAATTGTTAGTCCCAACTGGTAGCGGAGAAGATGCGATTGCCAACACTGAACCCTTGCTATCTCTGATACATGCCCCAAAACTTGATTTACCCAGATTTCCTCTTGATGTGCCATCGAAGTTGATTTTGACAACTCCCGGCTTCGGAGGTAGCCATTTCACCAATGTTTTGTCTGTCCTTATATGCTAATTGTTACTAATCCCACTCCCCCATGGGATAACAAGATATTTCCACTCCCTAATGATGAAACTATCCCAGACTGTAATTGTAGGATTTATTTTACATCTGAAAAGGCTTGCATTAATGACTTCTAAAATAGACTTTTCAATGCCTTGTAACACTATGTCAATATTTGTTGACTCATTTTTTAAAATCCTTTTATTCCTCTCCCACCAAATAGCCCAAATAATCAGAGCTGGAATACATTTCCAAATTCCTGCAAATAATGCTTTCGGAAAAAGAATCGGCCATGATTGGAAAATATCCCATAAATTGTTCTGTAATGGTGTATAGTAATGTAGTTTTCTGAGAACAAAAACCCAACACTCATATGAAAAGAACATGTAACAAACAAATGATCCATTGATTCATATATTTCATTAAAAAACACACATTTGAATGGAGGAGCAAGATTCAATTTAGACAATCTATCACTTGTGAGAATTCTGTGTTTGATTGCAAGCCAAGCAAAGCACCCTACTTTTCGAAGAACAACATGGTTCCAACAGAATTTATAGGCACATGATGGATTCTTTTGTGCAGACATTCTCTGTAGCAGCTTATAACCTTCTTTGACTGAATAAAAACCATCTTTAGCTAGGGCCCAAATCAATCTATCCTCACCATCTGAAATGTAAACATGTCTATTTTCTAAATTTTCCCTAAAATCTTGTTTATCTTGAATAGACACAGGCAGAAGTTCCAGATCTTTCCAAATGACTTTCCTAGAATAGGGATAGATTTTTTCTATGAAGTCTATGGCTTTGGTACCCCATACTGATTCTAAAATGGCTATTAAGTCTTGAGACATCTACAAAGAATCGAGAGGAGGAAATCCATTCCATGAATCCCTCCAAAAGTTGACTCTATCTCCCTTATTCAGCTCCCAAAAAATATATTTAAGAACAATATCTCTAGAGGAAATCATAAAATCCCAAATGACAGAACCTTTCGGAGGATTTTGAATTGAAAAGATTCTTGTGGGGTCATTATTGTCTAAATACTTTTGTTGCATAATTTGACACCATGTTTTTTGAGGCTTAGTATACATCTGCCAAATAAGTTTCCCACCAAAAGCTGAATTTCTCTTAGTCAAATCATGAACACCTACTCCACCTATAGCTGGAATGTGTGCCATGTCCTGGAGAAAAACAAGTGGAATCTTCTTATCCCCATTCATATTACCTGCCCAAAGGAAACCTCTAATGAAGCTTTAGATTTGTGATATAACTGAAGACGGAGCTTTAAGGACTGCTATGTAGTAATTGGGGATTGTTGAAAGTATAGATTTTATAAGTAGAATTCTTCCAGATAAAGAAAGCCATCTTGCTTTCCAAGCTACCACTCTAGATTTAATTCTTTGAAGAACCAAATTCCAATAGATTGCTTTGTTAGATCCCATGAAAAAAGGTATTCCAAGATATGTTGATGGAAGAAAATCTTGTGAGAAGCCCAAAATTTTAACAATTCTATCCGATATTACTTTATTTGTATAGAAAAGAAAGATTTTTGACTTATTTGAATTGATTCTCTGCCCTGAAACCTCTAAATATAACTACAGAATCTTCTTGATCTATCTGGCTTCTGACACTTGTGATATCGCAAAGAGGAGTGTATCATCTGCAAAGAAAGAATGTGTAATGGAAATAGATGTACCAATGATATTTGTGCCCTTCCATTTACCTGAGAGATGACATTGGTTAATGGTCCTACTAAATGCTTCAGCCATAATTATAAAAAGAGCTAGAGAAAGTGGGTCTCCCTATCTAATCCCTTGTGTAGAAGAAAAAAATCCTGAGGCTGCTCCATTAATAATGACTGAAAACCAAGCCCCGGAAATACAAGCTCTAATCCATTTACACCAATGTTTAGAAAAATCCATTTTATGAAGAACTTGAAGAAGGAATGACCAGCAAACTCTGTCATAAGCTTTCATCATATCTAGCTTGATAACGAAGGTGGATGACTGATTAATATTTATTGAATGAAGGAATTCATGAGCAACCATTGCCCCCTCCATAGTTTCCCTACCCAGAACAAAACCCCCCTCTTCTGATGAAATTAACTTTGGGAGAAGATGCTGAAGGCGAGAATAAATTACCTTAGTTATAATCTTATATGTAAGATTACATAATGAGATAGGCCTGAAATCTGCAAAAGTTTCGAGCTCTTTCAATTTAGGGATAATTGCAATGTTGGTGGTATTAAAATATTTGAGCATTGACTTACACTTTCTAGACTCTTCCACTGCTACCAGAAGATCATATCCAATAAAATCCCAGCTACTTTGAAAAAATAACATTGTGAAACCATCAGCGCTTGGTGCTTTGTCCGATGGGAATGAGAAGATGACTTTTTGAAGTTCTTTATAAGAAATCGGGGCCATTAGCATGTTTTTATCTTCAGAAGACACCAAAGGTGGAATGGCCTCAAGAATATATGCCACTTGCATTGGAGAGGGAGCTGGGTATTCAGCTGGTGCAAGAAGATACTTAAAAAATCTAACACCTTCCTCTCTACTATGTTGAGAATTTGTTAAAAGGTTACCCGATTCTAAATGTTTGATTTGGAATATTGTTTTAGCAGCTCTTTTTTGTTGTGTTGAAGCATGAAAATACTTTGTATTCTTATCCCCTTGCTGAAGCCATAGCTCTCTTGATTTTTGACGCCAATATTCCTCTTCTCGCCCACACAATTCCTCTCACTCTTGTTGAAGGTTTTTTTGTTTAATATAAGTATCATTTGACATCCCATTCTGAATTATATGTGTGTGAATGTCCTCCAATTGTAACTTGACAATCTCTTTTTGCTTGAAGACATTTTTGAAGATATCATGATTCCATTTTTTTATATGTTGTTTGACATGTTTCATTTTCATAGCAAACTGATGCATCTTGGATCCCAAGACAAAAGGCGCGCTAACCCACCACTGCTTAAGGTGTTGGATAAAATGAGGATGACGTAGCCACATACGTTCAAATTTGAATGAAGATTTTCCCTGATTGTGCTTAATATCAGCAGATCGAATGATTGATAAAGATATTGGATAGTGATTAGATTCTGGAAAAGATAAAATTTCTGAACTAAGCTGAAAATGTTGCAACTTCCATTCTTGAGACAACAAAAATTTGTCAAGCCGAACAACAATCTGTGCAAAACCGTCTCTCCTATTTGTTCATGTGAAATTGCCTTGAATTGGAGGAATATCCATTAGCCCATTATTATCCACAAAATGGGAAAAATCTTGAATTGGTTAATAATTGATTAACCCATAAATCAATTATTTTAATTAAAAAATCAATTAAGTTGAGAATAAATCACTTTATTTTTAAAATTAATTTAAAATAAATCATGCATAATCATAAAAGCATGCAACTAGAAATTAACAATCAATTTTAAAATTGAAACTCAACATCTGATGATGAGTTGAAATTTGATCTAAAACTCTATCTGGAGTAAAACATTGCTTTTGCATGATTTTTATGAGTTAATTATCTCTGATTTCCTGATAATTCAAAAATCAACCTGAGTTTATCAAGAGTGATTTATGACTTTTCTCCTGCATCCTCAAGCCCCGAATTTCTATAAAATCAAGGCTCAGCTCTTCATAATTATCAACACTCAAATTTGCACAATTACTCTAGCGAATTGGCGATTGAAGGATTAAGCACTTGCGGCAGGCGATTTGTGAGATCTTTCAAAGTTGATCATAATTTTGCATAGTTTTCATATCATATTCATTCATATCATTCTTAGATTAAAATTTAGCATTCAATTTCATTCATATAGCTTAGATTCATACAATTTTTCATATTATTGCACAAAAAATACAAAAATATAGATTAATCTGCATTCATATAGTTTTTCATTCTTTTGCATTCAAATCCTTCATTTAGGTGTTGCATTGTCACTGATCTCGATTTCAATCTGAGAACATCATACTCACACCTACTAGAAGGCAGTAAATCACCTGGTTAGCATAGTTTTATTTACTTACAGATTTCAGTTTTTGCTAACCTCTAATGTTTTACTAAAGTGTTGTGTCAGCAGCTAGGTACAAAATTCACACACACACTCCCAAGTCATCATGGACACCATAGTGATCTACGAATCTCCAATGTGCAAGTTTTTCATGTCGCTCTCTCGACATCACATCTAACTCAATAATCCATGAGCCTCTACCGAATCTACTACAAAGTCATCTCCAAATGATCCATAACCAAATCACGAGCAAGAACTAGATCTGCAAGAACAACCTTTTGAATCAATACCAGCTTGATCAATAAATATATATATATATTTTAAAACTGATTAACATCACACTAGCGATGCCCACAAAACAATGACAGATATCTGTCAAAACAATCTGACATCCAGTCGTCGCATGTACAACATTATTGTCGTTGAAAAACTATAAACGATGGATAGTCGTCATAAAATTTTGACGGGTCTCCGTCGAATGCACAACATCAATGTCATTAAAAAAACAAATAATGTATATCCATCGCACACTTCCGATGGGTATCCATCGCACTAACAGCATCTCCGTCGGCACACAAATTACAAACGATGGTAACCTGTCGGATGATTCTAACGAGTCGCTATCATTTTTATTTTTTTGTGATGGATAGGCGTTGCAATTGGGATGGCTACAAATAGATCCAATGCTAAGTTCTCCTTGTTGGCACCCCCTTCTTGCGATGTCCAGTGTCATCGTAATTACGACGCCAATTGAAACCGTCAGTTTTTTCGACTACAAAACTGCGACGTCAGGTGGTGTCATTATATCGATGATTAACCATCCCAATTTAGATGCCCTGATGTTAGAAAAAGGTCTCAAATGTACTAGTGTTTCATATTCTTGCATCCACCTTTCAAGATCTAGATTCCTTCCTTGATGATAGTGGAGTTGGCAATCAAGGAAGGGCTTCTTCATTCTTCATTCCTGCATACCTAATTTGAGTACATGAGAACATCTACATCCATTGATCTATTAACTTGGTGAGGTGGATCTATTGCATTTGATTGAGACATCCTACTCTTCTATAAGATTCAATTACATTGGAGCACTTCTTCATCCTTTTGGAATACGAATTCAAATCCTCCTTAAGGGTTTCTACAAAAGTAAGGTAAATTCATACATTTGCTTCACTTTTTACATACATACTTTCATATTTACATTTAAGGTTGATTCCTCAAATGGGGCTTGACCGAGGAAAGTCCCTCAAAAACCAAACAAAACCATTTTTCTTGCAAGATCAAGTTTTTAGGAGTTTCAGATCCTCTTTTCACGAGTTTTGAAAAAGGACACAACTACAGATCTGGAGATGGAGAGTTCAATAAATAAGGTCTAAGTAGAAGTTCTCCCTAGTCCTGGGTCTAGACCGATCCCAAGTTGATATAGACCTAAAAAATTGGCCTACTCCTAGAGCAGAAGGATTTCTAAGTTTTGTTTGTCTCATAGTTTCAAGTCCAGATCTAGTCTTGTTCGTTGTTTTGAGCAGTTCTGAGTGCAAAAATATAAATGTGAATTGGATTTGGCTTCTAAAGGTGATTTTTCAATTTCCATTATTTAATGTGTGTATTTACCTTTCATATCTATCATATTTAATTAGATTTGGCATCTTTCATTCTTTCCCAATTAATTTCCAAACACTAGGCTTAAAGGAACTTGTATCTTATTTCCTAGCTCTTGGATCTTTGTATCTTTGTTTGCATTGGCACTCCTACATCACTTTGGTAGTGCTAATCTACTTGGATCCAAAACCTTAGGGGCTTGGCTTAGAGGATCTATTCCTTTGTGGCCCTTCCAAGGTATAGTTGGCCATGAAAAAGTGAGGTGTGTTACACTTATTATCCTCGTCTCATTGTTCTCCTTATACATTTTGGTGAACCCGACACTTTCATGCTTTGTATATTTTGATTGGGTGTTAGATTCCATTTGTGTGTCTTACCTTATTTTTTTCATAGATAGATTGCATTGTGTCTTCTTTGAATTTCATTTCATAGTTGGATTTAGATCTATAGTTCATCATATTTTCTCATCTCATCCAAAGAGTTGAGATGCAATAATCATTCTCATTGTGTTGCAGGAAGGTCAATGTTCAACTTCAAAGTATTTTGCAATGTTTTATGCTCAAATTCAATCAGAAGCATGGCTTCTTTTCCATATAGTAATTCAAATGGAGTGAATCCAGTTGTTGTTTTCCATGGTGTCCTGTATGCCCAGACTGCTTCTAAAAGACAGCTACTCTAGTCACAACGGTTGAGTTGAACTATTTTTGTAAGTATTGCTTCTATTTCTCTATTTTTAACTTCTGTGTGACCGTTGGCTTGTGGATGGTAGGGACTGGACTTCATGTGTCTAATGTTGTATTCATTCATGAGGTCTGTTATTAGATTGGATGTGAATTTTTCTCCTTGATTAGTCACTAGTTCCCTTGGTACACCATAGCGAGTGAATATTTCTTCATACTGGAATTATGCTACTTTGTTGTCATGGGCATGCTTCATTGCCTTCACTTCTACCCATTTTGTTACATAATCCATGCATACTAAGATGTATGATTTTCCATTAGATGGAGGGTCTATAGGACCAATAAAATACATGCCCCATTTATCAAATGGTGTAACAACCACTTGTGGATGTAAAGGCATTTCATCTGATTTCGTGGGACAACCCATCCTTTGGCATTTATCACATTTTATTGTATATTTGGTTGCTTCTTTATGAATTTTGGGCCAATAGTAACCTGTTGTCAATACTTTCATAGCTATCCTTTTAGTTGCAAAGTGTCCTCTACAGGGTTCATCATGGCAAGCATGGAGGATGTCTTATGTTTCATCATCACGTACACACCTTCTCATGACTTGGTTTGGACCAGTGTAAAACAATGTGTTGTCAATCCAAGAAAATTGAAAGCTCTTCTCAACTAGCAATTTCTTGTCCTTAGGAGAGAAATTTGTAGGCATCTTGTCAGCTGCAAGGTAATTGGCTATATCATCATACCATGGGCTCTTGATAGCAGTATAGGACAAATGTTCATCTGGGAATGTGTCATCTATCACAGAGGTATATGTATTATCATGTTGTACTCTAGAGAGATAATCTACTACAACATTCCTTTTCCTAGTTTATCTATTATTGTTAAATCAAATTCTTGTAGTAGCAGAAGCCATCTTGCTAGCCTGCCTGAAATGGCAGGTTTATTCATAAGATATTTTATAGCAGCATGGTTAGTATGAACAAATATTGGATATCCTATGACATAGTGATGAAATTTATTCAGAGCATAGACTACAGCTAGTAATTCTTTTTATATGACTCTGTAGTTTAGTTGTGACCAATGTAAAATTTTATTGATATAGTAAATTACATTTTTAAGTTTATAATACTTTTGGCCTAGGACGGCTCCTATTGCATAATCAGAGGCATCAGTATGTATATGAAATGGTAAAGTCCAATCAGGTCATCTAATTACTTGTGCTTTTGTAAGAATATTTTTTAGTTGTAGGAAATGTTACTTAAAATTACAACATACAACACAATAAGCATAAATAGGAAAATGTTGCACATTTGTTTGTCAAATTAACACTGCCTTATAGGTTTTATTTGTTTACATTTCATTATTGCATTCATTCTAGATGTCATTATTGTACTCTAAGTATTGATCACTATTCCAAAGATTTCAAATTTCATAAATGATCATTACATTGTGCATTAAAATTGAATGTAGTATACAAATGTCTTTCCATGTTCATATTTCATATCAATAAGTAGAGTAGATTTGCAGAATTGAAAGAAAAGATTGAAGTATGGAATAGGGGTCCCATGCATTACCTTTGTGTTGGTTTGAGTCAACTAGTTGTCTGCTAGGTCTTAGGTCCCAAGGTCTTCAAAGTCCAGGTCTTCATCTGCATTTAGATCTTTAGGGTTCATATCTGCATGAGAGGGAGAAAATGTAGTTAGATCCTGTTGGATCTAAGCAATGCATAAGAAACAAATAACATACTATAACAATCAAGTTTTCAAATCTGCACATCAATCTGGAAAACTAAATACAATAAGGAAATGTACACTAACACTCATTGCAAGGTAGTATTAAAGGGACTTGTTTCTGTAAACATGAAACCTTTTACTATTTATGATCATTCTAGTGTATGTTGTCCTTTTTATTAACCATGTATCTGAATTAAAGGGACTTAGTATGTTCATGTTGAGAAACCTTTTTCAGATGATGCAGTGTTTTAATAGCTTAGTGAACATAATGGTCTGAAAATTGATTGAAAAAGTTGTTTATTATGTTCACTAATCTAACCAATTTAGAATGATGTTGTTTGAAAGCTTAAACAGATTATTTTGCAAAGAAGAGTTGACTGGTTTTCATATTCAGTCATAGAAAAAGATGCAGATCAAGCTGAAATTTCAAGAATAAAGTGCTACAGGAAGTGCAAATGTTGCAAATATTCAAAGTTCAAGTCACATAATGCAGCTGCATAAATACTGGTACAATATATGTCCTTGTTGTTTCAATGGTATAGTTTCAAGTAATATCATTATTGTTGTTGATTACAGAAGGAATGCTTCAGGATTATGCCATAAAGTTATAAAATGTTTTCAGTTTGTATTTAGTGAGTGTCACGAGTCCGTGCTCAAACTTCATTAACTAGCAAACATTTTATCTTGTTACATTTCTCATATTTAAGGATCAGATTTAGCATCAAAATAGAAAAAGGACTATGTTCATACATGCTAATATGTATCAGTGGGTTCAAGGATGTTCTCTGTTTTAACATTGAATTCAAATATAGTCAAGTGAGTTGGTGACAGTGGTCATGTTGCAGGAGCTTTGATACAATAAGCTGTGTTTTGAATTCTTTTAAAATGAAAATTTATGCTATTGAACAAATGTGCATAGTATATTATACCTACAGTTGAAATATTAAAGTTACAAATCAAACAGAATGCAAGCTGTAGAGGTATTTTTATAAACAGAAAGCATGAGTTTTCAACATGGTTCATGATCATAGGCAGAGTGCATGGTATGTTTTTCAAAGCAAAGATGGCAGTGTATTTTATAATCTGATAGTTCCTGGTGAAATGTGTGTGCAATTTTTGATAGCAGAAGAAAAATGAAAATGTACATAAGCTTAAAATTAACTGAACAACAGACAGTAAAGAAATATCATAAGAAGCAATGTACTTATCTATTTTGAATGAAAGTGACTGTTATTTTTGAACATCTTTGAATCATATTTTCAGTCACCTTCTAAATTTTGTGAAGGTTATGACTGAAAGATGTTATAGTTTTAAATGGAACTAAATACATCTTTTAATATATTTCAATCATAACCTCGCGGCTTTAGTAAAGCAACTAGAGAAGAGTGGTTGCCTATCATTTCCACACTCACAGTCATAGTGGTTTAAGAACTCGGGTTCCAAACTGAGCATAGAGCCGAGTCTATGGACTCACAGTTTCATAATATTCTGTCATAGCCACATGTTGAAGAGAAGGTTGAGTTTAGTGAGTCCACTATCGACAATAATGAAGGGGCTCATGTTAGTAAGTGTGGAATGTGTAAACACAAGCTTCATGACAAAATCTACAGAAAGTTCAAAACACTTACCAATCAAAGGCCAAGTTACAGCCAAGTGCAACTCATGGTTCAAAACCCATAAGCCGCTATCACTATAGGTCACAACTTTGTATTTTCAGTTGAGTGTAAGCTTCAGTCACAAGCCATGACTTATAGTGATAGGAAATGTTTGAAAAATCTAATACCCAAAAGCCCAACATTCTTCCATATGTCACGACTTCATTCATCAAGCCGAAACTTATTCATTAATCTTGACTTCATATATACAGTTGAAAGCAAAGGAGAACACCAGTCACGGTATTGGTTAAAGGTCGAGCTTCAAGAGAATAATCTCCAAATTTAACACCAGTCTCATCTTATTCATAACCAAACCACAGTCACATTAATTGTGACTCATAATCAAAAACCCATGAACCCAGATGACTCCCATAAGTCATGGCTTTGTTCATAAAGCAAACAAGGTAGAAACTATAGTCATAAACCATGACTTATGGAAGTCACAAGCTGTGACTAATGGAGATTGAAAAATAGTCATGGTCAAGTTGATGGATACAACCAAGAGCTGTAAGTTTACAAATGATAATGCTATGTTCACAGCTGAAAGCAAAGGAAGAGGTCGATATTCATCAGACACTTGTAATAACAATTCTCTAGAAAGATAAACAGAGAAATTAAGATATCATGAAACAAACTTACAGTTCATAGCCAAGAAAGATGGAGATACAATGTGCAGATAAACAAGCAAATGCCAGTCAACTGGTTATAACAATGAACCCGAGTTTGATAGAGAAGGCCGAGTTTAACAGGGAGCTTCATCTACAGGAAGCCAAGCTTCATCCACAAGTTTTTGCTAGAGTTTTCCTTCAGTTAGGGTTTCAATTTTTCCCTAATTCTTCTTGGCGAGGATTGAGATTGCACTTGTCTTGAAAATGAAATGAACATAAGATTTTTTGGAGTCCTCCAAGTGAAAGACATTGAATGTCTTTACTACAGATGTACATTCCTGCAGTTTTTGAAATTGCAAATATGCCACCTCATTCCTCTTCCTTTGAAACTTGTGCAAGTGGGTTGAGTTTGTTATTCCCCACTTAGCACTTGTTTACACTTAGCATTTTGTAGATTAGGATATGCATTGGATATTGAAATTTTATTTCAATTTTCAATTTTGTAAAATTTTGGCAATTTTTGTAAAAGGATTTTTAATCCTTACCATAAGCCATTATTTTAGGCATTTGGCATGGGGAGTTGATATAGGTTAATTTTTGGCTAAAATTGGGCATTTTTGGAGGGCTTGAATTTTCGAATTTGAGTTTAGGGCAGGCTATAAGGTGGATTTGGAGAATCATTTTTAGAGTTTGCGAGTTTTGGGAGAGAGGCTATTAGTGAACACATTGTTCCTATTTTGCTTTGAAGCCATTTTTGTAATCTGATTATCAGTTTTGTGAGAAATAAAGCAGATGCTCGTTGGTTCATATGTTTTGTGGTGAGATTCAAAGATCCTGATTTCATCTTTCTATATAAGTGTTGATTTTCAAATGTAATCCAATAGAAGTGAATGTTTGATTATTCCTTCTTAAGTTGATCAGTTTATGCTTAAACCTTGTATGGGAAAAGTATGTTGTTAACTATTTAACTATTTGTAGTTTAACCCTAATAGTAAAGTCAGTTAGCCTATATGTTGAACATAGGTCTAAAGAGTCAAACTTTTGGTCTATGATTTTGAGCTATTGTTTTACCATTCCAACAAAGTCTGAACTTATTTTGGTGTATCACCCCACATTCATTTCAATTTCAAAAGTTATTTATATCCCTTTCCTTATCAAATTTTTAATTAGGTGGTGATATTTCATACTTAATAGGAACTGACCTAGAATCCGGAGATTCCTCCTCATTTGTAGTCTACCCATAGCTAGAGGAGGTTTCCATTGTCAGGATAGAATTGTTGTGTGGCCTTAATGCCTGAGTTAGGGTAACAATTCTAAACCTAAACATTTTTTGGCACGCCCGATGGGACACAAACTGCTTCTTAGTTCTGAAGTATGAGTTCTATGGTTGTTTTCAATTCAGTTTCAGATTTGAGTGTTTGTTTTAATGAGTAGAACTCCAACAAGATGAAACAAGGAAGGTTTTGTTTATCAAGAATTACAGCCAGGGACAAGGGGAGGAAGATCATCCAAAGGTGGAAGAACATCACAAGATCCAAGAGGTTCTCAATTGAATTCAAATTTTTCATCATTTGATAACCCCATTTTTTAAGACCAAGTTGTAAATTCAGACGAGCTTGAGGTTATTATTGAAGAAATTAGTCTTCCTGAGGATCTAAGTGTTCCTAATCATTTCAGATCAAAATTGCCAAGTTTTGAAGATTTATCTATAGATAATTTTGTTCTTGGAGCTTCTACAAGTGGTGCAGCAACAACCCCTCAGAATTTGAAGACATATCAAAGGAAGGTGATTCAGCCTACCCAACCTTCTGTTACACCTACCATTTAGTAGCAAGCTCCTATACATCAAGAAATGGAAATAAATCTTCCTTTTGTTCCATTTGATCAAGGTAGTCCTTTTAGGATTGCAAATCATAATGATATTCCATTGGCTGCTTTGAAAAGCTTGCCAAATTTTATTGGAGAAACACATGTGACAGCTATTGAGCATATCTGAGATTTTGTAACTCTTTGCAATGTTCATCATATCATAGCTAAAGATGTATCTTTGAAGCTATTGGCTGCATCACTCAAGGGTATAGCCCTTGATTGGTTCATAACTCTCCCGGTGGACTCTATTGCTACTTGGGATGTCCTAGGAGAGAAACTGTCTAAATTTCTTGAGGAAAAATATGATAACCTGTCCTTGGTGGAGCAACTAACTACTATCAAGAGGGCCCCACAAGAAGAGATGAGTGGTTTCAATCTCTATTTTTAGAAAACTTGGAACAAAATTCTTGTTACGGTGAGACCTTCAGCTGAATATGCTTTCTTGTATTATTTGAAGAGCTTAAATAGTGATATCTCTGTAATGATTCAATCTATGGGAGGAGTGTCTTTACCCCAAGCTTTTGATACTGCTATTAGGGCAGAAAATAGTCTTATCCAGGTAGGGAAGATAGCTCCTAGACCTCCTATGCCTTTTTTTCCTAACATATAGTCCAATATGCCATTGGTTGTCCCACCACTATTTGTTGTCCCATCTTTTAAAGCCCTAGAGATAGTTCCTGCAGCTCCTTTGAATGAACTACAGAGCATTAAGGACAGCCAGTAGAAAATAGAGAGTTTGCTGCAATCTTTTGGAAATGATTTAGTCACCCTTAAGAGGAATCAAGCCCAGCCAAACCCTGCTATTCAAAATCAGTTTGTTGGTTCTTCTTCCCAATATCCTAATCAGTCTAATTTTCAAGCCAATAGGCAGCAATTTCAAGGCAATGCTAATGCACATAGACAGAATTGGAATGTGAGGCCAAATAGACAGTACAATCTAGCACCTCTTAATATTGTTAGAGATATTGTTCCTACTCAGAATAATATTGCCACTGACTGGTGTTTTCCATGCAATGAGCCACATGACTAGTCCACGTTCTAATGGAATTCTTAACCAAGCTCTTATGGTACAAAATGCAATGAATTCACAGCAAAATGTATCTGTTGAGGAGGTACAACAACAACCAGATCAAAGTTCTATGAAAACTGGGTTCCTAAACTGGCAAGAGGAAGAGTTTTGTGGTCTAAATGAAGATTCATCAATAGCAGCAAATACTAGAGCAAAAAAGAGAGCTATTGAAGCAAATCAATCCACTGGTAATGTTCCTTCTTCACCGGTTTCTATTCTAAAGAATCCATCAATTTCATCAAGTAAGGATCAAAGTCAAAAGAATGTTGATCAGAGTTCTCCTAGAACTTCACATAAGGTACAATTTGTTGTTCCATTAAATATTGTTGATACTATGAAAAAAACAAAGGTTACCTTATCTGCATGGGAGACTTTATCTATTATAGGACAGATTGAGATTTTTAAAAGAAGAGTTGTCTAAATTAGCAGTTGGCTCAAAACAAGCAGTTCAACAACCACCTAGGGTGGTTATGACTAATTCTGAGCCTCCTAAGGTTCAGGAGAAGTTATCAAAAGAAGAGAAAAAGCATGCTAAAGTGTAGCAGCCAACAATACCATAAGTCAAGAAGGCTGCAAATATGAAGCAACCAACAGTAAGTTTTGATAAGAAACTAGAAAATGTTCAAAAGACATCTGAAAAGGAAGGTAAGAAACCTACAAATGATAAGCCTCCTCCTTTTTATGTCTCATGGATTATTGGAAATAAATTAGTTCACAACTATATGGATGATAGTGGTGCAACCAGTACTGTCATGCCTAAGAAGATAGCAGATTTGCTAAATTTGAAATATGAACCTCTTGAGAAGGGTGTAGTCCAGCTTGATAGAACTTTAGTTAAGACCTTAGGAGTCATTAAAAATGCAAGTTTGACCTTACACTCCTACCCAAATTTATCAATACCACGGGATATATATGTCATTGATTTGCCAGCGTATTTTGCTCTATGCCTGTCCAGAGACTTCACAGCCAAGATAGATGGCCATTTTTCATCAGATTGGTCACATTTATATTTCAAAACTAGATATGGTACTAAGGTAACCATAAAATCAAAATTATTGGCCAAAGATCATATAGAGCCTTACAATCCCAGTCCCATTAATGCAAGTTGTGTGATCATGGATCAGGATGAAATACCAGATTATTCAGCTTATAACACACAAACTAAAGCATATCCAGACATTTTTTTAGATGAATGGGCTAATAGAAATGAACAAAATGATGATATGTTTGATGTTGGTTTTGGAAATTATATGATTTTAGAGTCTAATTCAGTAATGCCTAATTTGATAAAAGATCCAAAATTTGAATCTGATGTGTCTAACCAGCTTTGGGATTTATATTTTGATGGGTCAAGGAATAAGGATGGAGTTGGTGCAGGGGTTATGTTGATTTCATTGGATGGTGATAGATTTTATGCTGCATTCAACTTATATTTTCCTTGTTATAACAATGTGGCTGAATATGAAAGTTTAATTCAAGGATTAGAGTGGGAAAGATTAAGAGGTATTAAGTGTTTGAGGGCATTTGGCGACAGTGAATTGATAGTAAAGCAGGTGAGAGGTATCAATATTGTTAAAAATGATCTTCTTAAGATGTATAAATCTAGAGTTTCTGATATTCCAGATGAATTTGATGCTTTTAACCTGATATCAATTCCTAGAAGGGAAAATCTACATGCTGACAGGCTAGTTGGCATTGGTGCTCATGTTTCAATAATAGACAATAAAGGATAGATTTCAGACCAGTCACATGTCAAAATTATTGTTAGGCCATCTATTCTAGATAATGACACTTATTGGCAAGTTTTTAATAATGATGAACATATCTTAAGTTTTTTGACAGAAATTGATGGTTTCTCAGCTTTTAGAAATAATAAAATCCATCAGCAAATGGAAGACCAGATTATTCAGTTGAAAACCAACAAGCTTCCAAAAGGATTGGTCAACCTGGAATTAGCATTCAACTCTGATGATCAGTTTAGGAAGGGTAAAACCAACTTCCTGATCAAAGAAGATCATTATGAGGAAGTGGAAATATTCATAGATAAGCAGTTAAAGGTTGGTGAAATTAATTCCCCTAAAGAAAAAGAATTGTTTATTGATCTTTTCAAAGAATATAGTGATTTTTTTGCATGTGATTATTCTGATTTGAAGGGATTTGATCATCAATTAACGCCGCACACTATAGAATTGGAGCCAAATACTAGGCCAATTAGACAAAGGTAAAGGCCTATAAACCCCAAGTTAGAGCCATTAATGTTAAAAGAGTTGAGAAAACTCCTAGATGGTGGTATTATATTTCCTATTAAGCACACATTTTGGGTTTCTAACTCAGTTCCAGTAAGGAAGAAGAATGGAGAGATAAGACTTTGTGTAGACTTTAGAGACCTTAATAGGGCATCTCTAAAAGATAGACACCCTCTTCCTTCCATGGAACAAATTTTACAATATGTTTCTAGTTCTGAAAGATTCTCACTCTTAGATGGGTATTCTGGTTATAATCAAATTTTAGTCAAAGAATCTAATTAGTTTAAAATAGCTTTTACAACTAAATGGGGTACAATGGCTTACAGAAGAATGTCATTTGGGTTATCAAATGCTGGGGCCACTTTTTAGAAAGCAATGGACATGGCTTTCAAGAACTTAATGTATAAATTTGTCCTAGTATATCTAGATGATGTGACAATTTCAGCAAGGTTGCAAACCAGCACATTGATCATTTGAGACAGATTTTGCAGAGATGTAGAGAGTTTGGGATTTCTTTAAACCCAAAGAAATATGTATTTGTAGTTCATGAGGGAAAACTCCTAGGATGCCAGGTGTCTAAGGAAGGTACAACAATAGATCCTGAGAGAATTCATGCAATTCTGAAACTTTCATTGCCTAAACATAAGAAAGGATTGCAGAGTTTCATTGGGAGAATAAATTTTGTAAGAAAGTTTATCCCTGATATTGCAAATCTGTTAAAACCACTGACTAATATGCTTAAAAAGGATGTCCTTTTCAGCCGGACTGATGAGGGAAAGAAGAATTTTGAGTTGATAAAACAAGCTTTGTCTTCAGACCCTACTCTTGTTAATCCTGATTTTACTAAAGACTTTATTCTATATGCTTATGGTGGTTCTGATACTATTTCAACAATGCTGGTTCAAAAGAATGAAGAAAAATAGGAGCAACCAGTTGCTTTTTTCAGCAAAGATATGTATGACTATGAGAAAAGGTACAGTTTTGTTGAAAAGCATGTGCTAGTTGTTATTAAAGCTTTGAAGAAGTTTAAGCATTTGATTGCTAGGAATAAAGTACATTTAATGGTTGCACATCCTAGTATTAAAGAGTTTTTGTTGAATAAAGATGTTAATGAAAAGAGGGTTGGTTGGATAACAAGAGTTATGGAGTATGTGTTAGTGTAGGTTTTTGATTTTCCTTATGTTAGGGGTATTTCTTTTTTCCTACACATATTATTTAAGCTTGCTTAGGTTTATTAGGTGTGGTTAATATGAGGACACGTGGTGAAATACATCAGCCACATATGTCACTCTCTCCCCACACATGGGTAGTTGAGTTACACATTCTTTTTTGGCTTGTTGTGCCACCTCTCATAACCACTCTTTTGTTTTTACCTAGGTAGGTTATGGGGTAGTTGGGTTTCTCACCCTCTTTTGGCTTTATGTGCCACCTCCTCTCTGTCTTCACCTAAGGAGGTTATGCCACATGTTTTGTCATTTACCAAGTAGGTGATAACCTCCCACTTTTTATGGGTGTAGGAGTTAATGCACCTCTTGGATGTATTTGCCCTTATATTTCTATATATTGAGCACTCTCCTCTCACCTTCACTAGTTCAGCTAGTTCGGTGATTGTTCGTGGGAGTATTGAGAGTATTCTGCAATTTCTCTTCTCTTGTCTCTATTTTTCTCTCAATTCAAATTTCTCTTCATTCTACTATTTTGATCTTCAATCATCTATTGGGTGAAGTTGCATATGATCTACGACCGACATCAGATCTTGGCTCGGTTCTCGCTTCTCGCAGAATCTAACATGGTATCAGAGCGGTGTTGTCTGGTATAGTTCATTTTATCTGATTTATTGAGATATTTGAGACTAATATAGAGCTTATTATTTTTCTCAAAAACCCAATATGATTTTCTTTTGCATCTTTAAATGATCTGGAGAATCATAATAGTTTAAGAGGAAAATAAGCGTATCTGGTATACATATATCTGTTCTTGTGAGATCTGGGTGATTTGCAGCTTTTTGGTAATATTGGAGGCTTTTTCAGCATTTCCAAAGAGTCCAGAAGGTTTCAAAAAGTCAAAATTGACTTTTATTTCACCAAAATCAGAGCTTGGAGGAAACAGTAAAGAAAATCAGAATTTAAAAATTTGGATTTCTCATTGGAGCCGTTTTCATTTTGGCTTCGAAAATCTTACTTCCACTCTTTTTCAGGAAAAACAATTTCTGGGTTTTGTAGCTAGCATCGAAAAACTATCTGGGTAGTCATTACATTTTGTAGGAAGTTGACAAATTTTGCAGAAACTGTGTTAGAAAATGACATAAGTTGTTTTTTCACAGGCAGATTTTGCAGTTTTTTTCAACATTGCATAACTTTTGCTTCAAGTGTCAGATTTTTGCAAACGAGTACTTGACGGAAAGCTGAATTCGAGATCTCTCCATCCACAAAGGTTTGAGTAAAAATTTCTACCTATTTTCAATCAGATATTGCAGGTTGAATCTGCTGCACTTTTTCTTTCTTCAGTACTGTATTTCTTTCACTTTTGTAATCCATTCTTTCAAAAAAAAGAAAAAACAGTGTTGGAAAGAAATTGAAGAGAAAAACACAGCTACAAAATAATTTTTTTCAGATTTTAATTGAAGATTAAGTTGTAATTTTGGCTACTGAGAGCCTTTAAAGCTTTGTAATCTGGAAAATCCTTGTAAAAGCACTAATCATAAAGTGCCAACATTGTAATATCTGGGGGGGGTGATTTTTTAGATTAGTGGAAAGGGGGGGTGTCTTGTGTGTCTTCTTTCTTTGCACATTTCCTTCTACCTTGCAATCTTTTTTTCTGCTCTCATGGATGCATCTACAGTTCCAGTTTTAACTCCATATAATTACTTTGAATGGAAATCAAAGATGGTAATATATCTAAAAAGACATGGATATCATCGTGTAATAATGGGACTTGAAACTGAACCACAAGAGGATGCAAAAAAGATTAAATGGTTTAACAAATGTGATGAAGCCTTTGGTACTTTATGTATGTCAGTATCTCCAG
The DNA here is from genome assembly GCA_027943335.1 of Chamaecyparis obtusa. Taxonomy (NCBI): domain Eukaryota; kingdom Viridiplantae; phylum Streptophyta; class Pinopsida; order Cupressales; family Cupressaceae; genus Chamaecyparis; species Chamaecyparis obtusa. Next base: position 452,428 of record BSBK01001288.1, on the reverse strand, counting down.
ACCTACTTTTTCATATTGAGTCTCCTACAACACCAAATGATGTATGGACAAAATTGGAAAACCTCTTTGGTAAGCAGGATGAGTTAAGAGGTCATCAATTGGAGAATGAACTCATAGGGTTAAGTCCTTCAAATTTTGACACCATACAGGATTTCTTCACAAAACTCAAAGCTATTAGATTGCAATTGGAACAATGTGGAATCAGGAAGGATGATAAGCAACTGATTTTGAGTATTCTTTCTAAGCTTGGTTCTAATTATTCTGTATTTGTTTCTACATTCTATGCCACAAAATGTGCCCTAGGTTCTACATATAAAATGCCTTCTTTAGATGAGTTTGTTGCAGAACTCACTAGGGAGCAGGACAAATTAGTTCTAATGGGTACAATTAAACCCTCTAAGTCACATGCATTGGTTGTTAATCAAGGCACAAAAGAATAGAAATGGTCTAATAAGCAAGATAAGAAACAAAAGAACCAAGGAGAGAAGAAGAAAGATCAGAAATCTACTACAAAACCAGATAATCAGACCTCTTCATCAAAAGGTGAACAACCTAAAAAGGAGAAGGTCAAGTGTTCTTATTGTAAGAGGCCTGGCCATGATGAACATAAATGTTTAAAGAAACAAATTGATCACCTTTCACATCTTCTAGAAAAGAACAATATCAAGGTTCCTGATTCAGTCAAACAAAGTTCATCAGAAGGTTCTCCTAAGGACACAGATAAAAGTAAGGGGAAAGGAAAGGGAAAGGCCCTAGTTGCTATTGCTTCACAACCAAATTCTTGGATTATTGACTCAGGTGCATCGCACCACATGGCCTCATCAGAGGATAATTTTACCTCTTTGGAGCCATGCTCTATGCCTACCATACTTATGGGTGATGATACTCCTGTTGAAGTGCATGGGAGAGGGACTGTTGATATGGGTGAAGGGACATTTGAGGATGTTCTTTGTGTCCCATCTTTGTCAACTAATCTCCTATCTGTTTATCAGATCACTCACACTGGTTCAGCAAAGCGAGTTGAGTTCACTCCAGATACAGTGGTAATAAGTGAAATGCATAATGGGTCTACAGTTGCTGTGGGAAAAGCAGATCATCAATCCAGACTATATCAGTTTTCTCACTTTGTTCCTGATTCTCCTTCAACAGTCTTACTCACTCATGCAGATGAGGTGAGTTGTTTGTGGCATCAACGGTTTGGCCACTTGAACTACCGTTATTTGCAACAACTCAGTCAACAGGATATGGTTTCAGGGTTGCCTTCTATTCGATTTTCTGATGGAGTTTGCCAAGGATGCATTCTTGGTAAGCATCTTGAGGAGAAATATGATAAAGGAAAAGTTTGGAGAGCTACAAATCTATTGGAGTTGGTACATAGTGACTTGGCAGGACCATTTCCACAACCATCTTTCAGCAGGGCTAGATATGTCTTGACATTTATTGATGACTTTTCTAGATACACTTGGGTTTATTTTCTCAAACAGAAGTCTGAGGTCTTTGATCATTTTTTGGATTTCAAAGCTTTTGCAGAGAAACAATCTGGAAATTTCATCAAGATTTTGCGTACAGATAATGGGGGAGAATATGTTAACAATCAATTTGAACAATTTTGTGCTTCAGAAGGAATCAACATGCAGCACACAGTTCCATATAGTCCTCAACAGAATGGTGTCGCAGAACGCAAGAATAGATCCTTGAAGGAGATGGCAAATTGTATGATACACTCCAAATCTTTGGCACCTCAGTATTGGGCAGAGGCCATCAATTGTGTGTGTTACATCCAGAACCGGGTTCCTCACAAAGCTGTAAAGGGGGTAACTCCTTTTCAAGCTTGGACTGGTCAGAAACCCACAGTTAAACATTTTCGAGTGTTTGGCTCTCTTGCATGGGCCCACATTCCAATAGAGAAATGCAAGGCTATGGATCCGCAAAGCAAGTCTTGCATATTTGTTGGGTATCCAGATGATGTCAAAGGTTATAGACTTCTCCATCCTACCACCCATGAGTTGTTCATTGAGAGGAGTGTTCATTTTGAGGAGAGTTCTTCTAGTTCTTCTCCTACCACTTCTCTATCCACTATTACATTGGAGACTTTGCATCATGATGATAGTTCTTCTGAAGATCTTAATCTTCCTAATATTGATGAGGATTCTTCTTCCTCCACTTCAAATAGTGATATTGATGATGCGGATTCACATTCCTCTTCTATTCATCATTCAGAGGTTGATGATTCTCCTCCAACTTCTCCAGCCTCAACACCTCTTTGGGCTCGAAAAACATTGGAGTCAGCAGGAGATTGGGTTGGTGATCCATCAGACACGAGAAGAACACGGTCACAATTTCAACAGGCTCCACATCTCTTCATTGCTTCAGCTTCTGATCCACAGTCTTTTCGAGAAGCTTCTAGTGTTCCTAAGTGGGATGCTGCAATGCAAGAAGAGTTCAATTCCTTAGAAAGGAATCACACATGGGATTTAGTCCCTCTTCCTAAGGGAAGAAAACTTGTTTGATGCAAGTGGATCTATCAGACTAAATTTGCAGCGGATGGGTCAGTTGATAAGCATAAGGCTCGGTTGGTAGCAAAAAGATTCTCCCAGGTTCCCGGGATTGACTACTCTGAAACTTTTGCTCCAGTTGCTAAGATGAATTCTATTCGACTTGTCCTTGCTATAGCTGCAGCACATCGTTGGGAAGTTCATCAAATGGATGTAAAGAGTGCATTTCTTCATGGTGACCTTCAGGAGGAAATCTACATGGAGTAGCCACAGGGGTTCGTACAGGATCCTTCACTTGTGTGTCGACTTTGGAAGTCTCTCTATGGCCTCAAATAGGCTCCTCGAGCTTGGTATGCCAAGATGGATTCCTTCCTTCTGATAGTTGGGTTCAAACGATGCCATTCTGATCTGAACGTATACATTCTGTAGCAGGATGACACTCTCACATTCTTGGTTCTCTATGTTGATGACCTATTGATCACAGGGAGTCACTCGTCCACCATCAAGACAGTAAAAACTGCTCTACATGATAGATTTTTGATGTCTGACTTGGGTCTTTTGCATTACTTCTTGGGGATTGAGATCATTCAATCATCTTCAGGAATCTTCCTTGGTCAACCCAAGTATGCACTTGATATGCTCTCCAGATTTCGCATGGCTGACTGTAAGCCTGCACCGACTCCATTTTTGTCAGGGGTCAAACTTGAGGCTAAGTGTTCCTCACCTTTGGTTGATGGCACTTTATACCAACAACTTGTTGGGAGTCTCATCTACTTGACTCATACAAGACCTGACATTTCATATGCTGTGGGCATGGTCTCTCGATTCATGCAGGAGCCACATGAGTTGCATTGGAAAGCAACTAAGCGGATCCTTCACTACATTCAGGGTACTCATAATTATGGGATTCAATATGCAGCGGGCATGGATATTGACTTAGTGGGATACACAGATTCAGATTGGGCAGGTGATTCTCAAGATCGCAAGTCTACTTCAGGGTATTGCTTCTCCCTTGGTTCCGGTCCAGTTTGTTGGTCGAGCCAGAAGCAGTCTGCAATTGCTCTTTCATCTACAGAGGTTGAGTATCGAGGGGCAGTTAATGCCACCACTAAGGCTATTTGGCTTCAGAATATTCTCACTGAGTTTGGCACTACATTCAGAAAGCCTACAGTCATCTTTTGTGATAATCAAAGTGCAATACAAATCTCTCAGAATCCAGTTCATCATCAAAGGATGAAACACATTGAGATTCATATGCACTACATTCGGGAGCTGATTCAGGAAGGCATCATCGATCTTAAGTATTGTTCTACATCAGAGCAAACTCAAACATCTTCACCAAACCCTTCACAGAGAGAAAGTTCCTTCATTTGCGAGCTTTGCTTGGGGTGCAACAGGTGTCTACTTCAAGAAGGGCTTTTTAGTTCTTCATTACTCTCTCTATTTATTAGGGGGGGGGCTCCACTTCTGGGGGGCTTCTTCTTCTTCTTATGGGGGGATATTCTCTATGTACATGGGTACCTAACATGGCTTCACTTTCCAGGACCCATCTTATCACCCAACTAAGCTACGCTTAAGGGGGGGTGTTAGTGTAGGTTTTTGATTTTCCTTATGTTAGGGGTATTTCTTTTTTCCTACACATATTATTTAAGCTTGCTTAGGTTTATTAGGTGTGGTTAATATGAGGACACGTGGTGAAATACATCAGCCACATATGTCACTCTCTCCCCACACATGGGTAGTTGAGTTACACATTCTTTTTTGGCTTGTTGTGCCACCTCTCATAACCACTCTTTTGTTTTTACCTAGGTAGGTTATGGGGTAGTTGGGTTTCTCACCCTCTTTTGGCTTTATGTGCCACCTCCTCTCTGTCTTCACCTAAGGAGGTTATGCCACATGTTTTGTCATTTACCAAGTAGGTGATAACCTCCCACTTTTTATGGGTGTAGGAGTTAATGCACCTCTTGGATGTATTTGCCCTTATATTTCTATATATTGAGCACTCTCCTCTCACCTTCACTAGTTCAGCTAGTTCGGTGATTGTTCGTGGGAGTATTGAGAGTATTCTGAAATTTCTCTTCTCTTGTCTCTATTTTTCTCTCATTTCAGATATCTCTTCATTCTGCTATTTTGATCTTCGATCATCTGTTGGGTGAAGTTGCATATGATCTACGACCGACATCAGATCTTGGCTCGGTTCTCGCTTCTCACAGAATCTAACAGTATGATGTACGGATTCATGTGACTAAGCTGGTTAGAGGCAAAGGACTTTGTGCTCAAATGGAAAAAGAGGAAGAACAAGATGATATTACTAAAGAATCTGAATCTTCTCAAGGTGATGTTGTATTGTTTAACGATCCTACAACCTGGTTATCAGATGTGACCAGATTCTTGCAAACTGGACAATGCCCAAATAATCTTGATAAGGAAAAGAGGAGATATTATAGGTTACAATCTATTCCCTATGTTCTTATTGATGGTATGCTTTATAGGAAGGACTATTTTGGAATGTTTCTCAAATGTATTGATTCACTAGATCAAGGTAGAATTTTATCTAAGTTTCATGATGGATCTTGTGGAGGACATTTTAGTCCTAAAACTATAGCTTAGAAAATACTAAGGGCTAGCTATTATTGGCCTGATTTATTTAAGGATGCATATTCTTGGGCCAAAAGATGTCATAAATGTGCTATCTTTGCAGGGAAATAAAAGATGGCAACATTTCCATTAAAGCCAATTGTGATTGATCAACCATTTAACACGTGGGGAATGGACTTTATTGGTCTTATAAATCCTAATTCTAGTGTTGGTCATAAATGGATTTTAACTACTACTGATTAATTTACGAGATGGACTAAAGCTATTGCATTAAAAGAGGCCACTAGACCTGCTGTGTTAAAGTTCTACGAAGATATTGTAACCAGCTTTGGAGTTCCCAATCAATTATCTCTGATAATGCTATGGCTTTTATTGGTTTAGCTGTTATAGAATGGGCTATGAAAAATGGGATTTATTTAAACACTTCTTCTAACTATTATCCTCAGGGTAATGGTTTAGTAGAGTCTACTAATAAAAATCTAATCAGGATTATTAAAAAGACTTTGTAGGAGAATAAGAGAGATTGGCATTCTAAATTGAAAGTAGTCTTATGGCTGGATAGGATTACACCTAAACAGGTAATTGGGAATTCCCCTTATGTCCTGGTTTATGGTAAAGAGGCCAGATTACCAGTTTCCACTGAATTTCCAGCCTTACAGCTGGCTGATCAAATGTTGTTGTTTGAAGAGGAAGATCCTCTTAAACTAAGGTATGTTGATTTACTACTACTTGAAGAAGAAAGGAAGAAGGCATTGGAAACTATGGAGTTAAAGCAAGCACAAACTTAGAGGTCATTTGACAAAAGAGCTAAGTATAGAGAATTCAAAGAAGGTGATCTAGTACTCAAGTGGGATGTACTAAAGAGCAGGCTAGGGCAGCATGACAAGTTTGATAATTTTTGGTCAAGCCCTTTTGTTATAACAGCCTATAAAGAGAACAATGCTTTTCAGTTGTTCACAACTGAAGGAGAAAATTTGCAAATTCAAGTTAATGGAATACACCTCAAGCTTTGCTTTAAGGGTTAGGATAGGTTTAGTTTTCAGTTCAATAAGTGTTGTCCAAGCACTAGGTCTCTAGGTTGCATTGAGTCTAGTTTAGGTGCTTTTTTTATTTCAATAATGGTTGCATTCATGGTTTCATTTTTCCTAACTCCGTTGCCCTATGATAAGTCTACAGGTCATGTCTAGCAAGCAGACATCCAACAGAAGTCACTAAAATTGTTACTTAAAATTATAGCATACAACACAATAAGCATAAATAGGAAAAGGTTGCACATTTGTTTGTCAAATTAACACTGCCTTGTAGGTTTTGTTATTTTACATTTCGTTATTGCATTCATTCTAGATGTCATTATTGTACTCTAAGTATTGATCATTGTTCCAAAGATTTCAAAATTCATAAATGATCATTACATTGTGCATTCAAACTGAATGTAGTATGCAAATGTCTTTCCATGTTCATATTTCATATCAATAATTAGAGTACATTTGCAAAATTAAAAGAAAAGATTGAAGTATGGAATAGGGGTCCCATGCATTGTCTTTGTGTTGGTTTGAGTCAGCTGGTTGTCTGCTAGGTCTCAGGTCCCAAGGTCTTCAAAGTCCAGGTCTTCATCTGCATTTAGGTCTTTAGGGTTCATATCTGCATGAGAGGGAGAAAATTTAGTTAGATCCTGTTGGATCTAAGCAATGCATAAGAAATAAATAACATACTGTAACAATCAAGTTTTCAAATCTGCACATCAATCTGGAAAACTAAATGCAATAAGGAAATGTACACTAACACTCACTGCAAGGTAGTATTAAAGGGACTTGTTTTTGTAAACATGAAACCTTTTACTATTTATGATCATTCTGGTGTATGTTGTCCTTTTTATTAACTAGGTATCTGAATTAAAGGGACTTAGTATGAGAAACCTTTTTTAGATGATGCAGTGTTTTGATAGATTAGTGAACATAATGGTTTGAAAATTGATTGACAAAGTTGTTTATTATGTTCACTAATCTAACCAATTTAGAATGATGTTGTTTGAAAGCTTAAACAGATTATTTTGTAGAGAAGAGTTGACTGGTTTTCATATTCAGTCATAGAAAAAGATGCAGATTAAGCTGAAATTTCAAGAATAAAGTGCTACAGGAAGTGTGAATGTTGCAAATATTCAAAGTTCAAGTCACATAATGCAGCTGCATAAATACTGGTACAATATATGTCCTTGTTGTTTCAATGGTACAGTTTCAAGTAATATCATTATTGTTGTTGATTACAGAAGGAATGCTTCAGGATTATGCCATAAAGTTATAAAATGTTTTCAGTTTGTATTTAGTGAGTGTCACGAGCCCATGCTTGAACTTCATTAAATAGAAAACATTTTATCTTGTTGCATTTCTCATATTTAAGGATCAAATTTAGCATCAAAATAGAAAAAAGACTCTATTCATACATGCTAATATGTATCAGTGGGTTCAAGGATGTTCTCTGTTTTAACATTGAATTCAAATACAGTCAAGTGAGTTGGTGACAGTGGTCATGCTGCAGGAGCTTTGATACAATGAGCTATGTTTTGAATTCTTTCAAAATGAAAATTTATGCTATTGAACAAATGTGCATAGTATATTATACCTACAGTTGAAATATTAAAGATACAAATCAAACAGAATGCAAGCTGTAGAGGTATTTTTATAAATAGAAAGCATGAGTTTTCAACATGGTTCATGATCATAGGCATAGTGCATGGTATGTTTTTCAAAGTAAAGATGGCAGTGTATTTTATAATCTGATAGTTCCTGGTGAAATGTGTGTGTAGTTGTTGATAGCAGAAGAAAAATGAAAATGTGCATAAGCTAGAAATTAAGTGAACAAGAGACAGTAAAGAAATATCATAAGAAGCAATGTACTTATCTATTTTGAATGAAAGTGAATGCTATTTTTGAACATCTTTCAATCATATTTTCAGTCACCTTCTAAAGTTTTCAACTAGAGAAGAGCGGTTGCCTGTCATTCTCACACTCACAGTCATAATGGTTTAAGAACTTGGGTTCCAAACTGAGCATAGAGCCAAGTCTATGGACTCATGGTTTCATAATATTTTGTCATAGCCACATGTTGAAGAGAAGGTTGAGTTTAGTGGGTCCACTATCGACAATAATGAAGGGGCTCATGTTAATAAGTGTGGAATGTGTAAACACAAGCTTCGTGACAAAATCTACAAAAAGTTCAAAACACTTACCAATCAAAGGCCGAGTTACAGCCAAGTGCAACTCATGGTTCAAAACCCATAAGTTGCTATCACTATAGGTCACAAATTTGTATTTTCAGTTGAGTGTAAGCTTCAGTCACAAACTGTGACTTATAGCGATAGGAAATGTTTGAAAAATCTAATACCCAAAAGCCCAACATTCTTCCATATGTCACGACTTCATTCATCAAGCCGAAACTTATTCATTAATCTTGGCTTCGTATATACAGTTGAAAGTAGAGGAGAACATTAGTCACGGTACTGGTTAAAGGCCAAGCTTCAAGAGAATAATCTCCAGATTTAACACCCGTCTTGGCTTATTGATAACCAAGCCACAGTCACATTAATTGTGACTCATAATCAAAAACCCATGAACCCAGATGACTCCCATAAGTCACGGCTTTGTTCATAACTCAAACAAGGTAGAAACTACAGTCATAAACCATGACTTATGGAAGTCACAAGCCATGACTGATGGAGATTGAAAAACATTCATGGTCAGGCTGATGGATACAATCGAGAGCTATAAGTTTACAAACAACAATGCTATGTTCACAGCTGAAAGCAAAGGAGGAGGTCAATATTCACCAGACACTTGCAATAATAATTCTCTAGAAAGATATATAGAGAACTTAAGATATCATGAAACAAACTTACAATTCATAGCTGAGTAAGATGGAGATACAGTTGGCGGATAAACAAGCAAATGCTAGTCAACTGGTTATAACAGTGAACCCGAGTTTGACAAAGAAGGCTGATTTTAACACGGAGCTTCATCTATAGGAAGTCAAGCTTCATCTGCAAGTTTTTGCTAGAGTTTTCCTTCAGTTAAGGTTTCAATTTTTCCCTAATTCTTCTTGGCGAGGATTGAGATTGCACTTGTCTCGAAAATGAAATGAACATAAGATTTTTGGAGTCCGCCAAGTGAAAGACATTGAATGTCTTTACTGCAAATGTACATTCCTGCAATTTTTAAAATTGCAAATATGCCACCTCATTCCTCTTCCTTCGAAACTTGTGCAAGTGGGTTGAGTTTGTTATTCCCCACTTAGCACTTGTTTACACTTAGCATTTTGGAGATTAGGATATGCATTGGATATTGAAATTTTATTTCAATTTTCAATTTTGTAAAATTTTGGCAATTTTTGTAAAAGGATTTTTAATCCTTACCATAAGCCATTATTTTAGGCATTTGGCATGGGGAGTTGATATAGGTTAATTTTTGGCATAATTTTTGGCTAAAATCGGGCATTTTTGAAGGGCTTGAATTTTCTAATTTGAGTTTAGGGTAGGCTATAAGGTGGATTTGGAGAATCATTTTTAGAGGTTGCGAGTTTTGGGAGAGAGGCTATTAGTGAACACATTGTTCCTATTTTTCTTCGAAGCCATTTTTGTAATCTGATTATCAGTTTTGTGAGAAATAAAGCAGATGCTCATTGGTTCATATGTTTTGTGGTGAGATTCAAAGATCCTGATTTCATCTTTCTATATAAGTGTTGATTTTCAACTATAATCCAAAAGAAGTGAATGTTTGATTATTCCTTCTTAAGGTGATTAGTTTATGCTTAAACCTTGTATGGGAAAAGTATGTTGTTAACTATTTATCTATTTGTGGTTTAACCCTAATAGGAAATTTAGTTTGCCTATATGTTGAATAGAGGTCTAAAGAGTCAAACTTTTGGTCTATGATTTTGAGCTATTGTTTTACCATTCCAATAAAGTCTGAACTTATTTTCGTGTATCACCCCACATTCATTTCAATTTCAAAGTTCTTTCTATCCCTTTCCTTATCAAATTTTTAATCAGGTGGTGATATTTCATACTTTATAGGAACCGGCCTAGAATCTAGAGATTCCTCCTCATTCATAGTCTACCCACAACTAGAGGAGGTTTCCATTGTCAGGAAAGAATTGTTGTGTGGCCTTAATGCTTGAGTTAGGGTAAATATTCTAAACCTGAATAGGAAAGATGACTCACAGGATGTGGTCCATGTGAACTCAGCCTCTTTTGTAAGCAAGGTGTATAGTGGACTAGCTATTTGACTGAAATTTTGAATGAAACATCTATAATATCCAGCATGTCCTAGAAAGGATCTAACAAATTTTTGCTTAGTAGGTGTAGGTAGTGTAAGGATTACCTCTATTTTTTTAGGGTCCACTTGTATTCCAGATTCTAAGATGAAATGTCCATGCACAACTTCTTGCATCATCATAAAGCATTTTTCACTATTGAGGGACAAATTGTGTTATTTGCATCTAATCATAACTTTCTCCAAATTCTCTAAAACTTCTTCAAAAGTGACACCAAATGTGGTGAAGTCATCCATATAAATATTCATGCAGTCATGATAGATGTCAACAAAAATGTTGATCACAACCCTCTGAAATGTTGCAGGTGCATTACATAGATCAAATGGTAAAACAGAATATACATATGTTCCCCAAGGACATGTGAATGTTGTCTTTTCTTGATCCTTAGGAGCAATGCTAATATTATTGTATCCACTATATCAATCAAGATATGAGAAGTACTTTTTACCTGCTAAGGTATCTAGAACTTGATCAATAAATGGCAATGGAAAATGGTCCTTCTTTGTTGCATTATTGAGCTCTCTATAATCTACACATATTCTCCATTTACCACCCTTTTTAGGCATGATTACCAGGGGTGAAACCTATTTACTACTTGAGATTGGATATATGAAACTAGCATTTAGTAGTTTCTATAGATCAGTTTTTACAATTTCTCTGAGGGCTGGGTTGATTCTTCTCTAAGGCTGATGGATTGGTACACTTCATTCATTGATGTAAATCCTATGTGTACAAAGTTTTGGGCTTAATCCTTTCATATCTCCATAGTCACAAGAAAAAGATTTTTCATGTTTGCATAGGAGTTGGGTTGAAAATGTTAATTGTTGTTGTGGTAGTTTATTGTTAACATGAAGATTGTGGCCATGTGAGAGCTCTATAGTAGTTGTTAGCTCTAGCATTGATGCTTCAAATATTGGGCTTGTTGATATCTCACAAGGTAGTAATTGATGGATGATTTTAGATTCCTTTGGTAAGACACAGTTTTCATAGGTAGACAATTGGAGAATTGAGTTTTGAGAAATATCTTTTGTTGTAACTGTTATACACTGAATTTGCACCTCTGATCTCAAGCTCTCGTAGTCTTGATAATCCAGTATAACATGGGACTCATCTCAAGGTTGTGGGACCTTTTGCTAACCGAGATGAGACCTCCAGATTCTAGGCTGGTTCCTCTTGGATAATCACCCTGATTTGCTCTTAACATGAAATGTAAAAAAACTTTGAGGGAAAGGGATAGAAGGAGTGCATGGAAGGGGAAGTGACTGAAAGCAAATCTATCCTACTAGGTGATGCACCAAAAAATGGGGTATGAATTTTAGTATGAGGAATGAAACCAGTGAAAGGCTTAGGTCTAGGAGATCATAGCTTACTGAATAGGCTAGCATAAGTATTTCATAAGAGGGCCTAAAAATTAGACACAATCTATGACCTGCAAGGAGACATTCTCTTTAGCAAAAGGGGGCACAGGAATGAGACAGAATGACAGGGGCTGAAGAATACCCACAAACTCACTCAGATCAGATTAGACACAGTAGTGCACATTCAAACTGAAAGTAAGAGGAATCAGGGAAACTAAGAATCACTGAAAGCATTCATAAACTTCAATCCAATAAGAGATAATGCAAATAGGGAAACACAAGGACATGAAAGACTATCACAAAATGCCTCTGCAATGCTTGTATTATCAATGGGAATTTTACAACCGTAGAAAGCCAAAGGGGCAAAAATGCCACAAATTGCTCTCTGAGAAAAAAAACTCTTCCCTTTTACAATTGGCCAATTCTTCTTTACTACAGGCTCCAAAAATGAATATATACATCCCCTGCACACAGGCAGGAATCATAAATTTTTTAGGGCTACATAAATATGCATTATAATAATCAACCCTAAAACAGTCACTTTTGATCATAAATGTACTATGCAAATATCCATGCCAAATCAGATATATCTCCCTGTATGCCCATCCCTGTACTGATCTTGCCTGCAGACAAAAACCCCATCCATCTACCTCTCTGCAAGCCCATTGAGCCATGAATGCTCAAATTTGATCTCATCCTGAAAGGACCCAAAATGGCAGCTTGAAATCTCCTGCAAATTCTATCTAACTGCAACCGCCCTGGCGACATCAATCCTTAGCTACCCACACCGTTGCAACCATCCCCTGTCAGAAGAAAGCCCATAAAAAACAATAGGCCTCACTGCCTTGAAATGAACCTAGTTGCATGATCGCATGAGGCTATGAAGCCACATGCGATCATGCGACTACCCTTGTTATACTGTCTCTACTTTGCCACAAAATATCACCTCGGGCTCAAGATTACACTGCAAACTTAACCCCTGGCCTCACCCTGGGTTCACTTTCTTCTTAGTCGGCAAGTCGCATGACTTCTTCCTTAACCTCGGGTTCATCTAGCGACTACAAGAAATCTGCTAACTATACAACCGCACTTGGAAAAGTTAACAGTCGCATGATCGCATGAGCCTGAAAGGCTTCATGCGATCATGCGACTAACCACATGGATCTCACCTTGCCACCACATAAGCATCGCTCGGGACCCGCAAGACATCACACTTGTCAAACTTTACCACGTGACCCAACAGGAGTTGACCACATCGGCCGGACCCACAGCAACACCACCTGAAAGCATGCTAACCGCTGATGGTTTGTCGCATGGTCGCATGGGCTCGAAAGAGCCCATGCGATCATGCGACCAATCGGAAGATGTCAGCCACTGACTACCACCATCACCACTGAAAATCCCTGTCGACAATTGATGGTTTGTCGCATGGTCGCATGCGGTCAAGAGGCCGCATGCGATCATGCGACCAACCGCATGATGCTAGCCACTGACCACCACCGTGCTTGAAAATGGACCCACCAAAACCGCTGATGGTTTTTCACATGGTCACATGGGCTCGGAAGAGCCCATGCGATCATGCGACCAACCGCATGATGGTAGCTACTGATTACCACCTCAGAGTTTACTGACTGCTTTGATGAGCCCGCGGTGCCGCATCAATGGTTGTCGTATGATCTCATGGGATCGGAAGATCCCATGCGATCATGTGACAACTGTTAGATCTTTATTGCACTGGCATGGCCTTGGGGAACTGGGACCCGCCTGTCGGAGTTGCGCGCTTAGGGTCGAAAACATAGACGGTGTCAAAAACATAGAGGGTTTTTGAGCGAAGGTAAAAAACACACAGAACTTTCAAGGCGAAGGTCAAAAACACACCGAGATTTCAGACCAAAAGGTAGAAACATCTTGAGCCTTTAGAGAGAAGGTCAAAAACACACTGGGTTTTCAACAATTGAGCAGCTCTTTGGAAAATAGTACTGTGGCCAAAAATGAATGATCGAGAATTTTTTGGGCAACAGTAACACAATTGTTTGTAAGAATTCTCTAAAGAACATCATCATCTTCTTGCAGTTTCAAAAAATATTTTCTATGTAACATCATCAGGTGAGCAACAGAGTTTATTTCTTCTTCCTCATCTCCCAAGTTTGGCCAAATAGGAGTGCTCAAATTAGCTTGAGGTTGGGCTGGAGGATATAAGGCTAACTTCTTGATTGTTTTGCCATCATAGATAGTCATGTTTCCTAATCTCCAACTGATATTAGCATTAGTTGTGGCTAACCATGGTCATCCAAGGAGTACTGGATAACTAGCAAGGGTTACTTTGGGTGACAATATCATAAAGTCAGCAGGATATTCCCAGGAGTCCAATGTGACTACTAAATCTTTGATAATGCCATATGGGGTGATAGTAGAAATATCTGCAAGTTGTAAGACTATTGGAGTTGTCCTTAATCCCTCTATACTTAGCCTATGCATAGTATCCTTGGTCATGACATTAATAGCAGCACCTAAGTCTATCAGAGCATTCTTCACTAACTGGCCATTAATTATTACATCAACAATTGGGGTTCCTAGATCAGATTACTTTGGAATCACTATCTTTCCTAACATTATATCAACCAATTGACCTATAACAATACCATTTCAGGATCCTTTTTCTTTCTTCCAGGTTTCTTAAGACAAGCTTCTTTAATGGCTTTTCCATGGAGAGGAACATCTTTAATATCCTGAAATAGTGGAATTTGGATATGCATGTTCTTCAATTGGTCAAGGATATCAAATGGTGCTTCTTCTTGGAGTATAGGTTTGTCCATCCTAAGCCTCTAAGGAAAAGGAGGATTAGATGGGATTTGAGCATTAGTTTGACTTGACACATTAGTTGGTAGGGTTGTATTTGGAAAAGTAGCTTCTAGTAGTGGTGTTGATGTTGCAGGGGTGTCTAGTATTTCCATTATAATAGGGAGTTCTGGTGTGGGAAAAGTAGTACCAGATCTCAAGTGAATGTCAGTTATTTCCAATGCATAGGTAGGGTAATGTTGAGCTTCGGTAGTATAAACTGGTTGTTGCTGCATATTGTTAGGATTTGGTTGTGGTTGAGTGGGTAATTATGCTAGACATGGAGGAGGACTTATGGCTGTAGGAGGTGGCATAAGTGTTGGTTGAGGAACTGGAGGAGGTAATGATTGATAGCCAGGATTCTGATTAGGCCATTGTTGAGGTACCCTCCATTGGTTATATGCTTTCCAATTCCCCTATGTTGGTTGTCATTGATTTTGAGGTTGTGGCTATGGCCATTGGGGTTGTTGGGAGTTATACCACTGGTTCGGCTAAGTATTTGGCCAGGCATTATTCCAAACAGGTTGGAAGGACTGCGAAGGATATTAGGAATTCTAGTTTTTCCATTGGCTACTATAATTATTAAAAATTTGCAAAGGGTCCTGAGGCATACCTTTTCTTGGAGCCCATGACCGACATTGAGCAATGAAGATGAATTTATCATCCTCTCCCTTTATTTTCCTAAACTCATTAGGAATATGTTGTGTTTCTAAATTTGCTGCCATCTTGCACCAACAATCCTTCTTTTACTATCTACAATGGGAGCAATACTCAGATAGCTTTGCCTTGACTTATTCATGTTTATTTTTAGCCTGTATTATATCTAGGTCAGTGGAAACATTGTTGATAATGTCTTTTTTGAAATATGACAACAAATTTGAGATTTCCATCTTTGATATACCAGAGCTATTTCCTTTTGCAAGTGTGGGATGAAATCCTCTTCCCTTCTTTACTGATGATCTTGAATAGTTTAGACAAATTTTCTTGAGATCATCCCAAGAAGATTGAGATATATCTCTTCCATCCATAAGGTCTAGTGCTTCGAGATAGTTGTCATTTACTCCTCTCAAAAAGATGAGTTTTTGTGAATCCTCCTATAATGCATGTTGAGAATTCTTCTGCAAATTGTACAAGAAGTGTGAAATATAGTCTTCCAGAGTTTCATCTTCTTTTTGTGACATTCCAAAGATGTCATCCCCTCTCAAATCACCCCCCTTACAATATTATTTATATTTTTGCAGAAACAGGGTCTGCATTTCATTCCAATTAGTTGCTACATTAGCCCCTAATCCCATAAACCATCTTAGGGTCAACTTCCTTTAATGTTGTTGGAAACAACTTGAGTTTATGACTATCAGTGTTATAGTCAAAACTTCAACAGATAATGTCAAACTCAAATAAAAAGGTGTCAGGGTCCTCAGTTATTAGGCCATAAAACTTTGGTAACGCGACAGTGGGTATATTTTTGAGATTAACATTATCGATAAGGCTAGGAAGAGGAAATGGAAATGTAGGTTGGACCATTACTGCAGGTAATTAGGAGTGAAGTTTCTATTGGGAAATGTTTATGGTCAAAGGATTATTAGCAACTAGTGACTTAAGGTGGAATTAGCAATAAAGCTGGCCAAACTCTCAACAAAAGGCTGAAGGTCAAATGGATCGAATGGGTCTTCTATAGATGAAGTTCTTGGAGGAAATTCTGGACTCGGATCGACAAAAGGTAATTCAACTTTTGTGAACTCTTCATTTAAATTAAGAGATTGTCTTGGGAGGAATCTTCCATGGACATCTCTTCTTCTTCCCCTTCGATCCATGAAAGTGGTTAAATGCAAGTTCAGACCTACAAACTATTATCTTAAAAATAGGGAACTATCTAAAATGACTCAATAAGATTCTTAGCTTGACACTATCCCCAACAACAGCGCAAAAAATGAATAGCCCCATAATAGGTAATAATAATCATGCCAAAGCTTCTCCTAGGAATAGTGTATTTAGACTAGGTATTATTTCCCTATCACATAGTGCATTTAAATTGTCAACCCAGGGACGTATACTTGAAATGGGACAACATGGTTTGTGCACTAAGCCTCTTATAAAGTCATCTTACTTAAGATGTAGAAAGGAAAATACATAGAAAGAACTAGGCTATTGCTACAGGAAAGTAAAATACACAACTGAATAAATAAAATTGATACAAACAACCATAAGTTTAACTTCAACCTATTCTCATTCCAAAGCATGTATTATGACTATCTATGCAAGTGTTGTAGGAACATACACAAGTATAATGCTACAAGAGAAAATAGTGAATGCTACTTCAAATACTGAAAATGGTTAAACTACTTGCTCTACTCTACTTTAATCCACCTACCATGTGGGCCCTCTTGGTTGGTTTCTATTATCTATGAACAAAAAATATAACTCAAAATTAATCCTTCATTATATATATTCAGAAAATTAATTACATCATAACAGAGCAGTGCACAGAACTAAAGAGTAACTCATTTTCTAATATAATAGTAATACAATCATTTGTCTAACTAGATTTCCAATAATCATATCCCTATATATAGAGGATTGACATTTGAACATATGGATAAGGTTTGATTGATTCATCCATAAATAAAGGAGAATGTGATAGTCCACAATGGAAGATCATAAAGACTAAACAACCATTTCAACAGAATATTGATTGTAGAGGAGATTTAGTATAGTCGTGCCCCTATATTCCGTGAGACATTCATTCCTTCAATCCTTCAGGCATGTCCCGCAGTTGTCTTAATGGTTCTTCTCATTGTGGCTGAAACTTCATCACTTCCTAATCAATGTTACTTATTCATTCTCCAGTTGTTCCTTTTATCCTGGCAGATTAGTAGTGCATGCATGTATATTCAAGTATTCAACTAGTCAATCTAATCCAAATGTTAGGACATACATTAAAACAATTATATGAAATACTACAACATATATATAAT
This sequence comes from Chamaecyparis obtusa, assembly GCA_027943335.1. Classification (NCBI taxonomy): domain Eukaryota; kingdom Viridiplantae; phylum Streptophyta; class Pinopsida; order Cupressales; family Cupressaceae; genus Chamaecyparis; species Chamaecyparis obtusa. The sequence goes on along the minus strand of BSBK01001288.1, from coordinate 434,839 downwards.
ATTTAGCAAGGTATGTCAACTATTATATACCCATAAGTTTTTGGGTCTGTTTGTACTTATAGTATGTATACAAATTCAAGCACCTAAAAGTCACAACAAGTATTTTGGAAATGTCTTAGAACAGAGCATAAAAACAACATAAAATAAGGACAAATTCTACCCTCATCACAAACCAAGTAAATCAGGCTAATGCCATATCCGTTACCCCAACACAGAATAGGCCTCAAGTCCAGACTAATCAATGATGTACCTTCACACTTCTTGGTGAACCGCTAGACGTGATCTTCCATCAAATGGCTAAGGCTAATCTGATTAGCTATCCTCCAATTTGGGTATTTGATGATGCAACTCCCAAGCCAACATGGTATAAAGAAAATGAATACTATGACTATCAACATGTTAAAGGACACACTACCTTCAAGTGCATGAAACATAAGCATTATATCCAAGATCTCATTGATAGAAAGGAGATCCAAGTGGACACACCTTCCCAACCTTCACCTAATGCCAATTTGCAAATGTATCAGAATGTGTTCCCTCAACACAATGCTAGGAAGAATCAAGTCAATACCAATCCTCAACCCCAAAACCTAGGCAAAGGAAAAAAAGGAGACCATACTGATAGAAAGGACTATACTACTGCCCACATCAACTACAACAATTTTTTTGGATGTATATCCCAAGTTGAACCCACTGTCAATGTCATCCATGTCAAAGGAGAAGATAGTCAGTGTGTAGTCACCACACACAGAGGTCAGATATCTATCCTCGATTATAATCCAATGCCCACTCACAATACACAATACAACCTTCTATAACACCTTGGGAACAGACCTATCCAAATCTCCATCCTCGACCTTCTCTGCACTTCACCTATCCATCAAGAAATCCTTAATCGAGCCCTCCAAGAAGGACATGTCCCACAAACATTAATACCATACATTTCGAGAACCTTTTGGGACATCTATCAACATCCTATGCACATTCCTTCAAGCAATCTAACATGCCATCTGTTGATCCTAACCACAATCTCCCTCTCCGCATCGTCGTCATGGTCAGAGACTTTTCCATCAAAAGGGTCATGATAGATAATGGCTTAGCCCTAAACTTGTGCACTTTAAAGTTCATCCAGCAAGTGGGATTTACAAAGGCTGACATATCACATGATGTCATCACTATCAAGGCCTATGATAACTTGGAGTGTACCTCAGAAGGTACCATTCTATTTTTTATCAAGCTAGGCCCTACAATTCAAGACACTATCTGCCACATTGTTGATCTAGACCTTCCATACAACATCCTCCTCGACCAACCATAGATTCATTCCATCAAATCCATTTCGTCCACTTATCACTAGTGCCTCAAATTTCTGCATCAAGGCACTGAAATCGCCATCCACGCAGATCCCCAACCCTTCTCATACTGTCGTGCATTGGAAGCATCATACCCCCACTACACCCATTATCCTAGAATCGACATTGGCACTTCTATTGCCAGCTCATCCCGATCCCATAATGATCTAGAAACAATCCTAGCTTCCACCCTCTCTTCCATCAAGATCAACAACCAGGGATGTGGTGAGTACAGGCTAAATGATGCATTTGCAATACGTCAGCCTTGGATTATATTATTTTTTTCTGATATGGCATTCATGTTGGAAGGTCAATCTTTACATATGTTATCAGAGCTTTGTGTTCTACTCTAGGGCCTTGAGTTTGCTATTCTCAGTTGCGACCCTTAGTCGCATAAATTGTGAGTTGATTAATGCTTATTCTATGAATGTAACTGTGGTTCTCTGGGTTGACTAGAGTGTCTTCCAATTTCAGTTTATCTTGATATGAAAGGATAGGATGTTCCTTTTTTTGTGGGAAATAGACACTTGAGGGACAATATGTGTGTGAATTTTTTGAATGTCCCTGGTTGCTCTTAAAACTATGTAAGTTTGGTATAGTTCTGTGAGCTTGACAACTATTTACCTTTGAGTGGTCTGATTGTTTTCTGTTTCATATTGCAAAATTTTAGAATATGTAGAAAAAAAAATGAGGTACATTGTGTGTGGGATACACTGGAAATTTTGATGATTTTCTCTACATTAGTGTAGCAAAAAAGAAGATAAATTATATGAGATATTTTGTAGTTAAATAATGATGGTTATGCAATAAAGGTATGAGAGCTTGCCAGAATTTAGGACTTGGCTTGTGATAAATGATGGAAATATGTATTATTGTAATGTATATTTGTAAGTGTTATGAAAGGATTTTAATACTAGAACCTTATGAAATTCTTGGGGAAGAAGAATCCAACATGTTTTATATGAAATAGAAATTCGTAGAAAATTTGTGAAAATATATTTATATGTCTTACCTTGCATGGCATGAGATTTCAAAAAGAAAAGAGAAAATGAACAATTCTATGTTGTATTAACCAATTGAAGGTGTTACTACATGATGATGTAATCTTTGAGATTTTTGTTCACACTTAATTCTTTGATTTTTCTTATGACCATTGATGATTTGAATTGAAATTTGCAAATTTTGAATATTGTGATTTCTTCTTATCTTGTTTATGTTGCTAGTCCTATGATGTGAAGTAATGTCATCTATCATGTTCAACATAAAACATTGATAGATTGTAAAAATGAGTAGATTGTGAAGAACATACCATTCCTAATCTTGCATTCATATGTTACTTGAAATATGTTTCAACTATTATGAAATGGTCAAACTGAATTGACATGCAAAGGGTTATGTAGATTAGAAATGCATTTTATGAAATAATTAACATTGATTGATATTCTTTGATGTGAGTTTTGATGCTATGAGGAGCATTGCATGGATATTCATGGAATTATGGAATCCATGGAAAATACATCGTTTTGACTCTAATAAGATATTATTACCACTTGGATGATTATATTTGAGACCTTCAAAGAAATTATTATGAGGTGATTGAAATAGATGTACTAGTTGATGCATTTGGTGATCGACGAGTAGGTAGACATATTTTTATGGAAATGGAATAAAATTATTTGGTTATAAAGAACTATTGGTGTTTTGAAAAAATGGTCAACATTTTATTCTTACATGACTACTTATGATGTATTATGATTTCTCATGATGAAAGGCGTAATCCATAAGACTACTAGATTTGTTGTGTGAATTTTATGCTTTTGTTAACGAAATAATGAATGGAAAGAAATAAATTCTATACTTGTGTTTGTATCATTTTTGTACTATGTATGTGTATTGGAAATCTTACCTTCTAGTGAGGGTTCCAATATGGAAGAAGTAAATAGGAAAGGGTAGAAATGGATGTTTCTCTACCTACTAGATTCCTGGTGATAAAAAGATGCTTTGGCCAAAGCTTGTTTGCATATGTTTTCATAAATATGTTGCCCATGTTCCATCTCCCTACCACATCCATGGTTAGTTTATACTTAGACATATGTGGAAAGTAGTTAGTTTCATGGTTGCACCAGATACCCCTTGCCTTTTTATTTGTTGGGAATTGCAGGGTTGGGAATTTTGCGAGTAGGTAGAATCCCAAGGAAGTGTAAATATTTGTGGATAGAATAGAGAAATGTCTGAGCCGCACTCTCATATCAAGATTTGTAGATGGATGACTGAATATCTGATGGCATAGGAGACATGGACTTATAGAAGGACATATGTCTGATTGCACTTAAGTATCTTATTTCTGGATCGATCTTTATGGTTATGTTTTTAGACGCATGGTTATAGACGTGTAAAATACATTTATGTGGTGATTTTATATAGTGATGAATTATCATGATTTATTAGGATGCTTATGCTTAGATGAAGCACACTAGAATTATATTGATGAAAATGTAAATGCTTATTCGTATTAAGATATAAGAATTGTAGGACTTATATGGTTTTAGAGGTGAAATATATTTGATGTGATGAAATGAATTAAAATCAATTTTTGAAATATTACTGTGACGAGGTGGGCATGAGATCCTAGATCACATAAATGGAAAATGGATCCACTAACCTTTTTAGGTGATTTATGAAATGGACAGATGACTTCCTCACCTAGTAAGTACCACATGTTAGATCGTGCCTATGAATTATTTACTTACTTGTGATCAATTTGTGATTTAAAGAATATTTTAGTTGAAATTTTGCAATCTTCAAATGACTCTTTTCTCTTGAATATAGAATATTAAAAAAATTCTTTACTGAAGTATTGTGTGATGAGCTCAACTAGCTCTCTATGGAAAATTGACTTTTTCCCTCATTCAAATGCAATTTATTTTGTGTATTTTCAAATATATATGAATCTTATACTTTCTAATTAAGAATTGATAAATATATAACTAAATTTAATTTCAAATTAAACAATAGCAACTGAATTGGCTAAAATGTTCATCAAAATGTTATTAATTGAAATGATGTTTTAAACATTAAACATTGCAAATACTATGAGTAACCGTAGGCACCTTAATTTTAGAATGTGACACAAGCAAGATGTAGCTACTATGAGTCAAACACAACCAACTAAGGACGGTCCCAAACTCCTGAAACACCATGCACAATAGCTATGAAAATGGACGTAGCTCACTGGAAAGATATCGCAGCCTCAAAGACACTAAGCAGGGACTGCCTAACACATGTCGCAGCCACTTCTAGCCACCCACACTCACATCTGTACACCTGAGATTTCCATACGGATATGGGAAAAATCCATACGGCCCTAAATGTAAGAATTTTGTACAGTTTCCAACAATATCCAAAATTCAATCAAAGATCAATCTTCAACAAAGGGATTCAATATGAAGCTATACTCAACAAATTCTTGGCAGTAAAACTTAGTGTTCTCTCCTGATGCAAGGGCATTCTAGGGTACTCGATGAATCTACATGGAGGTGTGTTGTTTTAGTTTTGTGGTACCCGGTTGCAGCTTTAACCGATGGTCTCAGTTATTGAAGGAAGCTTGATCGCCGAAGGAACTCGATGAAACTTCTTGTGCTCAGTGATGCCTGGGTTGCTTAGTGTTGCTTGGCCTGGTCAGTTGTTTCACTGGTGCTCAGTAGTTATGGTTTACCAACTGGAGTTCTTGGTGATTTGGTTGGCCGACTTGGTGCATTTATTGTTGGTAGCTTTTGTTGTATTCTCCTATGTAGATCTAGAGGCTGACATGGAGAATTAAATGTTTGTAAGGCTATTTGAGAGCCGAATTGTATTTCATTTAATATTTGTTTGTAGGAGTTAATTATGTCATCCAACTGACTTATGGCTAAAGATTAGTATTTAAGGAGTGTTTGGGTAGTTTTTTAGGCAGTGAGATTAGGAAGAAGGAAGATTAGATCTGGATCCTATGAGATCTTGAAGATCATATTTATTTTTGATAGTTTGTAATAGCAGAGATAGTGGTTATTTTCTTGGAGACAAGGAGATTTCTTGGTGGCTTGTGAGATCAAGTTCAGATCTGCCTCAGGGTTTCCATCAGTTGCTGATTTGTTTCAGGATTGGACTAGCTAGAGTTAGATTAGATCTTTGTTGATCTTGCAAAACTATTTCTAATTATAATTGGACCTAACCCAGAAGGCCTTACAACCGGGCATGTTAATGAAAATTCAGTTGAAACAATTATTGTGTTGTGTTATTTCGCATTGTGCTTGTGGGGACTGTCCTTAACCGAATCCTCCTTGACTGCCCTGCGTCAGGTGGTATCAAAGCGAGAAAATCTTTAGTGTAAACCAGTTGAGGTTGTTTGCACTAGGACCTTCTTGGCAATTTATTTCTTGGGTTTTCAAAAATCTGGAAGGATGCCTCTGAGAAGATTAGACCCTAGAGCGATTGCAGATCTCTATGATGTTGTGGAATCAAAGATTATAGAGAAAGTGAAATTTGATTTCAGATTTGAGATGGAGTTGATGAAGAATGACATGATTGCTAAGATCATGAGAGCTATGACTGGTGTACCTCAAAATGTTAGTACTCATGATGGGTATGAGGAAGCTACTAAAGACTTTGAAGCTGTTGGATCTAGTGGTGAGGACCGGAGAGACAGATCTGGTGAAGATAGAACTGGTCAGTTACATAGATCTGGAGCTCAGTTAAGTAATAGTTACTGAATGAAAGTTTCTACTTTCTCTGGTACTTTGAAACCTAAGGATTTGATTGATTGGATTGGTGAATTAGAAGATTTATTTGAGCTTAAAGAAATTCTAGATCCTCTTTGAGTAAGATTGGCACAGACTAAGTTGAAAGGACATGCTGCTCTTTGGTGGAAAGAATTACAAAGAGACAGAGAAGATGAAGGTGAAATGAAGATCAATCGGTGGAGGTTGATGGTGACTAAACTGAAAGCTAAGTTCATACCTGTCGACTATGAGCTTGACTTGTTTAAGAAGTTGCAAAATCTGAAGCAAAAAGATTTGACTGTTGAAGATTATACCGATGAGTTCTACAAACTTACTATTCAGTCTGGACATAGAGAACTTGGTAAGGAAAAGGTAGCTCAGTATATTAATGGTTTGAGATTTAATATTCAGGATGAGCTTGGTATGCGGAAGATTGATTCAGTTGAAGATGCTTATCAATATGCTCTAAAGGAAGAAGATAAGTTGAAAAGGAGACAACATAGTAATTCTCGAGGGAAGGAGAAAATTGATCACTCGGTGAAGGATAAACTGATTATTGAAGATGAATAGAAACTTGTAGAACCAAAGAAGAAGACAGGTAGGGTTATCTTTAAGGGTACTTGTTATAATTGTGGTGAAGAAGGACACCATTCTTTTGAGTGTACACAGAAGAAGCTTGGTGACCGGTGGACTACTGTGGTAAATGAGAGCATTTAGAATGAACCTGAATCTTAAAACTTGATGGTTCAACAAACATTGCTCGGTACAAAGGAGGAACCTTGTTAGAGGAGTAACTTGTTTAGGACTCGGTGCAATTCTGGAGGTAAACTTTGTGATGTAATTGTTGACAATGGTAGTACTGATAACCTTGTTGCTGAGGACATGGTTTAGAAACTTGGTTTGAATAGAATGAGACATCCTCATCCTTATAGGATTGGATGGTTACAAAATGATCATGCTCTGGAAGTGAGGGAGCAGTGCTTCATTGATTTTCAGATTGGCCAGTATAAGGATCTTGTGTTATGTGATATTATGGAGATGAATAGTTGTCATATATTGCTCGATAGACCTTAGCAATATGATTACAGAGCTATGTATGATTGTGTGAAGAATGTGTTTACTGTTGAGAAGGATGAAAAAAAGTTTTCCCTAATGCCTTTGTTGGATACAACACTCGGTAGGAGGAGTCTGAGTATTGGTAGCCGAGTTGAGTTGGTGGATCCTGAGAAGAATGATGATTAGTTTGGAGAACAGACCTATGTATTATCAAGGAAAGACTTGAAAAGATAAAGCAAACTGAAGTGGAAGAGTATGCAAGCTGAAAGGTTAGAGGACATGTATGTGAAGAACCAGTTTGAGGTTTATGTGTTGAATCCCAGAAGATGTTCTTCCAGCATATGAGAACATCTTTTCGAACCTGGGGTGTCTGATGTAGGGGAATTCTAGGGTACTTTATGAATCTACATGGAGGTGTGTTGTTTTGGTTTTGTGGTACTCAGTTGTAGCTTTAACCGATGGTCTCGGTTATTGAAGGAAGCTCGATCACTAAAGGAACTCAATGAAAAATTTTGTGCTCGGTGATGCCTGGGTTTCTTGGTGTTGCTTGGCCTAGTCAGTTGTTTCATTGGCGCTCGGTTATTTCTCTGGTGCTCGGTAGTTCTGGTTTACTGACTGGAGTTCTTAGTGATTTGGTTGGCCGACTTGGTGCATTGATTGTTGGTGGCTTTTGTTGTATTCTCCTATGTAGATCTAGAGGCCGACATGGAGAATTAAATGTTTGTAAGGCTATTTGAGAGCTGACTTGTATTTCATTTAATATTTGTTTGTAGGAGTTAATTATGTCATCCACTGACTTATGGTTGAAGATTAGTATTTAAGGAGTGTTTGGGTAGTTGTCTAGGCAATGAAATTAGGAAGAAGGAAGATTAGATCTGGATCCTATGAGAGCTTGAAGATCAAATTTATTTATGATAGTTTGCAATAGCAGAGCTAGTAGTTGTTTTCTTGGAGACAAGGAGATTGCTTGGTGGCTTGTGAGCTCAAGTTTAGATCCGCCTTAGGGTTTCCATCAGTTGTTGATTTGTTTTAGGGTAAAAGCACAATAAGTTGTCATCCTTTTACAAAGGAAAAGGCTAACAAAATTAAAGATGTTCAACTTCAATAGCATAAAAATGACATTTATGTTTGGAATTTGAAGATGATGTAAACTAATTAAATGTGATAAAATGGATGAAGTTTATGATTAATATTTTTAATATTTTTGTTTGAATAAGAATTGATATGTTTTTTTAATTTTTAAAGATGATTTTTCAGTTGCTAAAAATTAGGGGTCTAGTTCCCACCAAAAAATTATATGTAAATAAACATTTTTTCCCCTAATTTCAAAATATGTCATAGATGACATATATAGGTAGTGCATGAAGAAATAAAAATTTGTTTTTGATTTATATTTTCTCTTTTATAACAATTCAAATTCCAAATCACTGAAATCGACAATTTTTATCTCGCAACATATTTTTCATAACAAATTTATCCCAATCAAAAAAAATAAAATATATATATATATATATTTTTTTTCTTGAAGAGGACTCTCTCCTCTAGTGCACCATATGTTTTTAAAATTTATATAATATGATTTACTATTTTTTTCTTTCTCTGAATCAACATCTCCTTGACTGTTAAAATACCTACTTGCAATATTTTTTAATTACAATAAACTATGTCTAATTAAAACACTATAAAATCGATATGAGGATATTCTTGACTCTGATCTCTACATAAGGGTATTTTTTTATTTTTTTTAAAATATCATTAAAAAGATTAGGAGTTATTGAAACACCACTTTTCTGAAATAATTTTATTTTTATGGTAATTAGACCCAAAGTGGTATAAAACATGCATTTAATAGACATTTCCAATTGGAAAAGTTAAAGCACTTATCTAACTTAGCTAGAATGAATCTAGCTAAACCATATGTTTGACCAAAATTAATTTTTAGTTAGAAATACTAAAATCCAGTTGTGCTAATAAGTTAGCCTAAAAGGTGACACCTGATTATGCTTTTACCCTTCAAGATTGGACTAGCTACAGTTGGATTGGATCTTTGTTGATCTTGTCGAACTGTTTCTAATTGTAATTGGCCCTAACCTAGAAGGCCTTACAACCGGGCATGTTAATGAAAATTCAGTTGAAACAATTATTGTGTTGTGTTATTCTGCGTTGTGCTTGTGGGGACTGTCCTTAACTAGATCCTCCTTGACTGCCCTGCGTCATCTCCACACATGAAGACCAAACACAATTTCTCTATGAATTTCAAACCCTTACTTCAATACCAGATTTCACAATAAACATAAAATATCAATGGAATTACCAACTCAACAAATCTTTGCAAACATTCAACATGTAATTGATATTCTCTCCAAATTGAAGACCAAATATCAAAGCCCTAGCTCTCCATGAGAAAAAATTGATTTTCTCCTCCAATAAACTTTTCACACTTCACAATTTTTAATCAAATGACATAAGGTGAGAAGAATGACTTTTTCATGTTATATTTATAAGCTTTATGAAAAAGCTTCCACTTCACACTTTTCACTAATGTGGCTTATTCAACACACCATCGTTTTATAACATTAAAGTTGTAAAGTTATTAAATTAACATAACTTAATTTAATAACCACATTTAAAACATGAAGCCACTAAAACTTCCTAACAAAATAAATCTATCTTCTAACAAAAGAGCCCTGAGCTCATACTGCCCTGCCAGAAATAGCCATCTGACAAAAATAGACTTACTATAAATAGTAAGTCTCTCAAACTGGAGATTCTGTAGAAGAAACTCTAAAACATCTAAAACTCATGCGCAGGTGCCCTGCTTAACATAGCCATACCCAAAATACCACTTACTAAAAATAGTAAGTCCACCAATCTAAACCCAATGAAGAGCAATCCTAGCATCTAAAATCTCTAGAGTGGAATCCAACCACTAGCTTTGCTGACTGACCCCCTCTAACAACCTGATTAGATTACAAGGGTCACCAAACTAAGCTAATCCCAAAGTCTTAAAAATGGGGACATTACATATTGACATTATGATTGGGATAAAAAATATTATGAGTATATAAATAAGAGTATGCCAAGAACGTGGATCCAAGGCAACCATAAATGTGCTCAATTTATTGTGATACCACGGTAAGGTATAGTAAGCACAGGTATGTGGGTACTTTGTTGCTACTTAAAAGTATCATGTAAGTTATTTCTAGAAGCACTAAGTTATGAGAATGTTAGATTTTTAATTTTGATTATGATAGTGACATGAATTGATACTTTGATGTTGTTCCTATGTATGTACAAATGGAATGACAAATTATAATAGAGGGGGAATATTGTCAGAGAGAGGTAACTCTAACCTTGTAAAACTGAAGGGTAGTAATGGAATTCACACACTCACATAGAAAATGTTCTTGAAATAATTATGAGGCAAGTGTGTTGGTTTTCTTCAAATGTGTTTGTTTTTGGTGCGTGTTCTCACTAGAATGCATAACTGATGAAAATTTGGCTTTATGTAAGCAAATGAAATTGAATCTTGTTGATTTTATACTAGAATCTAAAAGTGTATACATGCATTACCTTTAATATTTGAATAATGGGAGTTAAATTATAAATCTTGTAAAGTTTGAATTTCACAATTTTTCTTTGGATATGATTGCAAATTTTTTGATCAAAACATTGGGACGATGCATTATTTAAGGGGGAAAGGATGTCACAACCCATTTCTCTTAAAAATAAACTACCACTCTTTCCCTAAATTAAAGCCGAATGTGAGAGTGGAAGAAGAGACATGTGCCTTTAATTCTAAAGACAAATTTTAAGTTAACTCACCCTTTGCATCCAAAAATATTGGCATGCAAGCCTCCTCAGCTGCACCCTTTAATTTTGTTGCCACCAACTCACACTGGATGGGTTATTGATCAATAAAATCCTTCTACGAAGATGGTATTTGATACAACATGAACGAAGGGAAAATAGACAGGGGAAAAAAAAATAAAGAAAAATATGTGTCCAGAAAAATAACTTGCATTCTAAATTAATGGAAGTTGAACCCATCATCGATGAGGACTGAGAAGAAATTTGGGGGAAATAGAAATATGCATGAACCCGGTGGAATCGGGGTGGGAAAAACTTGTTGAACACAAAAATAAAACTAGAGGTGAGGAAATTAATTGGGAGAACACATGGGAATGCATAGGTTGGAAAGGGAGCCAGATCTGCAAATCTTGAAGGACCAACTCTCTGTAATTTATGTTTTACCCAAACTCCCATGTTGTTTTCAAAATGTTTATTTTTTTTAACCTTGATTTAGTTGTTGCCTGTCAATCCAACGATGTGTATGGCATTTCTCTAGCATTGTTTTTACAAAAAGAATAGGGAAGATGAAAAATTATGATTCTTTAGATATGCATATGAATTAACAAAATGAGATCATTAAATAAATTAAGACTCAATTACTGTTCTCTCTACCGCTTCATAGAAATAGCTTTTTGGGTGTAAATTGTGTGAAGCATGCGCTTAAAACTTGAGGAGCATAATTCTATTGTGTTTAACTCTTTAATAGATGAACTCTTACCATAATGTTCAGTTTGGATGGTGAAATGAGAGGTCATTTACCTTGATCGTAGAGTAACTCCTTTTCTTTTACTTTCAAGTATCATTGATGTGTTTGGATTGTTGTGTAATGTCAGTTCCATCCTTCTACCATGCCGTGTAAAAAATAAAATGATCCATTGTGTATTTTTTTAATTTATTATTTAATTTATTGGTGAACTCTGTTCTTGGAGGGATGGGACATAAACTCTGTAATATCTCACACCAAGGTGTGGGATTTGAATGTGAGGCAACATATATAAGATCCAACAATTACTGGAAGAACATAAACCAACTAACAACCTAATTACCTTCTGTTAGTCTTGCAATAAATAGAAATCCCATAGTTTATGTTTGTGGAAGAATTTCTACATGCGAGCCAACAAAGAATACTATTGTGAGCCCATATATTTGTGTATAAAGAGATATATTTAAGAAATTGCTAGATTATTCTAGAATGTCTGGAAAATTTAGATTAGAGTATTTAATTCCATGACATCATGTGTAAGGCGTAGGCCACACAGTGGGGTTATAAGAAACAAGTAAATAACGTCAAATTTGAAATCACACAAATGATTAACGATTAAATTATTTCACACCATAGGACAAGTTACATTTTACCAAGAATAATAGTTTGGACCCTACACTATTACTTTTTAGGACACTTTGATCATAGATTTATACAATGGAACTACTTGAAGTAGCTCAAAATTATTGTCAGAATTTTGTCATTATATTAAAATCTGTGAGGGGGTGAATTATATAATCAACATCTTATTCTATATTTAGAAAAAGAGATAGTATACCACATGGAGATATAGGAGTATTATATTGGCATTAAACTTTTGAGTTTTTTGTAGCGGTTGTGATCCATCTATCTTTAACATGTGAATTAATATCAATAAGGAATTTTCAAGGAATCCTTTTTTATCTAATCCTATGATGAGGATAATCCATTAGATACCCTTTCGAAGAATTTTAATTGGTACCAAAAAGTCGCATGTGTGTAAAAGAGTGTGATTATTATAAGTATTAAATTTATTTATATTGCTTACTACACTCTTTGGAAAAAGATATGAAGGCCATGACTTGATGAATTAGTTTGTGTTGTTATGACATATGAATGCTCTTGTAGGATATGGGTTTATTGGCATATAAGAAGTATACCTTGCAAAATTTGAAATAAGTAATCTTTGGTTGTGTTGATTCCTGAGTGATTTAATCTTGTGTACTTCATGCCAATGACATAATCATGCTATTATTTCTATAAGTTTGAGATTGAATTAGACTCTTTGAAATAGTATCAAATTAGCAAGAATGGTTGTTTGTTGTTGATAAGCATCTTGTGTACCCATATGATTTATAAGATGAATTCTTAATGAGTTTTCCTTTTGAGATATTTATTGATTAAGGAGATTAATTTTTATGAAATATTATCATCACATCTATGTTTGAGAATAAGCACAAATTACATTACTTCTTAGTTTTACTTTGTTAGACTACTTCTAGCTAGGCTAGGTATCCTTCATGTCAGGAAGGATTCTGGGGAAGCATTAATGCTTTGTGGTAGGGTGGAAATGCACTCCCACAATATTCTTGCCCCAGCTGACTTTTGTGAATAGGTTTATGAAGCTTCTTCTAGGAAGGACTTTCCTTTACAATGTTATACGCTTCTTTGTATTCAACATTATGGTAATTGGTAATTTTGTTGCTTACTTTTGTCATTAATATGGAAGTACATATTTTGATCTAATCTTTATCTTTTATTGATGTGATTCAACAGTTGGTCAAAAATCTCTTGGGTTGTTATCTTGACTTGATAGTTTGTACTTGCATGTACTTGATGGGACATCTCCCATTGTGACTCCATTACTACATTTGACTGATGGTCGACATTCCTCTTGCCTTTGGACATAGGTATGCTTTATCATTTTGATAGTTATGGTCGTAATTGTACTTCTTTTATTCCTTCATTATAGGGAATCTATAGGTATCTTGTCGACTTATGCATTAGACCTTTGACTTGTTGACTGACTCCTTAGATTATATTATTTTTGCTGATGTGGCATTCATGTCAGAAGGTCATTCTTTACAACACTAGTTGGCTGCTATCCATACAAGATATTTTTAGGCTATTGTTATTGTAAATATTATATAGGGCTTCTTTTATTGTGCTACCCATGTCATACTGTATATCCTTCTTGATTTGTCATCTTGAAGTAGAAAAATGAAATAGAACTTATATTAGATGTTAATAGGAGGCCCTCTTGGATCCAAGGGACCACAAAATAACATACAATTTAAGCTACAACATTTACAAATAAATTTCTTTCTATTTTAGAATTATCTAGAAACATATGCAAGGTTCCATGCCATCCATAATGTATTAGTAAATAAGCTACAAGATCCCTTTTAAGGTATATGTCTGGCTTAAGGAGGGTTCAAGGATAAGCTTAGCATATTTGTAAACTATTCATTTCATTGTGCTTTAAGCATTCTAATCTTGCTCATTCTTTCGACCACAAAAGATCACATGTTTGTCATCCTCTACTAGTCCACTAGCACTCGAGAGTCCTAAATATTCAAGAAAAATAAGGGAGAAGATAGTAAAATAAAATAATTAAAAGGGTAAACACATGAGGATTCTTTATAATAAATGAAGGATAATAAGCCTTCATCGCCCTTGTTCTCTACAGGACTAAATTGAAATGAGGCTACATTCAAAATGGTCACCTACATATGAGTGTAAGAGGCACAAAGATGCATATGAGTCAGAATACGCATTGGACACTGAGCATTTGGTTGGGAATGTATGCATCTATGTAATGTACACTCCTTGCAAGATGTATTAGCTAAGATTCCCGCTACACTCAAACATGTAAAGTGTTAGTGGCTCAGTGGTTAAAATATGGTCCCATCTTATTTACCACCAAGTGCCAAGCAGTCCCACTTAATCTCTAGAGCTGGGGACATGAACAATATGAATCTCCACCTAAAAATATGAAGCACATGTTTTCTTTAGCATTTACTATTAAGTGAGAGTTAGAGTCTTAAAGTATCCACTCAATTTTTAGGCACATTTTAAACTAAATTTAAGTTTTGATGTTGTAGATTTTGCATAGGGAGCCTAACAATAATAGTTTTCAATGTAAAATGTTCAAAATTTATGGCCAAGGGAAAAAATTTTGATGCTACAAACCAATTTATTGTAGAAAAATTAAAAAAATGTTCAGTAACAACTGTCAAAAGCTTCCATTTGACCCTTGCATTTAGTAAGCTAGGGGATATACTTGGGACGTCTGACGTCCCAAATTTGAATCAGTTGTTGGTCCATGTTCTTCAAAAAAAAACTTTAGAAAAGGGTAATGTATCAAGGATTTTTAACTACTCAACAAACGGAAGGAAAAATTATGAGAGGCTATGGCTAGGATCAAGCATTTTGTTGGCAAGTTGTCTATACTAAGATATATGACTAGATATAGTGTTTTCATTATGGAAACAAAGTCATATAGTAGTTTGGAGTCAACGCACTAAGTGAAAAGATCAGAATTCAATTAAGTGTTGAAGACTGGATAGCATACAAAGCACCAGAGACTTAGAGCATCAACGCATGTGTGTACGGATCAATTAAGGTATGCGCCCTGGAAGTTAAGGTTGTTAGACTATACTTATGCTTAGTCTAAGAGTGCATAAGTAGATATGCAAAGATGTGAAAGTTACAGTCAGTTGAAGTTGCACAGCCCGTGTGTGCCAGCAGAGAACAGAGCATAGAGCCGATAGTGACTATTTTGGTTTGCTATTGTAAATTAATATTGTAGAGGCTATGCACCCATTGTATTTAGGTTGCCGACATATGTACATGTATAATTGTAAGCATGCTTAAGCCAATTCATTTGGAAGCATTATTTGTAATTAGTTATAGGGTCGACCTAATTGTATATTTGGTATGAGCACATAAATATAAGGTGCACCCATTGTAATCAATATGGAAGTCAAGAAAGTTGTAATAGAGTTGAGATAAGTAGAGAAAAGGTATGCAAAGTGAGAATAAGATGTATTAGAGCTTTGCTAGAGGTCAAAGCATCAGCGCACCAAAGGAATTGATCAGACAAGTAGTGTCATAGCAACAGTTCACCTGCAGATATAGTGTGTATCTGATCTCAGAAGGTTGTAGCCTTCATCATTTGAGCAGTGAGCTCTAGGATAGTGAGTCCACTCCCCTAACAGGGATCATTGTAAAAGAATCCTAACAGGGTCTGACCCTTAACTAGGTCTACTGTACTAAAAGCATTATAAAGCTACTCCTAATAGGGTAAAGGATCTTCTAACAAGGATCACAAAAAACTAGTACAGATTATTATGGGTATCAAGTCCCACCGGGGTTTTTACCTTTTTGGGTTTCCCCGTAACCATATTGGTGTCATGTGTTGATTTCATGTTTCATGTTTATGTGAATGTTTAATTCAATACTTAAGCATTTATAATTCAATATTCAAATTAAAGTGAAAAGTTAAAATACAGTGAACACTGATTGACTCCCCCCCTCTCAGTGTTCCCATTCCTAACAATTGGTATCAGAGCTCTGATCCTCAGCATAGAAGTTTAACCACTTGAGGAGATCATGGACAAAGTAGATATAAAACATTTGAAGAAAAATCTTGAAGTAGCTCTTGAAGACCTGGACAATTCAGAAAGAGAAATTGAAGAGCTAAAAGAAAAAGTCAGTGATGCTCAATTAGTTATCAAAAGACTAAGAAAAGATTTGAAAGGATGCTCTAATAGTGAACTTGAAGAAAAAGTCAAAAAGTTGAGTGAAGAAAATGCATCTCTATTGAGTCAGCTTAAAGAATTAGATGACAAACTAATGAATGATCAAGATGTCTACAATGAACAAGTCAAGGAGAACCTTCAACTGAATGAAGAACTAAGGGAAGCTAACTTAGAAATCTTGGAGCTAAAAAATGTCAAAGAGAGCTTGGAATCTGAATTGAAGAAGTCAAAGGATCATATTGACAAATTACACACCAGTGCTGAATTGATAGAATCTCAGTTATATGCAAGAAGAATCAAAGGATACACTAGCTATATTGGATACAATGAAACACAGAATCAGATTGATAGTATGCGAGAAAGAAAGGATTCACAAAAGGACTCTACTGATATTGGGAAGATTGAAGATCAAACCAAAGACAAAAGTGATCCTCCTAAGAATGAGCGCAAGCCTGTAAAACGCACCTATTTTGCATGTAACAAGCATGGACACATTGCAAGGAATTGTACAGAGGTAAAACCCTTCAATGGTTACTATTATACATGTAATAGATTTGGTCATAGAGCAATAAATTGCAAGACTAGTAAGAAGAATAGGATACAACATGATCAAAGAAATCAGAATCAGACCAATGCAAGAAGTTCTCAGAATGTTACATGTCAGATATGTAATAATAATGGTCACTCAGCTAGAACATGTAGAATGGTGACCCATGTCAATGCGTCGAGGAATAATAGACCTCCAGTGATTTGTCCCACCTGTAACAAGGTTGGACATGTCTCAAAGTTTTGTAGATCAAGGACGCAAGATCAGGAAAGCCCTAAAAAGGTCGAAGAACCATTTTTGGATCTTGAAGCAAAAGTCAAGTTTGTAAAAGCCTCAAAGGATGTGAGCATGATTTGGTCAGAAGGAAAGAAGGAAAATGTTGTTGAGAATGTATTGGAGGCATCCCAAGTGGATGCACCCTCTACATCTGCATAAATGGCCCTCAGGGTCATAGGGGGAGCTAATTTAGCTCTAGACCCCTGTGTGGCTGGTATACTCATCATCAGAGTATGAACCTTTGGACTTAAGCTATTGGAGTGTATAGGAACCTTTGTGCAAGAGTGCACATGCTGATTGTTGGCAGAACTCGAGTTTGAAAATTTGAAGTGACGGCCTGGTTTACGTGAGTTGCATTAATGGTGAATTTCTTACTTTAAGTACATAGAAAGTTGTTTGTTCACTCATTGCATTCATACTCAGAGTGATTGGAGAGTAGATTAAGCCTTGAAAGTTGTTGTGAAGATTTAGAGATTAAATTATCAGTGTTTATAGTACATTTGATCAGTTGCAAAAACCCTAGCTCATTGCACTGATTCAGAAACCATCAGAACATCTTAGAGATTCATAATATGATTGTCAAACATATGATCAAATTCAAGAAAATAGTCCTTGAGCTAAAAACAAAAATTCCAGATAAAGTATGGCATATTTTGGAAAATCTGAAGAGACAAGCTAATGAGGAAGATCAAAGAATAAGAGAAAAAGTATTAGAAGATACTCTGCCAGTATGTTCTAAACAAGAAGTGGATCTGATATTGAATTTGGTGAAGCCACACCTTAGAACAAAAATGAGAACTCTTCACATTATGAACAAAGATTATGAGTTGATAACAAAGGAAACAGAGAAGGCCTTTGAAAAGGTGTTGTTGGAACAATAGATCAAACCACCTACTATGCCCATCACTCATGCACCCATCAAGGAAGATAAAGTGGCAGAGCCCACTAATGTACCAATAATAGGTCCTTAGGACTCAACGCCCATAGCAGAAACTCAAATAGAAGTAGATCATTCTATGCCTATAACTGAATCACCCAAAGATAGCACAATTATCATAGATAATGTGGAAACAGCCATGGCGGCTACTGATAAGGAGTTGGACAAGTTTGAGGAAGCATTTTTCAGCACTGAGGAAGTAGAAATCTTATGCAGCAATACCCCTCCTACTCAGCAAGAAGAAGTAATCATAGAAGATATATCTGATGAAGAAAAGAAAGGAGTAGAGGTAGAAAAGAAAGATGAATCTTTTGCTGATTTGGTCTAGGTGAAACAAGAGGTGATGGATAGCACTCCCATCACTCCCTCCTCATAATTGTTGTCAAGTTTCACACCTGACACTAGCAGTTTGGACTCCTGGAAGGAAAAAGACCTGATTAAGTTCAACATCCTAGCTATGGAGAAGGCCAAGGAGAAACAAGTAATGAGGAATCCTCTCCTGGTAGAATCAGTAAATATTTTGAATAGTTTGCTGTCGGAGGATAAGAAGATGGCAAATGTACATTCAATTGATGATGTGAGCACAATCATCTCTCAGTTCAAAGTCAATTTTTCCAGCTTAGAAGAATTTGCAACCATAGTGGCAGAGGAGAAATACTTAAAGAAGAGACTCAATGAACTGATAAGTAATTTTTCACTAGACTTGACCTCTCTTAAGTCTGGTCAGGCATCATTGAAGGAATTTGCAGATCAAGGAAGGAAAGTCATTGCAAAATCCATGGATCAGGATAAGTTCATTAATGCCCATCTTAAGAAGATCAAAGATGTAGAGGCAATGATTGAGAAGGTGAAGATTTCAGTGCAAGACACATCCACCGATGTGAAAATGTGTAACAATGTCTATCAAGGATAGTTGGATATAATTGAGAAGGCAAAAAAAGAAATGGAAAAGATAAGGTCTAGACAGACTCAGTTGAGGAACTCTCTTGTGCCCTCTCTAAACATTCTCAGTCAGAACATAAAGGAGATTGATGCGACCATGATAACTTATGATCAAGGTCCAAGCATAGAATTGGAGAAGATGGAGAAGCTATAATATGCATTATGCGCCCATCTATAGATAGTCAATTCTCTGATAACCTTTTGGAAGAAGGAGATCCAGAAACTCAAGATTGCATATCTGGATGTTTTCCCTCAATAAGTGTATGTAGATAAAGTTTTTGATGCTCCTTGGTCATTAATGTCAAAGGGGGAGTTGTATAGAATATGGAGTACACATATGTATAGGGAGATATAAGAGTATATATAAAGATGTATAGAAGATAAAAGTTTTTTGTAGTAAGGAACAGTTAGAGACTTAGCCATATTCCTTTGTTGCCATTAATGACAAAGGGGGAGATTGTTGGAAAGTTGTCTATACTAAGATATATGACTAGATATAGTGTTTTCATTATGGCAACAAAGTCATATAGCAGTTTGGAGTCAGCACACTAAGTGAAAAGATCAGAATTCAGTTAAGTGTTGAAAACTAGACAGCATACAGAGCACCAGAGACTCAGAGCATCAGTGCACATGTGTACGGATGAATTAAGGTATGCACCTTGGAAGTTAAGGTTGTTAGACTATACTTATGCTTAGTCTAAGAGTGCATAAGTAGATATGCAAAGATGTGAAAGTTATAGTCAGTTGAAGTTGCACAACCAGTGTGTACCAGCAAAGAACAGAGCATAGAGCCGACAGTGAAAATTTTGGTTTGCAATTGTAAATTAATGTTGTAGAGGCTATGCGCCCATTGTATTTAGGTTGTTGACATATGTACATGTATAATTGTAAGCACGCTTAAGCCAATTTATTTGGAAGTGTTATTTGTAATTGGTTATAGGGCCGACCTAATTGTATATTTGGTATAAGTGCATAAATATAAGGTGCGCCCATTGTAATCGGTATGGAAGTCAAGAAAGTTGCAATAGAGTTGAGATAAGTAGAGCAGAGGCATGCAAAGTGAGCATAAGATGTATTAGAGCTTTGCTAGAGGTCAAAGCATCAGCGCACCAAAGGAACTGATCAGACAAGCAGTGTCACAGCAACAGTTCACCTGCAGATATAGTGTGTATCTTATCTCAGAAGGTTGTAGCCTTCATCATTTGAGCAGTGAGCTCTAGGACAGTGATTCCACTCCCCTAACATGGATCATTGTAAAAGACTCCTAATAGGGTCCAATCCTTAACTAGGTCTACTGTACTAAAAGCATTGTAAAGCTACTCCTAACAGGGTAAAGGATCTTCTAACAAGGATCACAAAACACTAGTGCAGATTATTAGTGGGTATCAAGTCCCACCGAGGTTTTTACCTATTTGGGTTTCCCCGTAACCATATTGGTGTCATGTGTTGATTTCATGTTTCATGTTTATGTGAATGTTTAATTTAGTACTTAAGCATTTATAATTTAGTATTCAGATTAAAGTGAAAAGTTAAAATACAGTGAACACTGATTCACCCCCCCCCCCCCCCCCCTTAGTGTTCCCATTCCTAACACATTCTTCACAGATCCTAAAGATTGTTCAGCAAACCAATTCAGAAGCACCATAATCCTCAATCTCCATTTCTTCTACATTATTCACTTGTTTATTCTTCCAAAGAGTTGGGACATTTCACCAGAATATTGATGGTAGCCTTTCCATTCAATGACCTCAAACTAAACAAGGCCATAGGTGTGCAAAGTTATGAAGGCTAGGAGCTAGATCTAAAGACAATGGATATAAACAAATTTGTGACATTCTAGCTACAAATAATTAAATTCTTCAACAAAAAGAATTATGAAGCCAAGCTAATGAAGAAGAGGCACAAGAAATAGAATCAATATTTCCAAAGAACTTAAAGAAAATGTAATGCCCCAACAAGGAACCCAGGAGAAATTAACCTACAACATGTTACTAAGTTTACCAATTTTTTATTTCTTTAAGAGTTTGCAATCAACAATAATTAACAATGTGGAAGCAATCTAACATAAGACAATACATATTCATAAATATAATTCACTTACAAATTACAAGTCTCGAGGGTTCCATGATGTAGAACTACGTAAATATAAATTAATCTATTAAGAACAATCCATTAACATAATCACGTGATATATCTTAGGTTCATTTTAAACACAAATTTATTTATTCCTAATCCTTTACTTAATCATAATGAAAAGATCTCAAATCGTTAAGTATATCTTCATTTCAATTGAATAGTAAGATAAAATCATTACATCAACATAACCAAAGATACAATTTATAGAGTACAATTGATACATCATGGCATACATAATACTACAGCTTCCACTGCACATGCCACAGGGATAACAATAATACAATACAAGTACATATACATATACATCTCTAGAATCAAGGTCAATAACCAATACATAAAATCAAATACAATATATACATCTCATGATGATAAGAAGAAAGTCTCGAAACAACAAACAAGAAGATCTAGAAGTAGCATCAAGGATTATCCAAGTACAAAGTCACAAATGTTAGATCTCAATGGTAATAGAATCACTACCACCCGACCACGTGGAACTAAGAAGTCCACTCCCACCGTGCTAAGGAGATAACACCAGGCCTCACTCAAGGATACATTCAAAAAAGCAAGACTAATACAATGGTACACAAGGATAAAATGGTAATAAGTGGTTGCAAGGTTATCAATTAAAAATGATCATGACACAAATCAAGTGTACCAAATGTAACGTAGGAACCTAGAACACATATAGGGAAGTGTCGTCACATGAGTCAACTCTAAGGTCACCTGGTAGCCTCTCTGGATCCCCGCCCCTAGTGACTCTATATGGTATCAGTTGTCCTTTCAAATAGACAAGGCTACTAACTATGCCAGAACACACACCACACTAGGCGAAAAACATCATCTCCCACTCCCATCCTTAGCCTGTACTAGCACTCAAGGCATGGGCGAGGAACAATTATCTTTTCAAATGTTTCTATCCTAGTAAATTTATTAAGTCAACTTACAAAGGATACCCAGATAGCCACTTTAGGGCTCTGATGCCTCCAAAGTAAGCCACTTCCCTTCTATGCTTCTAGATAACCTACCCTTATAATGGTTTTTGTTGTTTTGTTAATGATTGTTTGTTTGTCACGCGTAGAGAAATGCCCTAGGAAAGGATTTTTGTCTATGAGACTTGATTTAGTTTATGATATATCATGTGATTATGTGATTATGATTAAGTAAAGGATTAGGAATACTTTAATTTGTGTTTAAAATGAACCTAAGATATATCATGTGATTATGTTAATGGATTTTTCTTAATAGATTAATTTATATTTACGTAGTTCTACATCATGGAACCCTCGAGACTTGTAATCTGTAAGTGAATTATATTTATGAATATGTATTGTCTTATGTTAGATTGCTTCCACATTGTTATTTATTATTGATTGTAAACTCTTAAAGAAAAAAAATATATTCGGTAAACTTAGTAACATGTTGTAGGTTAATTTCTCCTTGGTTCCCCAGTGGGGCATTACATAAAAACAAAACAAAAAGCCAAAAAAACTGCATTTAACATTTCAAACCTCCATAATACAAAACACAATATCATGCTTTAAACAACAGAAAAAAATGAAGCACAACAATAAATTTTTACTAACCGAACAAAAATGCTAGCAGATGCATGCCTTCATCTGTCTTAATACGAGTTGTGGCCAGAGATAAGAATGACACAGCGAGTTAATGCATGTAGCCTTTTCATTCAGTGATATTTGTACCCAAGAAAAATAAATTGTCATTAAATGACATTAAGGGCCCGTTTGGGGGCTAGAATTAGACTGGAATTGGCATTATCTAATTCCGGATAATGTCAATTCCATGTTTGTGTCCATCCAAAAAATTGGAATTGGAATTTCAAAATTCCAATTTTGCCCCAAAATGGGCATTTGCATCTTCCACTCAAATAGGTGGAATTGGAATTTCAAATTCCAATTTTTATAAAACCAAATTTAATATTTCGTGGGATCTGTGACTATAAGGATGTATATTATATTGCTATAAGGATGTATATATGTGTGTGTGTGTACATGTGCATATATACATATGTGTATATATACACACATGTGTATATGTATATATATACACACATGTGTATATGTATGTATATATACATAAATTTGTGTATATGTATATACACACATGTGTGTATTTGTGTATATATATACACATGTGTGTATATGTGTATACATGTATGTATATACATACATATATGCATATATATGTGGTATGTGTGTATATATACATATGTGTGTAGACACACGTGTGTATATATAGACACACATGTGTGTATACATAAACACATGTGTGTGTGTATGTGTGTATGTGTGTGTATACATACGTGTGTATGTGTGTATATATACACATGTGTGCATATGTGTATACATGTATACATATACACACACATGTGTGTATGTGTATATATAGACATGTGTGCATGTGTATATATACACACATGTATGTGTGTATATATATAGACATATACACACCATATTCAAAGAAATTAAAATAAAGAATTAAAATTCCTTATGGATCTTCTCAGTCATCTTTTAGGTGAACCAAACGAGTCAGCCCATATTCCGGAAATCATTTTCAGGATTTGTATCTTCTAGAATTGACTATATCTAGCATTTGGTATTCCAGCACCCAAACAGACCTAATGACATAATGGCAACAATCGTGAGGTTTTTAAATTTTTTCTATTTAATGTTTTCAAATATTATTTTTCTCCTTACCTTTTTTGGTGTCAGCTAATAGAAATTTAAATAAATAGCATTTTTCAAATTTATTAAATATGAAAAAATTCTCAAACTTTAAGAAATAAGAATAGTCTTAAATTTTATTGGTACAAGTAAAAAAAGATTTTGCATCTAATGGATGCAATTGCAATAGTTACCTACCTACGGTAGGAAATAATAATATCCTCTCAAGGCGTTTGAATTTTAAAGTTTGGAACTAATATTAAGGACTACATTATGAACTAAGTAACAACTAGATATGAGGAATGAAATAGACAAAGCTATTCAGATGATAAAAAGACATGGCTAATATCATGTATATATACATACAATCATTCCTAAGATGATGTGTGAAAATAGAAAGAATTAATGGATGGTGAAAATGGAAAGAATTCACTGTACACCCAACAATTAATTTCAAGTAGTATATCCAACGCAACACCATACACCCTGCCATTAATTTGCACGAAAATCCCTCTCTTGTCCAATTGAAATTCAAATTTTTTTATTTGAAACTCCTACTCAATAAACATTCAAAAATATTTATTGCAAAAACAATCCATCTCATTTATGTTTTGGGCATGAGCAGGTTAAAGAAGTCATTGCCAGTTATTCAAGCAGTAGATGTGATTATCGAGTGTAATTCTTTTCAAATGAATCTATTCTATTTCAAATGCATCCATTTTAATTCTAACACATTTGTTTTTTCTTGCTCTATTTTACAAAAAAGAGGTGACATAGGCAAATTGGGCATTGTTAAGAGATTGATGGCAGGTTTTCAAGGGCTTGAGAAGAAGTTTTTGGGGGCATTTCCATGAAGTTTTTGTTCATTGTTTTTCAGAGGATACATTGAATTTGAACAGAGATTGATTGTAGGTTTTCAAGAGCTTGAAAAGAATAATTTGGGGGCATTTCCATGAAGCTATACATGGATATTTCCTCTGAATCATTTGTTCATTATTTTTAAGAGGATACATTGAATTTATACATACCTTTATTTTGGCAAGAAAAATCTGTAATCATGCATACAAGTTTGTACTATAATATCTGATTATTTTTATCATAGTATTTTACATTATAAAAATTATTTTTGTGTTTTTTTACAATGTGGGTTCCATTATATTTTCTTAGATAGGTATGATGTGTGAGGTCATTTGTCTAAATTTCATTTTGTAAATCATTGTACACTGTTTAAGAGTTACAAATGTTTTTAATCAACTACTAGAATATTTCAAATAAGTTAATAGTTAAATATTTTACTGTAAGGAAATTTAAAATTATCAAATTAATTTTTTTACGATAATGTTATTATGATACCTATGTTTAAATCATAGAATTTTCTCCATGAACTTTTAGCTTTCAATGCAAACATAAGGAGGAGAATTCTATAAACAAACTTCATACTAACTTTAAAATGAGTACATTTCTACATATGTTAAATATAATGCTAAGTTTTTTTTTTATATTAAAGATCGAGAGTTCAGAAAAAGATTACATCAAAAAGAGGGGAGGCTAGGCCTCAACCCACCAATCGAAGAGTATCAGCTAGAAAACAGCTAAACAACAAGCGTTTAACACATAATTACAGTATGTAACATCATGAAGGATCATCCAAAAAAGAAGAGAATTCTCTAGTGAAGGACATCATCGAGATTTTCAATCCATGTGGTCCAACCAAGAGAGCCCTCCATCCAAACCACTTTCTTCCGCTCCAAAATATGGGTAAACATATCCAGCTTATCAAATATGGGACCATTGTTGTCTCTAATGTCCTGAATCAGCTTCCCAAGCACAGGATCAAAAGTCATCTGGTTGTCCACAATGCTGTAGGATTTGAGAGATACAAATCCACAGAACGTTGAGAATACCTGCATGTAAATAACCTGTTACAGGAGAGAAGTAGAAGAAGCAAAAGGCAAAACTCAGAAGTTACTCAAAATGTGAGAGCAAAATTACGATCCAAGTTAATGAAAAAAGAATTACAAGGTTCAACCTATAAAGGTGAACAAAACCCTAAAGCCTAAAAAAGCTAGGTTGCACATTATAATTAATAAATATATTAATTATAATGCACCTAAGAGATAGCTTAAGAAAACAGAGTAATAAATAACTTAATTAATTAAACTGAAGTGATTTAATTAATAAGTGTAAAATATAATTACTCTAACACCCCCCCTTAAGCGAAGCTCAGGAGGTAAGCTAACCTAGCATAGCTATGAAAGCAGGAAATGGGTCCCGGCAACAAGGCCCGATTAAGTACCCAGTACAAGGAAATCTTTGTAAACCGAAGACAAAAGAGAAAACCCAATGGGAAAAACTCCTCTCCAAAAAGAGATATAAAAATAAACAAAGGACAAAAAAACATGACTTCAAGAGACTCTCTCAAGGCCATAAGTACAATGTGTGCTGCCAACCCCCCCCCCCCCCCCCCCCCCGTGAGAGAGGATCAAGGCTCCAAAGCCCCCCCGAAATGAAAGAACCCCTAGATCGATGAACAAACCACCATGACTCCAATACAAAGGAGTGAAAGGAAGTAAACACTGAAGAGGTAACCTCAAAAGATGAGGTGTCACTGGAAGACCGAGCTGATGCTCAAAGAAGTAGACACGAGAATCTTGAAAGGTAATCCCCAATGTAGGTGGTATGACAGGTGCGCTGACACTGTCAGGAGAGAGGAGATGAATGTCCTCTATAGAATCCTCAACACCTGCACCTAGTGGCTCAATGAATGGAGCTGGAGGGTCTAGCAGTGTTGAAGAAGAGTCCTGCTGAAGAGAAGAAACCCCAACAAGATGAGGTGAGGCAGTCACAAAAGTGGTCTCAGGAACAACACAGAGGTTCAAGTGACCTGACTGTCCCACATGATGCTCTCGCATAAGAGGAGAGCTATGCTCCGATAATGGAGATGGTGGACCAAAGTGTGAGAAGGTGTAGAGATGGGTGGAATGATCAACTATCCTTGTAGAAACAATGCCACCTATCGCACTATCCCAAATGAAGACTGAATCTGGCGTGAACTCAACTGTCTTCCCTGATCCACTGAGTGTAATCTGATAAATCGAGAGAAGGTTTGCAAATAGAGATGGAACATACAATACATCATTGAATGCGCCATCTTGAATGCCTATAGAACCTTTCCCGCAGACTGGCATAACAATGTTATTCCCCATGAGAATGTGAGGAATAGGAGAAGCCTCAAAAGAAGAGAAGATCTCCGGAGAAGATGCCATATGGTGAGAAGCACCAAAATCTAGTATCCAAGGGACTTGTGTAGGGGATGCAACGGAAGCCCGTAATGCATGACTCTATCCAAAATTTTGTCCAGATGTCGAAGATGTGAAAGAAGACTGAAAAGCAAACCCTTGTGAGGTAGAAGAGGATAGAGAGGAAATAGTGCTCTTCTGAAGAAGAGCTTGCAAATCTGCAATCTATTTCTCATAGCCATCAAATCTCTTTTGAAAATAATGTGACTCATCATGAGGTCCCTTCTGACAATAGGAACGTGTAGGGCTCTCAGTCTTCTGTTTCTCCTTCTTAGAAGAAGATGGTGGGACAATAGAGTGCTGAGAAGAGGAATCAGATATCTGCTTCGGCTTCTGCTTCTGTGTATCCTGAGGTGTCTTAGCAAGTAATGCCTATGACTATGAACCTGCAAGAGAATCCATCTGATTGAGCTTGGACTGCTCATGAGTCAACCTATCATAGAAAGTCTCAAAAGAGAGCATAACATGTTGTGCACCCAGTGCATCCATAGTGGAGTAGAAGGTAGAAGTGAAAATCTAATAAGGGCCACGAAGCTTTGAGAGTATCAAAAAGATACACTCATCATCTGACTTCATCTTTCCAGCAACCTATAAAATAGAACGAAGAGACTTGAACTTCATCAAGAAGTCCTCAATGCTGGTGAATGATTCAGGTACCAAGGAGGTGAACTCTGTATCTATCTAGAGAACCTTGAACTCATTCATTGTGCCAAACAAGGTGGAAAACTTGTTCCACATAGCCCTGGGTGTGGTCAAACCATCCAAGTGGAACAACAACCCATCTGAAATATTCAGTGCAATGAGGCCCATTGCCTCATCCATCCTATTTCTCTGCATAAGAGCCTCATAAGGCCTCTGTAGAACTGGCTAAGCCTCATCGAGGCCCTTTTGCCATAAGCAATCTGGTCATCTATCCTTTCCAAGTGTGGTAGTTGTGAGGTGTAAGACGAGCGACAGCAGAGTCTGCCATTGAGAGAAAGTAGACAGAAGTAGAAGGGTCTCTTTGAAATAAATGATAGAAATAGAATTTGCACCCCTCCACAAAGTATTATACTATCTCCCATACACTTCAAATAAGTATGTAAGCACACAAAAAAATAAGGAAAAAAACCTAATTTTCAAATGCCTCCACTTTGACACCAAAAATAACTGATCAAATGGAAAAATTTGAAAATAAAACCAGCAAGGTTGGATTAGGCTCAGAAAGAGCTTTCCAACGATATATCACACTTCGATTTTTGATACCGTTTGCAAAAATTTCTCAAAAATGGGTGCCAATTTTCAAAAAAAACCCCTTGCGGCACCAAAAAACCACCCACTATGCAGCCAAAACTGCCTGTGTAGGAAAAAAACCATCTTCCTACCTTCTATGCTCAAATCTCAGTGTCTCGTGCCTCGATAATTGTGCTAGGTTCGTACGATCTTGGTTCCAAAAAAATTACCATAGATTGCTCTGGTACCCAAAGGTGGTCAAATTTTATATCAAAATTCATCTGAACGATCCTCTGAATCCATTGGTGAGGTCAGTTTCAGCCCAAAATTCATCCAATAAAGAACTTTCCCCATATCCAATAAAAAAACTCTTCAAAAACTTGAAACCCTTAACCTCAAAACCTGCTTCAAAAACACCAAAACAGGCAGCAGCAGGGGAGCTCTGATACCATGTAGGATTTGAGAGATGCAAATCCATAGAATGCCAAGAATACCTGCATGCAAATAACCTGTTACAGGAGAGAAGTAGAAGAAGCAAAAGACAAAACTCAGAAGTTACTCAAAATGTGAGAGCAAAATTATGATCCAAGTTAATGAAAAAAGAATTACAAGGTTCAACCTATAAAGGTGAACAAAACCCTAAAGCTTGCGAATGGCGTCAGAGATTTCTTGAGGGGAGACCATATTCTGGAGGAGAAGGGAATCACTATCAAAGATCATCTTGGGGATGAGATCAATGCATCTATTTCTAGTAACTTTCGAGGTCTCAGTATCTTCAGTGGTAAAAAGGGTTATGTAGAACATCTCGAAGGCATTGGTAATGTCATGAAGGGTGAGGAGTTCCTTATCATCCATAACAATTCTGTCAATTATTTCTTTTCTCTACTTATGCTTTAGGAGGTTAAAGAAGAGTTTTGAGTCTTTGTCACCATACTGAAGCCAATGGTTGCGGGCCCTAATAAAGGCACCTCTGATTTTGACTTGTTGATGTTTCCTAAGGGAGTCCCTAGCCAAAGAAACCTGTTCAAAAAGGGCAAGGGAGTTGGGCTAAGACTAGATACTACTTTCAAGCGAGTGAAAGTAGGTTCTCCACACGTCTATAGTCTTTGGCCTTCTTTTGACCAAAAGTTTTAAATATTTTCTGCCAAGAGGAGACATTAAGACTCCATCTACTAGTCTGAGAGAGGGTCTTATTCTGCAAGTTGAGCAATCTAACCATCTTAATGGCAATAAGAACATCTTGATCACCAAGAAGAGAAGTATTAAGAATAAATTTCTGACTGGGCTGGGAGGTGGCCAAAATGGAATTTCTAAGATTCACAATAGCTAAAATGGGGTAGTGGTCTGATAGGGTAGCAGGGATAGTAGCAACAAAGATATTATACTGGTTAGGGGAGAAGGAGAAGAAATTACTGTTAGCATAAAATCTGTCAAGTCTAGAGTAGATACGATTAGGTCCTTGCTAGAAATTGCACCAAGTATACCAGAGGGCTATAGTTTCAAATTTTATGCCTTCAAGAGGGTCAAATAATTGGAGTTGCTACTTAAAGTTATCCCAATGAGCTTTCTCATAACCTTTCCACTCAAAGGGAGAACCTCCAATTTTATCATCAGAATGCTCAATCATATTAAAGTCTCCACCAATAAGCCACAAAATACAAGGCAGGATAGCCATCCAATCCCATAGGAGAACTCTTTCGTTATAATCATTAGGGGCATAAAGAGAGCAGATACCAAAGGGGGAGCCATTAATAGTTAAAGTGACCCAAGCCACCCTATTACAAGGCGAGATACTTGAATCAATAATGTATCTAGTCTATTGAGGGCTAATAAAGAGGGCAACTCCACCTTTCCCTTTAGGATGCAAAGTGATGATCTTAAAAGCATCTTTCCAGATACAATTAAGGGCATTATCTAGAGTGAAGCCAATGACTTTAATTTCTTGCAACATCATAAAGTCAATATTAGTATGACAGTTCATAAACCTCTTAATAATAAAGTTGCGATCCAGAGACTCAAGGCCTCTAACGTTCCAAGAGATAAACTTCATGGGGAAATATGGTTAAGGGAGCTAGTAGGGAGACCTGAGAGATATCCATTCTTCTTTTTATTCTTAGAGCCAAGGGGTCTGCCTTTCTTCTTAGAAGCAAAAGAACTTTTCATAATATCTTCCTCATCACTACCACTTGCTAGGTCAATACTAGATCCCTGATTGTCATTATTGAGATTTTCCAGAGGTTGAGAACACATGGGAGTAGAGTCAAAGGTCGGGATTGGGTTAGCATAAATAACTTCAATGACCAGATTATCCTCAATTTCATTGAGCAAAGAGGATGGGGGATTAGGAGGTAATTCCTCCAAAGGAGCCCCCAAAGAGGGAGTGGGGTCAAGATTCATAATCGAATCAGACATATCCCTGTTGTTATCATTCATGGTAATGTCTGTATCTTTATTAAGTTCAACTTTGTTAGGGTTATTTTCCAGAGGACCATCTTTAATCATGAGTGGACTGGTATTAAGAATCTCAAATTGATTGGATCTGGGGTTGCCAGTGCGAATTTATTCCAAAGCAAGTTGTTGAGCATTTTTCTGATGACATTTCCTATTCGAAATAGTTTGGAAGTCATCAGGGTTTGGTGCTTTAAGAGATGTAAAGTCAAAATGATTTGAAACTTTTTCAGGGATCTTAGGAGGGCTAATGTCCATGGAGTGCATAATTTGCCCCGCCTTAGAGCCAGAGGCCACGGAAACAGTGGGATTGCTACGGTTGTCCTTAGGAATAGCTAATTCAGAAGATGATTTGGGGTTATCGTTAGAGGCAGCAAGTTGAGTCCTAGTCAAAGAAGCTTCAACATTATTAGGGTTTCCTGGGGCATCAGTCGAACTAGGTTTCATGCGATTGGCAATTATCGGGCAGTTCTTCCTAAGATGACCTTCCCTCTTGCAGAGAAAACAAGCATTTAGACCACCTAGGATCTCAACCAGATAGATATAGACTTCTCCACAAATATTAAGATTCAAGCTCGGGGGGATATCAATGCCAGGTTTAATGGAGATCAAAACCCTAGCATCAAGGTTAGGAACCAGACGGGATGTCTCATCTATTCGAATAATTTTTCCATACTCATCCAGCAATTGTGGTAAAAATTTCCAGAGAAAGGGGGGGACATCCTTAATTATGACCCACCTAGGGCAAGAGAGAGCAAGAACCTCTTCGTTAACTGCCTCCTGAGACCAGGCTAGGGCACAGAAGGAGGTTTTTCCAACAGTCCAGTAGTAGCGCTTGAGGGCTTCAAGCTGAGACTCATGATTGCTAAAGAAAATAATATACAACCCGCGCTGAATTTGCCTACAAAAGGAGATCTTCAAACCAAGTTTCGAATTCCATAAACTGTGAAACCAATCATCCATAAATTTTCGTGGTGGGCATTTTCCCACATCAACAGAAGCAAAGAAAATGGCAGTGTTGCTTAACCTAGCTTTTTCCAGAGCAATTTAATTTAACATTTCATCATTTGGGGAAATGAAGAAATCACCCGAGGCAATGATAGGGCTCTTACATTTGGCGTTGGGTCATTCACATGGAGGAGTTGAAACAAATCTCACAGCAGGGGAGACACCATTGCTGGCAGGGGCAACTGTTTCAGCAAACATCTTTTTTAGAGGGGAATGGTTTGAGGAGTTAGGGCTAGGGGTAATTAAAGGAATGGCTACCGACTCAGGCTCCATTGAAAGCCGAGTACAAGCCACACACGCAGTCGGACAGGGAAGTAATTGCACTCGATAATCGAAGACAACTAGCACGCAACTAAAGAAAAAGAAAAGCATAGCAACATAAAGCAGAGGAGAGAGAAGAGCAAACCACGTGGAGGAGAATAAACTCCTCCACGTCACTTAGGCAACATCCAAGTTCGCAGGTTTCGCTTTGATTTCGCTCCCAAAATCGTTCATCCTAATGCTAAGTTTTAGATAAAGCAACTTAATTATAAGAAAATAAAAATTTCCATCTTTTAATTACTGTAAAAATAAGAAAGATAGAATTTACTTAGTTTTTGGAAAATTAAGATTGTAACAATCTTAGATTTATTTGTAATCTAATTTATTTGTATATAATATATTTTTATATTAATTTAATTATCTTAATTTTTTTGTTGATACAAATTTGTTACCACATATTGTTATATATATATATTTATATTAATTTAATTATATTAATTATTTTGTTGGTGCAGATTTCTTAGATTATTGAATTCTATTATATTTCACTTACCACATATTGTTATCTCGTGATAAGAATGTAAATGAGATTTGTTTATCTAGATTAACAAAATATATACAATTTTTTTAAAAAATTAAGCAAGATTTTGAATTAAATTGTGTATATGTTTTAGAATCATACCCAAAATAGAAAAATAATGTGAAATAATTTTTTGTACTTCTAAATTTTAATCATAAAAATTAAATATTTTTAAATCAAAAAAATCAAAGTTATATAATATAATATTAATATATATATAATTTTCAATTAAATTTTTTCTCTTTATATAGATTATTTATATGTTAGTTGAGTTTGAATTTGTTTATTAGTGTTTGTTTACTAGTGATTAAATGAAACTCTTTTGCCAATAAGAATTTATTATATTTTGTATTTTGTCATAAATTTAGATTTTGTAAAGTTTAAATGCAATATTTTTAAGTTTATAATTTATAAAAATCATTTCTCTATCCGTTGAACAATTATTTCCACTTTTTTAGCCATATTGCATTATTCTTGGCACAACTATATGAAAAATATAATAATATTATTTATTGATATTTTTATTATGTTTATTATCATAAATTAAATTACATTTTATTTTTATATAATATAAATATTAAATACATTAATAATGTAAATAACAAACTATTACATGTTGGTTGAATCAGTTCTTCATTTATAATAAAATTAAACTTATTTTATACTTTACAAAATAATTTAAATTAACATAAAAATTAAATAAAATTAATTACAATTTATAATTTATATTATTAAAATAATTATAATTAAAAATAAAAAATTTATTGCTACATCTATAATTATATAAACTAATATAATTATTATCATATAGTTTTATAATTAATTAAAATAAATTTAATAATTATAATAATTTATTAATATTGGAATTACATTTAGATATAAATTAAAATTAAAAACTAATATAATTATTATCAAATAGTTTTATAATAAATTAAAATATATTTAATAATTATAATATATTTATTAATATTAGAATTACATTTAGATATAAATTAAAATTAATTATAAAACTAAAGATAATATTATTTTAAAGATTTTAATTATTATCATTCATATATAAAGATTCTTATAATTACATTATAATGTTAAATTTAATTAATTTTCTTGATTTTGTTTTTATTAAATAACTATTAATTAAAACAAATTTACTATTTATAATAAATATAATAAAATTAGATGTAAATTTATTTATAACTAAAATTATAATTAATTCTGGCAAGTACTAGCCACTACGTGGCACTTGTTATATATTAGTAAAGTTTAATATTTTTGATTAAAAATTAAAGAGTTAGTTACATTAAAATGGTTACAAAATTATTGAAAAATTTAAAGATTAAATGAATGGTAATATATAATATAAATTTTGTAATATATATTATTCAAAAATATCTGATTTTTTAATTAAATGTTTCAAATTATTTTTAAATGTTAAACATTTAATTAAGATTATGATTTATTTAAGATTAAGGTTAGGGTTAGAGTTTTATAAGCATTCAATTACATTTTGATTTAATTATGGTTAGGGTTAGGGGTTGTATTAGGGATAGAGTTGTAATTTATTTTTTATTAATGCAAAGGTTAGAATAAAGGAACTACAAATAAGATAAATTTAACTAAAATATGTTTGAACTCATTTAAAATGTTCATATTTTAAATTTACATTAATAAAATTATTTTAATTAAAAGAAATTTTAAGCTATTTTTTAAAATGTCTTTATTTTATATAGCAAAGTTCAAAGGTATTTATTTCAAAAAATACTAAAATAAGAAAATAAAAATTCATAAGAGTACAACACAATGAAGATTTTTAAAAATATTTTATAAGAGAATGATAATAAGTATTCTAAATAGATTATCCTATAATAGTAATCTTAATTGAACCCTAATCAAAACCCTAATTATAACAAATCTATTAATAACCCTAACTAAAATCAAATCATTATCATAATCAAACCCCAACCTTAATGTAATTGAATAATAACCTTAATTGAACTAGAATCCTAACCATAACTATAATTATACAATTACAATAATGAAATCCTAATTGTAATTGAACCCTAAATCTAATTAACTATAACCTTAACATTTAAGCCTAATCTCTTTTATTCAAATCCAACTCTAACCTAATCATAAACTTAACTCTAACCATACAATTACACCCTACCTACAACACAAATCTTAGTTTAACCCTATTTGAGCTATAAGCCTAATATTAACCTTAACCCTAATTAAGCCCTAAACCTAATGGAATCTAGCCCAATCCATAAACCTAATTAAACATCAATCCTAATTTAACCCTAACCATAATGTAATTAAACTTTAACCCTAATTCTACCCCCAATTGAACTCTTATATTAAATCTAACTACATTGAAAACCTTGCCATAATCAAACCTAACATTGAAAATATCCTTAATTTACACCTAATTGAACTATAACCCTAATTGAATCCCATTTTAACCATAATTAAATTCTAGTGATAATCAAACCATATAATTATACCAATTCCTAATCATAATCAGACCCTATATATAATAAAACCCTAATCATAATCAAACCATAATCCAACCACAATTAGAAGCTACAATTAAAAACCATACCTCCAACTTGAGCCCTAATCTGGCCATAATCAAATCCTAACCATAACTAAACCATCTTATTCAATCCCATTTGAACCCAAACCCTAACTGAATATTAACCCTAATCCTAATTGTGCTTCAACCACAATGCTAAGTAACTATAATATTAATACTATATCAACCAAAACTATAATTTAACCCTTATCCTAATAACACCCTAACCTTGACGATATCTCTAATCTATACCTATTAAAACCTAATCATAATCTAATCTTACAATAAATGAAATCTAGTCATAACATAACCCTAAGCTTAACTATAACCCCAGAATTAAACCTTAACCACAACTTGAACCTTAATCTAACCATAATTTAACCCTAGCACTAAACTTATCCCTAAACCTAATTTAACTCTAATCCTAATTTAACTCAAACCTTGATCTTAATTAAACTCTAATAATAATTTAACCCTAATTCTAATATAATTGAATCATAACTATAATTGAACTTAATGATACTAGTATAAGTAAACCATAACCATAATCAAACCCTAATCATAATTGAACCCAAATTCTAATTAACTATAAGGATCTCCCTAATGAGCTATCAAAATAGGACCCTTTATGAATAATTTCATTTAGATCTAATCACTGGAAGAAAACCCTACAACCTATTGACCCTCACAAAGACACGGGGTCCTTATGTCCTTTTGAAAGTATTTCATAGTTCCTACAAAGCACAATCCCTCCTACCTTACATCTCCATGAGGTTGCAGGGAACAACAACCTCATTTCACCTCCTTTCCTTGCACACTTGCAAACTCACATGGGAAGCATTAGGTAGCACCAAGGGGGCGCAGGGCACAAAGCTTAGGAGGATAACTTGATGTGTTAGTAACAAATCTTTTGATAACATGACATGTTAGCAACAAATATTAGAAAATATGATATATTGGCCCTTATATGATAGGGTTTACCTCATGATGAAGATGTCTCTAATTGGTTATCTTTGATGGGCTAATGGTGGCAAAAATGCCAACATTATACTAAAGAAGAAATAGTGGCATGAAATAATAGGTTGGTTTCATGTATCCACAATACGGTAATAAATGTCATTCTATTTTTAAGCATCACTTCACATGGTACACAAAAAACACTATGTTTGATATACTATAATTAAAAACCAACTTAACACTAGATTGGAAACCACCTTAATACCTGAAAAACTACTATTAACCTTGTGCGCAATCAAACAAACAAGATGCCAAAAAGGATCTCCTTATTGAGAAATCAAAGTAGGGCCATTGATGAAGAATTGCATTTGGATTATATGGTTGGAAGAAAACCCCACAATGTATCAACCCTTGTGGGGATGCGGGGTCATTTTATCCTTTTGCATGTATTCCCTATATGCCCGAGAAACACACTCCTTCCTACCTTATGTTGGAAAAATGGTTAGCTCTCCCCTCAGGATTTTTGACAAGGGAGTAACTGCCTCCTATGGATTCTATAAGTCTAGTGATTGTATCAGGAATTGATAGGTTGATCTTTTGGTACAAAAACGAAAATACTTGTAACACATGGTATCATATCTTGTTCATAGGTTTGAATCCCCTCATATAACACTAGGGGGGAGATTGTTGGGAAAATGGTCAGTGCTCCCCTCAGGATTCGTAACAAGGGACTAAATACCTCTTGTAGATTCTATAAGTCTAGTGGTTTTATTAAGCATTGATATGTTGATCTTTTGGTGCAACGATAACCATACTTGTAACACATTACATCTCTATGGGCCTACAAGGAACAAAATCTCCTTACACCTCATTTCCCCTGCATGCCTACAAACTAACATGGGAAGCATTAGGTATAATTGTAGGGGTGCAAGGAACAAAGTTTAGGGGTATAAGATGACAACATTATCAGCAAATATTTGGCTAACATGAAACGTTAGCAATAAAGTCTAGAAACCACAATATGTTGGGCCTTGTATGATAGATTTTAGCACATGATGAATGTATCTCGTATTGGTTATCTCTGATGGACCAATGGTGGCAAAAATGCTAACAATACACTAAAGAAGAAATATTTGTATGACATAATGGGTTGGCTTTACGTATTCACAATATGGTAACAAATGTCATTGGATTTTTAAGCACCAATTTAAATGGTACACAAAACAAACTTTTTTTGATATCATATAATTAAAAATAAACTTAGCACCATATTGAGAAACCAACTTAACACCTATAAACCTATTGTTAATGTTTAAATGCATTGCTATTGGATAGACAAGATGCCAATAAGGATCTCTCTATAATGAGTGATCAAAATAGGACCATTGATAAAGAATTGCATCTAGATCAGATGGATGAAAGAAGACTCCACAACCTATCAACCCTCATGGGGATGTAGGGTCCTTATATCCTTTTGCATGTATT
This sequence comes from Chamaecyparis obtusa, assembly GCA_027943335.1. Classification (NCBI taxonomy): domain Eukaryota; kingdom Viridiplantae; phylum Streptophyta; class Pinopsida; order Cupressales; family Cupressaceae; genus Chamaecyparis; species Chamaecyparis obtusa. Next base: position 396,976 of record BSBK01001288.1, on the reverse strand, counting down.
CCTTACATGCACAAAAAATACACTCCTTTCACCTCCTTTCCCTTGTACACCCACAAACTAACATGGGAAGCATTAGGTAACATGGTGGGGTGCAGGGCACAAAGCTTAGGGGGATAACACAATATGTTCGCAACAAATATTTTGATAACATAATGAGTTAGCAAAAAATGCTAAAAAATATTATGTGTTTGTACATGACAAATTTTAGCCCATGATGAAGGTGTCTTAGATTAGTTATCTTTAATGGGCTAATGGTGGAAAAAAATGTCAATAGTATACTAAAGAAGAAATAGTGGTATGACATAATGGGTTAGTTTTATGTACCCACAATATGGTAACATGTTTCATTGGATTTTTAAGTGTCAATTCACATGGTACACAAAACATAATATGTTTGATATCCTATATTGAAAAGACACCATAATTTGTAGGTCCACGTCACATGGTACATAAAAAATGTTGTGTTTTATATTATGTCATGTGTATAAGTTATATGAAATTTATCCAATACTAGAAACAAAGATATCATTGTAAGTTGAAATGCACACCTAGCAATACAAGGGTTTTGATAGATGATGATGCTTAGTAGCTCAATGTTGCATGTTTTGGATTATCTAAAATTAGTGATTGGGTGGTTTGAGGGCCTTAGATTTTTCATGTCTCTTGGTGGTATCAAGGTATTTTGGTATGCTCATAATGTTTTTTTGTATCTCATAGCTATTCCTCTTGAGTTGCTTATACTATTTTTCTTTAATATTTCCTTTTGGTTATTCATTTTATGTTTATTTTTCTCATTCTTACTTTTGTTTTTTCTTTTTGTACCCCTACATATGTTTAACAATCCTACAGTTCAACATAACATGAGTAATACAATTTTTTGGGGGTGCACATACCTTTGTAACCTAAAGAGGAAGGTTTTGATATTCAACCATGCATTTGAGATAACATAAAATGAGTATAAAAACACATCTTACAAACCATGAACTAACCTTGCACAAGTTGTAAAACACAATGTGTAATTCGACTAGCAAAGGATTATTTACAATAAAATCCCATCATAACCCTATAGCAACAAAAATGACAAATGCAATTTATTGGGGTGTGTATGTCTCCATTACCTGAAGAAGAAGATTGTGAACTTCAATCATTCCTTTTTGAATGCAATGTTTTTTAAAACCTGCACTAAAATATACATTTTAAGTCAACATAGAAGACATGGAATAAGTCTATATTACCATTAAGAACAAAATAATTTTGAAACCAAAATGAAACAAATCACAAACCAAAGTTATTCAATCATTATCTTGCTCATACTTACAGATGCCTTTAAGGGATAATGATAGTCATATTAATAAGTGGTAAAGCATTAGAGTAGATGGAAACAATCTCTCTCTCTCTCTCTCTCTCTCTCTCTCTCTCTCTCTCTCTCTCTCTCTCTCTCTCTCTCTCTCTCTCTCTCTCTCTCTGTGTGACACACACACACACACACACACACACACATTCTCTCCCTCTCCATATTCCCTTCTCATCCCATCCTACATTATTTTTCTCCCTAACCCTTATATCCCCCTCCCTCCCTCTCCCTATCCATTTTGTCCCTCTCTCTTGATCTCCTTATCCCCTTCTAACCCTATCACGACATGTTTATATGCATCACGCCCTTTACTTTCCTATACTTCATCTTCCCCTTTTCTCTATAAGCTATTAGAATACACTAGAAGTATCTTTAAGTGTTAGGATAGCTTAGTGTAGGTTTTGGGTGTTAAGTTGGTTTAACACAACATATTGACTCATTAACATGTTGGATTTTTTTGGTTTAAAATGATGTGTTGGGTTGGCTCAACTTTTTTAGTGAAAGAAATCAACACATCATGTTAAACCAGAAAAATGTGATTTGCTAACATGTCAATATATTGTGTTAAACCAACTTAACACCCAAAAACTACACTGACCTTTAACCTAACACTTAAATTTACTTTTGGCCTATTCTAATAGCTTGCAGAGAAAAGGGGAAGAAGGAGTATAGGAAAGTAAAGGGTGTGATGCACCAGATTGAAAACATTGTTGTGGCAAATGCAATATGTTATTACTACACCACATACTCATAAGAAGTAACACATAGCATGTCAATTCCCCATGGGGATGTAGGGATAAATCCTCTTTATTCTTGACACATGATTCCCTACATTCCCACACACAAACATGAAAAATATAAGATAATACTATGGTTCTATAGGACACTTTATGTCTTTCATTGAGGTGAAAAACATGACATGTTAGCCCACCCTGTAAGTGTTGACATGGCATTGACTTGTCTTGCACAGTTTTGCACTTAACTATGGCAAACAAGAAGAATAAAATGCGAAATGGTGACATATTTTTTCCATTTTGCAAAGATGCATTCTCACCCTTGTGTAAATGCAACAATGGGAAAACATGATGTGTTGTCCCACCAAGGAAGATAACAAGAGGTGTTGGCCCTAACAAAGTTTTAGCCCATGATGAAGATGTCTCAAATTGGTTATCTATGTTGGGCTTAACGGTGGATAAGAATAGCCAATTTTTTTGGTGAATCAAAGGGTTTTCTTTCCTACTAAGCATAATATCAATGCCCTTTATCAATCTATTGGGCATGGAGTCACCAAAACATAATAGATTGGTTATCTGTAACAACATGAAATTTGTAACTTCTGCAACTTGAACAAAAGGCTACAAAATTTTTATCTCAAAGGGGGAAAGATCTTGTTCTCATGAACTTCTTTGAAAGAAAAAACATCTAACCTTCTATGGTGGTAAAAAATGCCAATAGTATACTAAAGAAGAAATAGTGGCATAACATAATGGGTTGTTTTTATGTATCTACAATATGGTAATAAATGTCATTGGATTTTTAAGCACCAATTCACATGGTATACAAAACACACTATGCTTGATATCATATAATTGAAAACCAACTTAACACCATATTGAAAACTAACTTAACACCTGAAAACCTAGTGCTAACCGCGCACGCTATTAGACAAACAAGATGCCAATAAGGATATCTCCAATTAGAAATCAAAATAGGACCATTGATGAAGAATTACATTTAGATCGGATGGCCTCACAACCTATTGATGCATGGGGATGCAGGGTCCTTATATCCTTTTGCATGTATTCCCTACATGCATACAAAACATACTCCTTCCTACATTACATCTCCTAGGGGTTGCAAGAAAGAAAAACCTCCTTTCACACTCTTTCCCCTACACACCTACAAACTAACATGGAAAGCATTAGGTAGCATTGTCAGGTTGCGGGACACAAATATTAGGAAGACAACATGATGTGTTAGCCACAAATATTTAGATAAACTAACAAGTTAGCAATAAATACCCTTGGCATCCTTTCTCCTGTACACCTGTAGATTATCATGGATAATCGTAGATAACATTCTAGGGGTGTGGGGTACTTGAAACTTTTTCCTAATATCTTTGGTCCAAACCTAGATCCCTCTCATTTTATAATATATTTGGTCCAAACCTAATTGAAACCTGAACCAAAATAAATACTATAGTGTAGTGATATGTAATAAAGACTTTATCTTTGGTCCAAAGAAAATACAATGCATTTTTGGACCTGCACTAAAATATATATTTTGCATCAACATAGAGGACATGGAATAAGTCTATATCATAGTTGGTAAGATGTAATTTTTCTTCTCATTTGATATTATCTCAAATTAAAGGTTGCATATCAAAACACTCCTTTTTAGGTAAAAGAGGCATGTACACCTCAACATGATTATATTGTAGATATAAAGTATTAGGTTGAACTACACAACATGTTTTGCAACCTACACAAACTTAGTTCATAGTTGGTAATATGTTTTTTCTTCTACTCATTTCATGTCTCCATATATAAATTCCCCCTTTTATCAAATTTGTAAGTTCTTATACCCTCATATTGGTATATTCTTTTTTCACTCTCAAATACACTTGATGTTTGATCCTATGCCTTATCATAATGACATGAATACACTATGAAAGGTTAAAAGATGTGATTCACCTATATGCATTATATTAGTATATTTTGGGATGACATATCCACCTTTTGATGTCCACCTCCATATATCTCCCCTCTCTAAATCCTCGTCTAGGTCTCTCATGTCTCTCTCCCCCTCTAGGATTCTTGCCTCTCTATCTACACCCTCTCTAGTTATCTCTCTCCATCCAGACCTCCATCACCCCCCCTTACCCCTCTCCTCCTTTTATCTCTCACATTACCTCTCTGACTCTATCTCTTTCCATTTTCATAGGGTTTACGATGCAATATTGATGGTACAAGGTTTAGGATACACAAGGTTGAGGGTTAGGGTTAGAAATATGATTACCAATATGCATACTATCTCAAGGGTGGTATGTGCACAATTGATTGAGAAGAAGATAAGTGTCTCTACATGATAGGTAAATGGTAGGCCATGTGTGATTATTTAGTGATAGGTCTAGGATTTTTAATATAGGTACCTTCTTATTGAAAAAGTGACAATATACTAGCTACCAATTACATTGGATAGAATCTTCATAATGAGCATATTCATTTTACTATCTATCAAATAGCCATTGATCTTGCACCATTATTTAGACATGATAAATAATATAATATTCATATGGGGTGTTTATCGTAAAAATACTACTATATAATATTTTTTGTCAGATAAAAGATTAACACAAAATTAGAAATGCATAAACAATTGGATGATTTGTTAACACATACTTGTGTAGACAAATCATGGAGAAATTTATGCTAGCACATTACTAGGAATATTGAAGTAAAAATAAATTCTTTTGATGTGTAGTTAATAATGAAAAATTATATTTCTAGATCAAGAGTCACACTCCCAACATTCATCTTTTCCTTAAAAATGACAAAGAATGGTGTTTGCAGGTAGCTAGATTACACAAATGTGGAAGTCTAACATATTTTATTTAATTGAAAAACACATACTAAGGGTTATGGGAGAGAAAAGGAGAGAGGTTTTTAAGATGGAGAGAAGGGAAATAGGGAGAGAGTGAGAGAGGAAGAAAGAGGGAAGGGGAAAGGGAGAAATAATTTAAGGTTTATGAATTATGGTTATAGGGTTTAGAGAGAGAGAGAGAGAGAGAGAATTTAGGATTTAGGGATTATGGTTATTGGGTTTTTGGCTTAGGGTTTTGGTTTTTGGGTTTACAAAAAGAGAGAGAGAATTAGGGAGATGGGAAATGGGAGATGGGAGGGAGAGGGCAAGAGGGAGACAAGGGGAGATAGGTGGGGAAGAGAGAGAGAGAGAAGGAAAAGAGGGAGAGACTGAGGGAGGGAGAAATAGAGAGTCCCCTTCCACTCTCCATTTATCTCCTCCCCTTCCTTCCTATCTCTTTTCCACTCTCTTACTCTCTCCTCTCTCTCACATCTATCTCCCATTCTCTCTTACCCCCCCTCTCTCTCTACCTCTCCCTATGTCAAAGTGAGCCCTAACTATAAATATAATTGAATATTAAGACAAATTAAATCCTAACCTTAAACTAACTTAAATTATAAATTTAAATTAAATAAAACCCTAAACATATAAATAAACTAAATTGAACCCCAAAACCTAATGCTAAACCAAATAGAACCCAAACCCTAACACTAAGCCAAATTGAATTGTAACCTTAGTAAACCCTAATCTTAGGTATGTGCACCTCAATGATATTTCACTATAAATATAAAGTTATAGGTTCAACTAGACACATTTCTTTATTCAACCTACAAAAACTTGTCATGGTTGATAATGTTAATCCTCAACCCTAAACCTTAATGCTAACCCTAATCCTAAATGCTAACTCTAACCATAATAATAACCATGATGGAAGCCTTTACCCTTATTATAATAATTATCATAATCCTAACCCTAATCATAATCCTTATCCTAACCCTAATCATAAACCCTAATCTTAATCCTAAACCCTAACTATAATCCTAATCCTTGACTCTAAATCTTAAACCATAATACTAACATGATGTAAACTCTAGCAATAATTATAATCTTAAACCCTAATCCTAATACTAACCCTAAATCTTAACTCTAAAAAGCCTTAACCTTAAATATAATACTAACCATGATCTAAACCCTAAATTCATTCCACATTTATCCCTTCCCCCCCCTCTCTCTCTCTCCCTCTTCCCCACCTCTCTCCCCCCTCTGTCACTCTCTCCCTCTCTCCCCCATCACACTATCACACACTCTTTCTATAATCCAATATCCCTTTCCCCTCTCTCACTCTCTCCCTCCCTACCCCATCTCCTTACCAGTATTAGATGAATTTATTTAGAAGTGTTATTTTTGAATGGTTTATTGGAGATAAAATAGAGAAATACAAGTTAGGATTATAAGAAGTGGAAGGAATATATGAGGAGTGAGTCTAGGAATAGAGAGATGGAGAGATTAAAAGGGAGACACAATAAATATTAAGAGAAAGAGATGGATAAGGAGATATATGGGAAGGGAAAAGGAGAAAGGTATATTCCTATCTCTCATTATCTTCCTATAGAGGTAGAGGGAGAGATGAAGATAATGAGAGATGTGATAGAACATAAAGATCTAGAGAGAGTGGGGGGGGGGATATGGATAGAGGGATAGACAAACATAAATAAGTAGATATAGAATTACACTTATCTCTACAAATATAGTTTACATATAATATTTCTTTAGTCACTACATTTTCTATTGTAGTTGTAAGGTTTGAAATAGGGTTCACCAGGATGCATGGAAAAACTATGAGGAATGGAAGGAAGATTTGGGATAATTTTATTTCTTAGTGGGAGGAAAGAAATGAACAATTATAGGTTGAGAGATATAGGTATGTGCACCTCGACATGATTTCAGTGTAAATATGAAGTTTTAAGTTGAACTACACTTCGTGTTTTTTAACCTACACAGACTTAGTTCTTAATTTATAAGATGTAATTTTTCTTCTCATTTGACGTTGTCTCAAATTAAAAATTGGGTATAAAAACCTTCTTATTTAGGTGTTACTGGTGTGATTTATTTTTAATATACCATTTCTAGGCATGGATAGATGATTTTGATCCTACTCAACAATAGGCCCATGTGTGTGAACTAGTTTTTGAAGCAAACACTTGAAAGCTTTAGATTGGTAATTTTGATACTTGTGTGATCTTGTTGGTGATACCACATTGACATTTGCATGTTGCAAGTTATTTTTTGATTGAACATGTGGTACAATAAGTTTCTTATTGATTATGCTTTATTGATTTCCAAAGGATGACATATTTGCAATTGTTTTTGTTTGGGAAATCCTTGGTGGTGGATTTGAGGAAATAAGAGCATGGTCATTGACAAGTGATGTGATTGAAGGCATATAGATTGATTGATCAAAAGGGTAGGGAATATAATCCCTCTATGGTGTAAGACCTTGGTTGACTTTGACTTTGAATATCTTGAAACTAAGTTTGCATGTCTTGAACTTGTTGCATGAGGATATTTGTTTGCAATGGTGGCCTAGTTATGACATTAGGTTGTGGTATATGTTGCTTGGTAGAAAATACATTAGTTGGATTTTGATATTGGGATTATGATGTAGGAACATATGATCTATTGTAGGTTCGATATTGAGCTCCAAATTGTGGTATTTGTTGAAAATGCAAGTTTTTGAGATTTTGTGATTATTGATATTAGGGTTGGGGACTTTGAAGTACATAGGGATTGGTGGGTGGTTGTGCCATCTCAGGGAAATTGTTTGAATAGATAAAAGGGTCAATGCCATCATAGTAGTTAGGATTTTGTTCCTCTTTGTATGGTGGAAATGGATTGATGTACAAGTCATATGGGTTATTCCTTGTTTGAGATTGGGTTACTGGTCTCTAACCAAAATGGTATAGTTGGAGTGACATCATGAAAAAGCCTTTGATAACAATGTACGATGTGATTGTTAATGTGTTGAGACAAAAGCCGATACATCTTCTAACAGTTTTTGGCTCCTATTCATAAATGAAAATCTTGGGGAGAGAGTTTGATTTCTCTTGATCTCAAAGTTGAATTGGTTTGATGTTGATTTGATTGGACTCTTTCTTTAGATAAAGCATGGAGTTAGGGCTGATTTTTTTGATAATATTGATGGCGGAGAGAAAAAAAGGGGTCTAGTCTGACCAGTTAGATTGGCAATCCTAAAATAAAGGTTTCCTAATGTCAAAAACTTTGGTGTAATTATGTTTGAGTTCTGAAGTGACCTAAGTAAAGAGATAATTGTAAAACATGTGGAATAGGTTGCTTGTTTTCTAATTTCATATGACAGTTTAATAGATTTCAAGTTAAAGTTTTGACCAGTTAGGCTATTGATTGACTACTTAAAGATATGAGGATGTTTAAAAAAAAGAGTAAGTTTATTGAATGTAAGATCTATAGTTTTTAAAATACATCAAACACAATAGAGACAATGTTTGATCTATGCTACGCTATGCAAAAGACATGTACAATCCTATATAATATTGTGATGGTATTTATTGAGTTCCCACTACAGATAAATTTGAGCCACACATATTTAGAGTGGATAGCTTAGAATTTTTGAGACATGGGCTCCTCCTTACAATGCACTCACTTCTTAGGCACAAAAAAATTCAAATTCCTTGGGACATCACTTCTTAAAGAACTACAAGAGTGTGAGATGTCTTCAGAGGCATGGGTGGCCCCATGAGTCAAAAAATATAAAGATTTTTGGCTACTAAAACAATTGGTTCGTAGTGGGGGTACCTTCAAAGTTTTGCGTTCCATCGAGTGACACTGTCCCAATCCTCTCCTTGTAAAAGAAAAGATTTTTATATACCACACATGAATGTGGGTATTGGGGAAATTCTTGGGTATACCAAAACGCTAGAATTTATTTATATAATAGACTGAAGGAGTGCCACTTGAATCATTACATGGAGTGAGTACCTCTTTTCACACCAAATACCAATTTAATCTAAAAAATAAAACTCAAGTGTTGCTAATACTTTTCTCTTGCACCTAGGACCACAAGAGCCAAGGAAGAGGATAGTGTGTGTTAGCGGTAGGTCCACTCTACACATGCATAAGAATGCCAAACACACAAAACATATGTTCTTTTTAAGCACCAATTGAAGTGTGAAAGGCAAACATGGTGTTCTTTTTAAGCCCAAAATAAAAGAAAATACATAAATAAAAAATAACTAACTACCCCAGCATATGACACAGATTAGTAGTTTTTCAAGTTTTTCCCCCAACTTGCATGAAAATGATTAGTCATTTGCCATAAATATAAAAAATAAGTCTTTGACAATCAATTTATTTTGTAGAGTCACGGACTGAAACAAAAATATTAGTAACACAAAATTCTAAACCTAGAAATTAGTTGGAAAGAGAGTACTCAAATATAGAGGTAAACCGTATTTTACTTGATAGCCCTGAATGATGTTCACGTATCTGTTAAGGGCTTCTCATTGTTCCAGTATCAAATTTATCTTGGAAAAGTCAGGAAAAGTACTTGTGGAAAAGGACACTGATGGAAGCATGTTGAATTATGAAATTTGGCTAAGTCTAATTTTTTTAGAATCTTCCAAAATGCAGAATTTGCATTATAACTCCTAGAGATCTGAAACCACTCTCACACATCCTGAAAGTATATATTTAAAATATAACTTAAAGCATACAAACATATGACTTATGCTTAAATGATATATATATATATATATATATATATATATATATATATATATATATATATATATATATATATATATATATATATATATATATATATATATATATATATATATATATATATATATATATATATATATATTGCTTTGAATAGATAATCTTACCCCTGCAAATGTTAGAAACACTTTAAATTAGAAGGTCAATCAACAAAGGTGAATGCGAAGATTATCTTGGCAATTACAAAAAGAGTACCATCAATTGTGCAATTAAATATATCAATTGAAAAATATATTTTTCAATTGCAAATATAGAAGCCCCAATTGCGAAAATAAACACCTCAGATGTGAAAATAAACATGCCATTGTAAAATTTTGTGTTTCACTTCCAGAAACCAAATTAGACTGAGAGCATAACAAAAGAAAATGTGGGAACAAACTTATAATTGTGTTAATAAAATGTCAGATGCCAAAATTAACCAAACAATATTGAAATTAGAATTTGAAGACGGAAAAGAAATGTCTCAGTCGTATAGTTGAGCCAAGGAATAAAAATTTGGTTGTCTTCAAGCGTGATTAGATTGTTTGTTTCATGTCAAGTTCACCAAATATTATAGGGGGAATCTACATAGGCTCAAAAAGATATTAGTAACATCAATTTATCAAAGAAATTAAACTACTAATCAACATTAAACCCTATAAACAATAAAAGATAAGCATAGATAAAGAAACTGAAAAATAAGATAAACAAATCAAACATCGTTCTTATCTTGCTTATTTCCTTCTATTGCTTCTCTACACTTTGTTAGGACTCAGATATATGACACTTGTAGTTGATTTCTATAGCATCCTAACTCAAAGCTTCAAGAATGAAATGAAAAGATTATAGAATGAAAACTTGATAATTTGGATAGTCTGAATAATTTGGGACATTGCTTCATAATATGGATGATCTAGGATAATCTGGGATCTTTAAAATGAGTTTGAAGGTGGGTTTATTTAGATTTTTGAAATCATATGAACGATTGTGATTGATTTGAGAAATGGTTGAGAAAAATGGAGACATGTTGATTTTGGGAAATTTCTTGGTTGCAAGATAAGATAAGAGGATTTGTTCCCATTTTGAGCTCAAAAAGCAGTGAGTTGATTTGAAAAAAAGATGAGATGATAGAGATTAGAAGGTTTTCAGGATTTTGAAAATATTAATTTCTAAAAATGCAACATTATGAGATTTTTAAGGATTTAATGCAAATTGGAAAATGATTTTGGCATTTTTATGATTTATATGAAATCCTCCATTTGATTTGATTTTTGCATTTTTGAAATGGAATTTTTGAAATTAAACTAAAATTAGAAATGAAATGAAATTAGGATGAAATTTAAAATGAGGAATTTGAATTTGGAGGAAAGTGAAATTAAATTAATTTAATTAGAAGAATTAAATTAGTCAATTCAAATAATTTAAAATAATTATTTAAATAATTTGAAATAATTATTTAAATTGTGGGATAATAGAAATTAAATTTAATTAAATGATAAAAATTACTTAATCAAAGGTTAATTAATTAAATAATATTAATTATTTAATTAATATAAGGGGAAGTGATTAAATGATGTAGTGATAGGATTAATGAGGAATTAGGGAGAAGAATGTAAATTAAAAGAATAATGATAATTAATTAAATAATTAATGAACTATTTAATTAATAAAAGAGAAATTAGTGTTTAATGATCACTTGTAAGCATGGGACAATTTTAGTTGTCTACACATACTTATAGGGAAGGCAATGTTGTGGCCGATGCGTTGGCTACTCATGTGCTACTCATGGACTAAGGATTACTAGTCTATGATGTTGGAGAGACGATGAGGCTCTTCCTCCTAATGTGAAGTGTCTCCTTAAGGGAGAAAGAAAATATTAATTCTTGCTATGGATGTTACTTTATGTCTAGGACCCCGCTGGCTTAGCATAATTATGGATAAAGGTGTTAGAATTGGGCATAATTTTAAAAGGTTTATGGTGAGCAATATTTCAAATATTTTGGTAGTCACATTGATTTTAATAATCAAAATGATGACTTACATGGCTCGAAAGTTTGGTGACGTGTTGTACATTTGGATCTATGGCCATGTGATCAAGGCCAAGTACATAGAGAATGGTGTTTGACATCACCTTTGCACGATTGCAAGGGTTGTGGTTTTTAACATTTATTGTGGTAAAGATTTTATAATCTACACAGATCTTATTATTCATTGTTGTATAGGGTGGCCATGCGAGCAAAGTGTCTTGATGAATTGTGTGATTTTTTTTAGGAGTGCATAGTAATTATTTCCCTACTTAGTTGAGCTTTTTACAATATTATTTTCTTTTCTATTTTGCTAAGAGCTTTCATAATCTTTCTAGAGTCGACATTGCTGAGACTGGTTTGTTAACTATGGGAGGAGACAGAGTGAGAATTGAGTCAAATAAGCATGACGAGTTAAACAATGATGCCACTGTCTGGGATATCTATAAGGAGGGGTGAGTGGCCCAATTCATAGAGTATATGAATGGGTATGATGAAAATCTTTTAATTCAATTTGCCTCTTCCTAGTCAGATAGAAGGGTTTCTGTGGGTAGCATCTCCTTTGAAGTGAGTGATGAAGTTATAGCTAAGGCTACAAGACTCCCTACAATGGGAAGAAAGTGGCATAAATTGAGTAGGGTTTCTGATACTGAGAGTCTCAATCAGTTCTTCTATGAGGGTGAGAACCATGTGAAACTTCATGGAGGGTATGAATAAGAAAAACTTCTGAAACCATGGAGATCAAGTATGCTTAATGATTATGAAGTATTTCATGCTTGAGGGTAGATTTAAGGTGTATTATTTATACCATATCTATCTCTTGAATCATTTCCACAATCAAAGTATTATATCCTTCCCCTTCTTCCTTCTAAATTTGTTGGAAAATTATGTTAGAGAGGCAGTTGGCAATGCCAAAAGCTTGGGCAAAAAACCCATCTTGCTCCACCAAGGGCTCATCTTCCATCTATATAATTTTTACCTGGCTCTCTTCCCTCCTAGGCAGATTGTGGTTCACGAAGCCCCGTAGTCCAACACTTCCCCTTTTGCCAGCATCCTTGATTCCCTGAGCCCTAACGAGAAAAAAATGTCTAAAAAACCCTACCCTCAAATTTGCTTCCCATTAAGTCAGTCCCAAAACCCCTACTCATAGATCTACTAAGAAGGATCCTATTGAAAGGAAAATGAAGGACCCATTTAAGAAAAAAGGTAAAATTGGTGCTAAAAAAGTCAAATTTACAGTTTGAGAAGTGGGGTTCGAAGATGAAGCCACGAGTACCCCAAGGTGCTCCTATAGAATTGCCACCCAATCTACTGGTAAGGGCAAAATGAAAGATGTGGCAGGGTCTGACTTTGAGGATATGGGGTACCAGGGAAGTGATGAAAATGAGGACAAGAATAAAGATGAGGAGATTAAGAAGGGTGGTGAAATGGACATGGAGAGTAATTTTGAGATGAGCGATTCTTCCACCCATGTTTCTGAAAGCCTCTGGTTGAGGCCTATTGACCTCACTAAGGACATGATGCTGGAGGAGGATGATGTGACAAGGACTTGTAAAATTACTTAGTCTAGGACCCGTGTCAATTGCAATACGACAACTGAAGAGATAGGTAAGTTGAAGACCAAATTGGAGGAGTTAGATAAGAAGATTGGTAACATCTCCAAATTTAGTTTAAGGGTGATGCACAACTCGTCCACAACTCTTTGCCTATTACAAGAGATGCTGGGTACAAGGAGGGGAAGTACAAGGAACTTTTTTAGTTCCTTATTTTGAAGATTTGCTGAATGTGCTACACTAATTTGGGTGCAAAATCAAGTGAGTTGCGTGATGTCGGGTGGCCTGGGTGTTGTTTTAAATATTTGTCGATGTTGGCCATAGTGGCCTTATGTTTAATTTTTTATATTTTAATGTTAATTTTAAAGACTGATAGTAGCCCTGTGTTACTGGTTAAGTTACACCCTATATGAGATAGTCATAAGACTAAGTATAGTTATGCTAGTGGTTGTAAGACTGATCATAACTATGTTAGCATAGTTGATATTTCCAATACTGCTAGTTAGACTTTTTGTTTGAATACTTTTTAATATAATTAGAATGTTGTTAATGTACCTCTACTTGTTGTTAGTTTGTTGAGATGATTATAAAAGAAACAACACCCAATTTTTACAACTTTTTATATCAAAAACATGTCAATCTTGTGTCTCTTCATCCCTTAAATTAGTTAATCTTGATATCATAAATATCATTAAAATGTCTTCATTCATTCACTCATCCTAACCACTAAACAACAAATACTATTATTACGTAGGCGTTTCCCTATAAAAAAGTTTGGGCAAAAATTGGTATCCAAGGGTAGAAAAGTGTGCAGGTAGAATAACTACCATTGAAACAATCTGATCCGTCCATTTTTACCACTTTACACGTCACTATGCGCCCATCATTTGAACATTTCCGTAAGACATGAACTTGCTCACAGAATGTGCACAAAAGTGGAAAAGTAAGATATTTATGTACGACGCGACCTTCTCCAATGACTGCGAGACAGTGTCAATGTCGGTCGAAGTCTGCTCCCAGCTAAATAAACTGTGATGTCTCATATGACAAATTTTCTAGGCCATAAAGACTAACCCAAAAAATTAGTGCCCATCGCTGAATGGACAAAAGACGCCAAGCTGGACATGATAACAATAAAGTAGCTTAGGACAACCGTGTAAAGCAAGATCGATGTGATTCTGACTGGACCACCCTTGAAGATGATCTTGAGTAATCGACGCAAGGGCGGAGTAGACGGCGTTGTTGATTATATTGTTGATCCATTTCTACAATCCCATGAGAAACCCCCAAAATGGCCCGAACGTTACCCATGCCCAGACACGTACCTGCCATTTCTTGGATATGTCGCGACTAGCTCCGCCATTGTCAGGGCCTCCAGTATAAACGGGAAGATTATAAACCCTAGCAGGGCTTACAAAGGTCTAGCTGCTTTTACGACCGGATCCTCGCCGAAGGGGCCAACTGATACTTCGAAGTAGATGATGAATATCAAGGGCCATTTGAATTATAAGAGTTGTTCGCGAAAAGAGTTATTTTTAAAGTGGATTAATAATTGTTGGGAATTTATTTTCAGACGAATTAAGAAATTTGAATCATAAGAAATATGTGAAGTTAACTTCAGCTTTGTACGGGCTATCAGAATAAGTAAAATAATAATATTACAACTTTTTTTTATTATATTAACATTACGAATCACAAATTAATTTCTTTGGTAACAGCCAAATTTAATACTTAGGATTAGGAACTAATGTGTGTTGATTGTTATGTAGAAAATGTTGATGTGGGTGATGTGCTTTGGTCATGGCGTGTATCAGCGAACACTAGTAATCACACCTATGTGTGCAATGGGTACGCCGAAGAGGTATTATAGGTTAGTTAGGGAAAGTTTTGGTCCATTTTTTGCATACATTAATGAAGTACATGAGATCAAACACAAGATTGTTAAATAGAAGATGACGTTGTTTATTCAACAAAGGTCTCAATTGAGAAGTGATAGCTTCACATTATAATTCACATTAATCTTTTTGTATCTTTATATGTCCTTAGATGTGAATAACAATGTCGTCATAGCTTGGAGAGAGATTAACTAATACGTTTATAATTAAAACATAAATATTACGTCTAAACTTTATGTATATAAGGAAGTTCTTGTTGAGGAGAATATAATTATTTATATGTATTTTAAACATTTAAAAAAAAAAGATATTTTAATTAATTATTAGATATATTAAATAGAGATAAATTAAATTATGAGTTTGTCAAATTTTGATTAAATTATATTATATCTATATTAACATTTTTAATTAGAAAATCAATGAATAATATATATTATTTCCACCAATTAACTATTTATGATTAATCTTATACATAACACAATTATTATTGATTGTTAGATGACATTGCTCATCAGATCCAACTCAATGCAAAAATTAATATAGTGCAGGGATTTGATACCACTAAGCTTGTTTTACTTTTAAGATTGCATATTTTTGTATTTGTTTTCTTATAGCCAAATGTGGAAGCGTAGTCAAGACACATGGGCTGGTGAAGGAAAGTCATTTTCTGCAGCTCTTCTTGGTACCCAAAATATGATAGAAGAGACCTACGTGCTCTAGAAAATGCCAGATCTACAAAAACCCTACAAATACACAAATACTCATTGAATAGAATGATTTCCTTCAATCTCTAATGGGAAATTTAAAAAACCACTAGCATAGATACAGAGTATGAGTTAGAAAAAGGAAAAAAGTGCATTACAATTTCTTTTTCAAAATAAATAGCAAGGGTTTGCATTTGTGAAGGGAATGTGCACGCACTCTTATATTAGCACTGGCAAATGGATTCTTAATAGAGACCTAATATCATATTTCATTTTAAGAGTTATTCACATATATAACTCTCTGTGTGGATCCTCCTTTTACAATGTTAGACGTCAAGATGAGAGCCATTCAAGGGAAAAGTCCTTTCCTAACATGTTCTTTTACAAGCATCAATGAGTTTTGTGACAAATAATATTAGCAAATAACCAGCTGCTACAAGTTAAAACATTCCTTAAAATCTTAAAATTAGGAGGTAATGTTGAAAAGCAATGCATGTAAGGCAATAATGATCAAGCAAGTGCTTTCATTTACAGCAGATGAAATAAATTCATGTGACAGAGATAGAGTATTAGTTGGGCTTTGAAATTGAGATTTCCTTCCTCTGTAATCAAAAAATTTGTCGCCAATTAGTGCCAACATTAATGGTGCAACACACAACAAATCTAATAAAAATTATTACATTATATAATAATAGAACTATTAAATTATTAAATTACAAAATAATAGAATTACAAAATTATTAAATTGTAGAATAATAGAACTATTATATATTGACTAGAGTATTTATTAATTTGTTATTCTATTTAAATTTTCTATTTTAATATTTATTTTGTTAATTGTAGCATTCTATAATTGGTTTTTAACATATAAACATAAACATAAATATATTTTAAAAATATATAATTTGATATTACTTGTATTAAAACATATTTTTTTATTTATATTATATAAACAATATATATCTTATTAGTATCACAGTTTATAAGGATGTGAAATTTCCTAGACTTGGTATTCAGTCTTATCTAGCATATAGTCGCTAACCCATGATTCGATGGTGAACCATATCTCTCGCCTGTCCACTGCAAATGGGTAGTCTTCAATGGTAAGCCTCAGCCCATGTTCTGCTTCTTTATCTTCTACTGCCATCCCTCTGCATTCTCCATTCCTTCTGTCAATAAATTTCAAGAGCTAATGTAATCTACCATTATAAACGGATGGGTATAATTGTTTACCTTTTGAGGAGGTCGGTAGGTAATCCTTCTTCATCAAATCTCTAGTCCTTGTAGACATTCAATACTTCAACGAGTACATAGATGGAATTTGAGAGAAAAAGAATGAATATAAGAATCGTAAGATTGAAAACGATTGCACTCAATCTAAAAGAAATTATGTTGAACTCGCTCAAGATTTTGAAATTTCTCCATTTTTTGAATTGAGAATTTTCTTCTTCAACCTGTCTGATATGATCCTCTGGAACTTATACAAAAATGCCAGCAAAACTACGACATTCTAATACTCCATGTGAATAGACTATTCAAATTTTGCAATGGGTTACATAAACATCTACGTATAATTATCCTCATGATACATTTTGACTCTATGTTGGTGCAGATAAGTGTCAGTTCATCAAGAACATCAATGGTCATAAACATCATCTACTTTTTTTTAATTGACCATGCAGTCTAACCATATTTAATCAACATTAAGTTTTAACAAAATAAAAATCAATTATAAACCAATTATTGTATTTACATCTTTTTACAATATCCAACCACTTGCATTAATAGAACACAAAAACTTCCTCAACCCTAATAGATAGAAGCCATTTTAGTCTATAGTCAATGATAGAAACATTCACTAGTTAATATTCAATGAATGAAAATAAGAGTGAAAAATTCATATATGAACATTAATTTATCTGAGAATGAACTATAGATTTATAAGAATTAATTTGAGCATTAATTTTGTTATTAATATCTATCTTTTTCTTTTTGTTCACACTGCTAGGGCATCGTGATGTAGATATTTTATCTCTCAATGATGTCTCAATATTAATAAAGAAGTTCCCTCCTACGCAGCCAGACATACTTTGGGTTTGTTGTATGGGTGACGTTCATGTGAAGAGATATCAGACCTTGGTGTTCAATGAGTACGCCAAAGAAAAATAAAAGGTGAACTAGGAATAAACTGGTCTATAGTTTTAAAATATCTCTTTACTTAAATCAATCCCTATAAACCATAATAATCTTGTTTAATATATATGTGTCTATATATGCATGTATGTATGTGTTTATAAGAATTGATTTAAATAAATAAATAAATTTTAAAACTATAGACCAATTTTTTTCTAATTAATATTGTATGCCACGACAAAGACGAGTTGCATTTCACTCCACGCACTCTACATGCGTATTATACTTTGTGGATGCCATTGTCGATAAAAACAAATAGCATGGACTCTCTGCTTATGTCCTCATACACTCCTACAAGCTCAACATCTTTTTCGCAGACTGATCAATATGCAGAATATGAAGCGCTCCAAGAGATTTGGAGTTGTGCAACAATGGAGGGCCCGTGAGGTTCTCTTCTTCGTTATGTTTTCAATTATTTGCGTTAGCATTGCATTTCTTCCTCCAACAAATTCCCAACAAGAAAAAGAAGAAATTGGGCTTGAGGGGACAAGATCTTTAAATCTCATCCAAAACCTCTCCAACAAAACCTTGTATTTCAATGTTTGCAATTCATCTTTGTCCTCGTATCTTGAAGGTGATCAAGCTTGTGAGTGCGTATTTGGGAGAATTGTTGTAGAAGTGAGCCTTAACGAGGCACAGAGCCTATACAATTATACTCTAGACCTGAATGAAACAAGCACTGCCATTTGTGCTGCTATTGAAGATTGCATGAAAGTTTTGGATGATATGATGTGCGATGTGAGGTCCTATCCCGACCCATCCTAGTTCGACTTTCATTTTGACATTTGATTCATCAGGATGATACCTTGACTATAGACATTTGATCTATTTTGTTGTACTTATGCTATCATTGGATCTTATGAGATAGTTGTTATAGATTTTTATGGTGATCACGATTAGTCGTACTTTTATATATGCTTGTTTTTTATTCCATGATTATCTATGATATGTGAATTCTGCATTCTGCATTGTTATGACATCTTTTAGTACAATGAATATTGGTGAAATCGTGACTCTATGATAAGTTAGGATTACATGCTATGTGGAATACATAATGTTTTATGAATGTAGATATATATGTATTTGTCGAGTTTAGATGTTACTACTCTATTTTTGAAATGATTATTAATGCAAGATTTTATAATGTACTAACATCGAATTTGAGTGTGCAGGAACATGGTCATGGTTGTAAGTCGGGGAAACAAGATAGGATCTAAGTGCAATCAGTTTGTAACCAAGGTCGACTCTAAGAAGAGTACGACCTTGTCGTATCATGATTTATTTTGTAAATGTGATGCCTGTGTGTATATGGTTGGCAATGTTTGAAATATATGTTTGTAAGTAAATTTTATTTTTGTGAAAATGTATAAATGTATTTGCCCACAAGGCATGCCTAATGTGTTTGTGAAATGTGCTTTAGTGAGGTGTCACTTGACACCATGTTGATGAAGTGGCATGTTGAGTGGAGTATGGACCCCACCCCCCTCCTTAGTTAGTCTTGAGCATTCCTAAGCTAGGTAGGTGGTTTAAGGGACCAAGAATTGTTGAAACCAATACTCCATTTTCGGATGCATGATTAATTTGAATTTTTGAGAGGGTTTGTGGAGTCGTAGGTTGTGGTTTAGGTTGAATTTTGGTGCCCCAAGGCTAGTGCTTGGGTTAGGGGGTTTATTTTTTTTATTTTCACTTTCCTAGGCCACTTTTATGCCTCTCCAAATGGGCCATTTTTGTTATACACGAAAATGGAGATTGTTGTCTAGGAAGTCTCACCTTTGCATGTGTAAAATTTTATTTCCAAACCTTTAGGAAGGAGAAGTGTCACCTTGTCTAGGTTCTAGAAACCTAATTGTTTTGGGAAGGGAGTTGAGAGAATGATGTTTGAATGACTTTAGGGGAGGGAGACTTGGAAAGAACACACTTGTTCATTTGGCCTAAGTGAGAATTAGAGAGGGAGAGGAGAGTTAGATGTTTTGGGAACTAAGGAGATTTGAGCATAGCAAGCTTGGGAACAAAAAAAAGCTCATCTTCAACTCTTCAAATCAGCCTTGTCATAGGAGGAGGTTGGTGGTTTTCTACTTTGTGATTTTACTTTTATTTTTGTTTATGAATATGCTTTGAAGGAAATGAATTATGAGAAAATTTTAAACTGTTTACCATGTGTGTGTAACTTTTATTGTTTGTTTTCAGTTTGGGATTTTTGCTTTCTATCTTGTTGATTTCTTGAATTGTTCATGTTAAGGGTGTGCAAGTTCACTCCTCATCCTTGGGAGGATTAGAGGAGAACTTGGGGTGAAGGGCATAAGTTGGGATTTCCTTTTTGTATGAGTACATGGTTGTATGAGCACCATGAGAACCTACTTATGTTTGTTATGGGGGCCATAAGGAGATTGTGATGCTCATGGATTTGAGCTGTTGGGATGGAAGTGCCTTGTGAAGGCTTGTATATTATGCTGATATGTTGTTTACTATAAGTTAGGTGTCTCCATAAGGAAGATCCCACCTTCGCCCATTATTTGGACTCTATGAAAGAGTCTTTTGTGCAAGCTTGGGAAGGGAGTAATTTGTGAAAAAATCTGTGTTTCAAATTTGTGATGAATTTTATATTTTGTGTTATTTGAGTGTATCCTATCCTATACTTGTTTCCCCAAGCTCGGGGGTGGCCATGTAATAGCCTTGGTTGGGAGGTGAGCCTCCATGGCCATGTGAAGAAGGCTTTGTGTTTGCAGGTTTGGTTATTGGCTTGAAGAAGAAGTTCAAGTTTGAAGGATAAAGTTAAAATTGAAATTCATAAAGACTGTTATAAGTGTAATAGGTTGAGAGAGTTTTGCTCTATACTTTTGTCCTTCTAAATTGTAATATTTGTGAGCTAGAAGCTGGACTGGTTATTTTAGTTCTCTGTTTTAGCCATGGTAAATGTAATTGCTTCAAACAATAATTTTTTAGTCTCTGTAACTATTAACTGAGTATTAAAATTAATTCTCTGCATACATGTTGGTTAGGTTAGACTTAGACTAGAAAAGTTAGTTTAATTTTATTGCTCAAAGGGAATTAAAATTTTCTGCAAGTAATTAGTTTCCAATACAATTGTAAAATGAAAGCTGTCATGTACAGGAAGGTAAAAATAATTAGTTTTGTATTATTTATTGATTTCTTGTCTAAAAAGCTAAAATTCTTGCAACTATGATTAAGTGATTTAATGCTACTAGAAGACTGTTTTGTTATTTCTATGATTCAGATTTTGCCTTAGGAAATTGTAGTCAAATATTTTCTTTTTATATTGAAGTGAATAATTCAGAATCAACATAACAATGTCCTTTGTTGTAGAATGGATTATATCTTTTTACAGCTTGTGCATAATCCACTATCAAAAAAATGTTGAAATAAAGAAACTTGTAAGTTCATTTGCCAAGAAGAATACAATAGACATAATTCATTATGAAGGCTAGAGTTTTGCAGAATAATTTAGATGATGTATGCACTATGTCAAACTGTAACTTTAGTCTAGGAAGACAATTAATTGCATATGTGAGTGAGCTGATCAATATTTTACTTATATTAGGAGGTCCCTGGACCTAACCTGTTCTTTATCATAAACTGACACACATATGGAGCTGAGTAAGACTTATTTCCTTATGTCAATTGGTATAATTATATACAGACTTATAAATCTAAAATAGTAAGCTACTTTAATAACAGTGACAAATGTATTTTGTGTCTCTCTTTATGTTAATCAAACTGAAGGCTATATTTGAAATAATTAAACAAGAAGCTATGTATAAAAAAAATATATACATAGCTTTATAAAATCATGCTACACTTCTGTTGAGAATCCTGCTTTTATCAATGATGAAATAAAATATATAATGTATTATACATATAATAATGTACAATACATAATAACTGTATTACCACTAAACATAAATAATATATAATATAATATTATATATAATATATTATACAATGAACATTGTATAATATATAATAAATAATAATATATTATATATATTCGTATTGCAACCTTAATAAAATAATTAGAAAATTCTATATAATATAATATTATATATATTATATACTATACAATGAATATTGTATAATATATAATATAAATAATATATATTATAAAAAAAAGAAAACGTAATGCCGATTTTTGTTTTAAAAAATATAATATTGCAAAGCAAGTAAGGGGGGGGGGGGACCCCCTGTGTTACTTCGACGCTGTGCGCGCTAACAACGCTGTCGTGACTCTAAGTCACGACAGTGCCGAAGCACTATCGTGGCTTAGAGCCACGACAGTGACTGCAGTCGTGGCAGTGCCTTAGCACTGCCGTGGCTATAGTCACGACAGTGACTGGTCATTGTCGTGACCTAGCCGCGACCAAGGGGTTTTAAACCCGCCCTAAATCATCTGCAAAATAAATTCAAATGACTTTAAAAAAAAATGCGGCTCACTTAGGGTTTCATACCCTACCAACGCAAAATAAAATATAATATATATTATAAAAAAATGCAGTTCGATATTAAAAGATGATCACATTAAAAGATGATCACAAAGATTTTTATTTAGTAGAATAATACTAGAATGGCTATGCCGTATACATTGAAATACGGATTGAAAGAGAGAGATTCTCTTATGGTATAAGAGATCCCTTGCTCTGCTTTTCCCTCTCATATTTTGAGATATTCAGCTTAGTTCCACATCTTCAACCTTCCCCAGACCTGCACCCACAAAAATAAAAGAAAGAAAACAATAGTGAGAGATTTTTAGGGTTTGGAGAAGTTTTATTAAGGCCCCTTGGAGGGCCCATTCAATATTATTTAATTTGATTTAAGAAGTTATGTTTCTCTTAATGAATTTAATTATTGTGTAAGTTGTAGCCATTTATATTTATTGTATATAGATAGAGAAATTTAATTAGTGTAATGCTATTTTGTTTCTTTAAGTTGGTAATATATTTGTGAAAGGAATTCTTTTGAAGTTAGTAAATTTTAATAGTTTAATAATAATTAAGTTTAATAGTTATGGTAAATTTTCTCATCTTTATGTTTTAACACTATCGTTAATTATATTAGGTAATGGATTTATTTCTTAGTAATTTTTAATTCCAAGAATTGTAAGTTGCAATAAGTCATTATTGTTCTTTAACTTGTTTATTATTATTTTGGTTAAATTCTTATAGTAATCTAAATCCTTTTTTCTACACAAATTTTATATGAGTAAATTTAGGAACGCTATTTCATTATAATAAATAACATTATTAACCTTAGTATTAATGAATTAGCATTCCGTAAGGTTTATCGATTTGGAGAAGAAAACGTAATTAATTTGAGTATTAGCTACGGCTATTATTTGTAGGTTTATCTCTAAATAATTTATCCTTTAGTGAATTAAATCACTCTTTGTGTACACTTAGGGATAGACCATACTATCTTATAATCAAACATCAAGAGGTAGGGGAAAATTTATTTCCCCTTAGAACTTTTACTTTTCCCTTGTCGCCTAATGACTTCCGCTGTGAAAGGGACGGAAGCACGCCAATGCTTGCCTTACGATTCCTTAAGTGTCATTGGGTGGCTCACCTAAGCGAGCTTACGATCCCAAAGCTTCGCATCGAAGGACTTTTTGTGTAACCTAGTTGTCCTAGGTGTATGTTAACGTTGTTTTAAAAATAAAAAAAATAAAATTTTTGTTGTTGTGTTTTTGTCCTATTTATTTTGGGCATTACATGCGAACTTGATGATTGTCTGTCAATATTGACATATTAGAATTGGATGTAGAGTGCATAGGATGTGAAAACATGGTTGAGCGCGACTTTGACTTATCCCTACACTTGCGCTGAAGGCTTCATTGATGAGGGCGTGGAGATGCTGCATAACATGAAGGATAAACATGAGTATGTTCAAAAGTTAACTATAAATGCACTTGTAATTTCCACTTACCTCTTAGATATGGAAAGAAAGAAATGGATTCAAGATTTTAGAAGCTTTTAGTTTTTTGCTCTGATTCAGGAAAACCTGCATTTGCCCTTTTTCTGGACTTTGATATTATAGTTATTCATTTTATTGTGGATGATATTAAATATAACTTTCCACAAACCTTGTCTGCAATTAAGTCTAACAAATATAAGAGTTGAAGGATGTGGATGTAGGTGTGTTTTATCGTCTAACAACTCCTTTGTGCCTTGGGCATGTATTTGGGATGTGAGTATCTTCCTCGTACCATCTATCTCCAATCTCATAACTTCCCTGGCTGTTGCATACAATAAATCCCACGCATCAGTGTTCTCTGTCAAGGGAGTAGTGGGAGGGGATGAGACCTCTGCAAGCCTTCTATTTCTCTCTCATGAAAGCCTTCTCCACCAAAAACATAAATGCCTTTGCAACAACCAAGTCGTAGGACACATTCAAAGCGGGATTCCGATTCTATTTCTCGCTATTACCCTCAATGTGATCATAGTGTTGCCCTACTAATCTCCACACAGATAAAGCAATACAGTTACATGCGAACAACAGTTGCGCCCAAAAGATAATCTTACTTACATTATTAGAAAACCATATTGCACCAATGGTTTATCTGAAACAAGTAGGCCTCTTTTCATAGCACGCGGTGTGACTTTTTTGAAATTTGATATTCCCATTGCACACTAAATGCACTTCTTGTTTAGGCAATGCTTATGATATTTGCACTTCAAATTAAAAAAAATAGCTTCCCATTTCCACATGTAATATACAAACTCTGCTCCGAAAATTGTGTACAAAAAAAATTAATACAAGTATTGTTTGTAAGATTTAGTTCAATCCAGAGTCTATAAATGGTGCAACGTAATGTGATTTAAAAATTATTTAAAAAAAAAAACACACCTATTTTTTATTGATAAATAGTAGAAACAATATATTCCAAAATTAATACAACGTATCCATTGCACACTAAGATGCGATTGCTAGTTATCCTACTACAAAATAAGTACTCCCTCCACATAAATGATGCAATCCAGCCCACTTGAATGATTCTCCAACCACAAATAAGAGTTCAGAGGTCCACCTCCATGAAAAGAATTCCAACATGCCAACAAAATAACCCAATTTCATCACTTTGTCTCCGCGATAAAAGGTTTCATTTTTTTTATCAGAAAGAGTTGAGAAGATGCCCCCATACCTGCATTGGGAAGACAGGACCTTGTTATGCCCAACGAGGTCAACGAAGGAAACCATTGCACCGTCAACACAAATCAAAAGATTGTGCAGATTTGTCTTCTGAATTGCCGCCGGCCTGCTATTATTGGAATCCCGCGTATGAGTTGCAGCGATTGACGGATTGGATTCCTGCCTTCTATCGCGACCAATACATAAATTACTCTTCCTTGCCGTGGAAGCGAATACAGTATAATCACAGGGCTTGACAGTATATTTTAATTCTGTCACGAGGTTGATGGCAATACAGACAATGAATGAGACATTAATGAATAACATGTGATACGGCCTTTATTTGTTAGCGGGATTCGTAATCAAGGGTCACGAATGTCGAATGTAAGATTTGTCCAGTCAACTTTTGTTGCTCACGCCAAGAGTGGGGATTGCTTAAAGGTTTGGAAACATTTGTGTTCCTAAAAATAGTTATTTGCTTAATACGTTGCTTAATACTACTTTATACGTTGCTTAATTGTTCCGTCCTAATTAGGAAACATATTTTCTGATTCGACCGGACTCGTATACCTCTGATTGGATTGGACTCTCATAGTCCGAGTGGCGTCGTTTCAGGCGAGAAGGATTTTGAATCGAAATAGGTTAGTTGCATTCAAATTTCACTAATGAGGGTGCGATGCAATTCTGCATGAAAAATATACTAACTTTTCGATCCCAAATTTGCAGGGAAATTGATTTTACTGTAGTGGGTGCGATTCATGGTATCACGAAAATTTGGTTACTTCAGTGGGTTCATGCGCGATTTTGGTAAGGAATGCTCTAATTGTCTCGGATCTACCTCTTGAAATATTGCTCTTTTAAGGATCAATATAAATTATTCACTAGTTGCAAGGTGGGGCTGTAAAGGAAGTTATAAATATAATGGTTCTCAATAGCCCTCTAGTAGTGGGGGTGGCAAGATGGTCTGCAAGGGCGTGTCAGTTTGTGTCATGCAATCCAGAACATTTAAGCAGCGAGCATGTGTTGACTCTTCTATGCTGTCTTCCATGTCGGCAGCTCAGAAGACTTGTTGTCTCAGTATGCTCATTTTTCTGTGTGTGGCATCCTGAGTTTTATCTGGATTCTGATGATGAATATTCCAATTCGGATTCTGATTCGGGCTCATTGTCTTACCATAATGATTCGCATTCTGACTAAAATATGATTTTCAAAATTGGGTTTGTATAATTGGGGATTTAAAGATTTTTCTTAGATGGTGCTGGAGGAATGCTCTTTATCATATTTTTTATAGGAAAACAACATTGAAGAGATGCGAGTCGTTGTTATTATTTTTAAGGAAACAGTGCCATTTCAATAATGGAAAGCTTTCTGTATGTGCTTGTGCTTTGGGCAGTTGTAAGTTACTCTTGAAGAAAAAATTAAGATGAATCCTAGTTAAGCTTGATGTCTTCTTATTGTGGGCTGAACCAATAATTTTTTTACTTATTCTAAATCATTTGCACCATTTTAAAAGATAATACTTTGAATGCATCTTACATTTATGTTCCTTGTTGTATGCTGCTATTCGTTGTTTTGAACTATTAATTTTTAGTGATTGGAACTAGACATGCTGATGCCGTATTGTGGCTTGGTTTTGTTGAAAAGCATGGATCAGCTAGGTCTAAACTTTCGATTGGCAGGCTGGGTCACTCCACCACTATGCTACATGTCCGCACCTCACATCCCTTAGCTTGGATCAACCTTCCAATAGTTTTCAGTGACATGCAATTCCAGCTTGGGCATTTCAGTTATTTGCATTGTTCTTATTTAGTGTAAAAGAAAATGCTACCATCATAGTGTAGGGGAAGTGGACCAGTAGTGGTTATAGCTAACTGTGTGCACCTACAGAGTCTAAATTATACATCATATTTCAAGGATTTTTTTTGTTGTCTCCGAATATGACTTGACCACTCAAAAAATAATTAATGGCTTCTGGGTAGTGACAATGCTCCCTATAGAATTCATTAAGTGCCGAAGGGTCAAAAAGTGGTAATTTCAAAGTGTCGCCCAATACCTGCTTAAAGATGCCCCGATAATTGTGCACTCAAAATTGCCAGTACTTATGGACAAATGTCCTAGTAGTGGTGCACAAATGGGCCAATTATGAACCAAAAAAGCTAAAAAATAGTTGGCTATTGGTACATGTGAAACTTATTAATGAGCTTTTAGTTATCATTTTTTTGGTTCCTATAAATTTAGTTACTCGGGGGTTGGGTGCACAAAAAGTGCATGGCTATTGGAACACACTCGGCTACTGGTGTTCCTCCACTAGTTTGAGGAGATCTAGCGAACATGATCTTGATCACAAAAGGAGATAGTGTGACCATTTGCAGGGGCAGTTAAAAGAGAACAGCTGTACATTAGGCGAGGGGTGCCTGTGCATCCATAAAGTTTTCTTTATGATTAATAAATATGCACCTACTCATTTATTTATTAGCCCTCTTTCCTGGCAAGGTTTTCTTTTATGGGATACCTAGATGGGTAGAGATAATTACAAAGAGATGTAACAAGACAATAATGGTGTCTACTTTAAGTTCCTTTGGAAGTCAAGATGGAACGAAATTTATTTGATAAGTTTTTCTGTGCTTAGTTGAGGAGGGGTTTTGAATATTGAAGTCAGAATTATTTAATTTGTAAAGATGTAAAGTTTTTTCCTTGTGGGGAAAAGTCTCAGATGTTAGCCTTTCTAGTCTTCATGGAATGAGCTTATCCTGGTAAACATGTAGCTTATCTGATTTAATTCTTATCTTCTTTGCTGTGCTATAAGCTGCTTGTCGTACAACAAGCGGATGCATATCACCTCCTATAGTAGTATTATTTTACCGTGTCACACAGGGACGTGCCCTCACCCGTCATCCCTCACCCCTCACACCCCCATCCCCCTCCTCTAAGGCATTTCTTTGCAACATCCCCTAGCTGCCCCACACAAACTAAGAAAATGAGGAAACATCTTTAAGTTTAAATGTCTCCCCAAATTGGGGATGGCAGGAAATGCATAGGGGATGCCTAGCAATCCCCAAGGTGGCTGGGGACATCTCAGCCATCTCTCAACTGTCCCGGGGATGGTGAGGTGTCCCCTGCAGAAAAACAATCTTTTATATTTAAAAAAAAAATTAATTCATAACATTATATCATGACAGCCTTGTAACAGCAGTATACCATGACAACATTATAGTGACAACAATAAACATATCATGAAAGTAGTATAGCAGCAATTAAATTAATCATGGCAGCAGTGACAGCAACAACTGTAGTGTAACAACAACAAATATATCATGTAACAGATTCTTAATTAATGGTATAAGTTATATGGCAATTAACACGATCAATAATGCTTTTGATTTCTGATTTCATTGTTAAAAAAAGCCTTAAATTTCATAATTCTTGATGTGGTATTAGAGTCGGTTACTATGTCAGTTGCAAAAGAGATTTGCCATGGTTTCGTACAGTGTGATATCGTGTGAAAGTACAAACAAATAATCTCTTTTTTGGATTGTGGTTGGCATGCGAGCTTCTGCAAACATCATCTAACATCATTTTAACATTGTCATGTGATATTGCTGCTGTTGTTTTTCTGTTCATTAACTTGTAGAAATCTCTCTCTCTCTCTCTCTCTCTCTCTCTATATATATATATATATATATATATATATTTGCCGTCCCCCAAAAATGGCCCTCAAACTGTCTTCCCTGGAATGTGTCCCCTGTTGTCTCTGTCCTGAAAATGCCATAAAACATAGATTATTTACTATCATTCATATCATTTGATGCTGCAAATATAATTGTATTGTAATTCTCAAGGTAAGGCACTGCTTTAATTAAATATAGCAAATTTTAACATACAGCAACTTCTTTACATGATAAACCTAGCTTTGTAAAATAATCTTCAGATACAATTATCATTAGACAAGGTATATGCAAATTGTTTTCCTATTCGTGCAAGAGACTAAGATAACATTCACCTGATCAAGTTCATTACAAATCTTAAGTAAGGCTGGTGTTTGTCTTGGCCTCGAAGCATCCACTTCAATATAGTTTAAATTTGGAACACATGTTACATAGGTGAACCAATTAAAGTCTAGGCTTGCAAATTCAAAAGCCTTAGTTTTGCTTGTTGATCAATGTTGATTACATGCCTCCTTATGCAAGCATCGTTTTTAATTGTAAGAGAAGTTAAACATAGTTGGATCATTTTACCCTATACATACATCTCTTATTCCCTCTTGGTTTTCTAATGTTCTAGCCATATCTACACTCGTCATTACATTCATCAATTGTTAGAGTAGGTCTTTTCTTCAAAGCCATTTTTTCATTCCTATACATTTTATATCACACAATCCTGATTCCTTATTCCCAACTTACAGTGACCACCTAGATTGTGTGTTATACCTGTCTACTCCATACTCTAGTACAGGCTACATTCACAATTCATTCATTCCATAGTAGTTTCAGACACTAGGACCGATTCCATATCATTCAAGTCCAATTATGATTAACTATCTCACATTTCAATAATAGTTAAAGGTTCTGCAGGTTTTACATGGAAACCTTTACATCAGTTAAGGTACCATGGTCCCATCCAGACTTCTACATTGGATTTATCACCATGTGAAGGTAGGGTCTATAATAGTGTCAACTGATTCAGATAAGGATGAATTTCCAATTTATCTCAAATTCAACCATTACTAATAGCAAGCAACTTGTTATAAAGTTCTCCTTTAAGCATATCAAGGCCCTAAATCTTTGCCAACTTTGACAGATGATGAAATATTCCATGTCTTTTCTGTTATAACTTATGTTAGGATAGATACTAAAACGTTATTAACGTATTTTGGGTACAGAGTGTCCACCATAAGTCTTTATTTACTTGCATCAAAATTGGCTTTGCTGAAGACAATTCCATGATCTGGTTATTTAATGATTTCAGAGTGCAAAGCAACCTACTGTATTGGTACTGTGAAACTAGTGTGCAAGAACATTGGATCCTCCTATTTTCCAAGTAAGGACTGCATCACGCAAGTCTAATATATGACCAACCTGTGCCTTTTATGAAGCTCATTAGTATTATCCTCAGAGATTGATACTATTTCGGTTTCCACCACAGGCCAATCATTTCTGTCCAACTCAATGTGCTTATTATAGCCAGGGCTGAGCCTCATTATAGCTTTTCTAGGATAAGTTTACTATCTACAACTATAGTACGAAGTTCCTATTTCCAAATATGCATCTCATTTTAATGAATCAACAATTTTACAGACTACACACAGAAATAGTATGACAGGTATGTTCCCTCAGATTGATGATGCCCAATAATTTCGAAATTTTACTGGGGTACATCAGATCAACAACCCCTTTGGCTTTCTGTGCACCCAGTGCCAAAATCCATTGTTCTCGTTTCTTATCAAAGTAACATTATTTCAAATTCCAAACTTCCAATATAATAAATTAATATCCATTCACAATATTTAACAGCTATACAACAAATATTTCCAGATCACAGTGAAGGAATTCTTACTATCAACCACACACAACCTCAGTATATCTTGGGAGTTTTCTAACTAATAAGGATAAATGTGTCATATCAGCCCATTGGCACAAGATTTACCCTTTGGTACAGGGTACACAGTCTGATGCAGCAAGCTTAAACACACAAGTTTCATAAACAATTCACAATTCACTGTTTTACACCAACTATCAACGAAATCATATAGATTCAGTTTTGAATGGCATCATGTACTTAATTTTTTTTTGACAATTGTTTCCCAAAACAATAATGAATGCGTGATACATCTACAAAGACTAAAAGCTGCTCTGTTTTGAAAAACTAAAGAAAGAGCAATATTCACATTTCCTATTATCTAAGCATTAATTAAACTTTAGACTTCAATATAGGCTTTGTAATGCTTCTTTTAATCTGCAGTACCGTGTGAGAGTTTGGAGTGTTCTTTCAGCAGTTTGGTAGGAAGTGAATGTTCTCTCAGCAGTTAGAAAGGACTGAATAATTGAATAAGGTGACGGAGTAATGCTCCTTGTTTTACTCCGCTGGGTAGTGATTGGTCTGTCAGCATAGGATTAGCATAGTTAGATCTGTCGTTTCCTTCAGTCAGTTAGGACTGGAATAAGGAGGGCATGTGGTCAGTTATTTAGAACTGTAGTGTACTGGAATGGAGGTTGATGTGTGGCCAGTTAACTGTTTGGAACTGCCTTAATTTGAGGGATTGATTTTTCAGTTAACTGCCCAATTCGAGGAGCTAGATTTGTCAGTTAACTTGCCCAGTTACCGCTAACATTTGGGGGATGTCATGCCTTTGATTGAGATATGCTGGGAAAGCAGATTTTTCGGTTATACAATGCACTGAGCGGAGAAGGAATATACTTCAGAAATTTGAAAACGAAAATATTCCTTTTTCTTCAGCTGGATGTTGTGTTTCAGCAGTTGTGGCTTGGAGATGAAGCTCTTCAGGCACAAAGATCAGGCTTCTTGAGGGCGGAATTTCTTAAATAGAAGACTTGCATCCAAACCGACATTGGGAATACCAGTAGTGTCTAGTTCTGCATGGTGTGATTAGTAAGCTGTATTAGTTTGATCATTTTGATGTACTTTAATCTGTTTGCGTACTGTTTTGAAGAAATATTAATATCTAATAAAATACAAAAATGTCTGTTGATTAGAATAGTTCTGGGTTTGTCTTCTGGTTGCAATGTTTTTCTGGGTTGTTTTCTATGTGTTATTAGCAGAGGTCATCACAGACTTATGCCATGTATTTCCAGGAGTGCAAGAGTCTTTATTCTTAACTATTCTTATGCAAAAATTATAGGCAGCAAGCCAATCATCTACAACTTGACAGTATTCAATAAGGAAGCACATTCATTAATCAACTCATTCTAGATCTCACATTCTCATTATGGTGTTCCAGCACCACTAAATTGAAAATCACTCTACTGGTGTCATCGCCCTAACTGAATCAGACTGTCTTGCATGCATGTGAAGTTCCATAGTAAATTGAAGAATATTAAGGCTGAGGTTGATCACAATCACATATATACTACCACCAAATACAATAACAGAAGTATTTGTCATGAGAATTCACTATTCAGTCACTCTAGCACATGTACATTAATTACATCTATGACCATCACCGTTTAAGAGTAACTGCTACAGCTGGACTGTTTTACATAGCAAAGATCTGTTCTTCAATTCACAGACATATTTCCTGTGCGTGTTACTGCTGAAAGCCTCTTTCATTTGTTGTCACATAGTCATGGATTCCGTAGCATGTTTACACAAGATTATAGACCTATTGTTTATGCAATACAGTGTACAAAATTTTCTCCGAATTTATTGTGAATAGGCTGAAAGCTGTTCTTAATAGGCTTATCTCTCCTAATAAAAAAGTGTTTGTTAAAAGGAGGACAAATTTTAGATGCGGTTTTATCCACCCATAAATTTAACTATTCTATGGAGTCAAGTAAGAAGCCAGGCATGGTTTTAAAGTTTATATCCAAAGCCTATAATAGAGGCTCTTGGCCTTTTTCCTTAATTGTTCAGCAGAAGTTTATCTTCGAAGGAAGATTTCTAAATTTGATTAAAGTCCGTGTTACTACTCCAAAGTGCTCTATTTCGGTCAATGTTTCTCTAGGGGATACGTTTCATGAGCTAGAGGGCTTAGACAAGGTGATCCTCCTTAATTGTTCATTATTGTGGCTAAAGTCCTGTATAGATGTGTGTTTGATGACCGCACCAACAATAAAATAAAATACCAAGGTATCTTATCCTCTCTTGAGCAAAATCCTGTGTATGCTAAGATTGCAAAAGATCATACATGCGACTCCAAGGTTCTTTTTTGTCAGGTCTTGACTTATGGATAAGCTCAATGGTTGATGTGATATGCTGGTATCACAAAGGGACTTACGTTTGAATTGTTCTTCACCTTTGCTAGCTAGAACTCCTTCATAGGATATTGTAATCTCGTGATGCTTCTTTAATGACACAACTAAAAAGTACTGAAATTAAAGGGGAAAGGGTTAGAAGGATCTAAATCTACTCCTAAAGGCAATGATGTCAATGGATAGTGCTCCAGTGAACAAACTCCCACTAACCAAGCTCTGCTTCACCAAGATCAACTACAACTTGACAAAATTGGTGCAATCTTCTAAGGGTTATGCAAAGAATTTTCATTTCACAATGAACACCATCATAATGAACAATGCACATTTAATATAAAAGTTAAGCATCCATAAAAAAGGTGGCTTGAGCTAACTTTACACGTCAGCTTACAATCAACAAACTACCAAAAGTATGAACTAGGAAAATTCATTAGACACCATTACATTTCTCCATTGAAATCAAAACACTTTATCTAACAAAATACACTAGGTAATCACCATGAAACCAATGATGGAAAACTTTATTATCTTGGTAGCTCTTAGCAAAAATATCAAGGTTCTCTCCTTTACAAATGAGAAGTGAGGCCTTTATATAGGTCTCAAATTACAATGAGTGGCCCGGATTGAAACAAAGCCAATGGCCTAGATTTTGCCACCTCAACCCTGATTAGGGTTAAGGTAAGAAGAGAGAATTTACAATTAATGAGTGGGTCTACATGGACCAATAGAAATACACATGTCCAGCAAGGTGGGGTAAAATAAGTGCCCATTATGTAAGTCCACTAAGAAGGAGATGGGTGAAATGAATGCCCACTATGCATTGAATGCTCTGTCACCCCAAAATAGTCAATCAGGGGTTCCCCTCCTTAAATGTAGTGAATTTTGATTTGGAGACCTTTGATTAGTTGGTGGAGATGAGTGGACGCCACGTTAGCATGCTGGGTGCCATGTAGGCTTAGGTCTTTTCTAACTGTACATTTTGCAACCTAGATCCAACTTTGTTTACTTTTTTGAAATTATCTCCCTTTGATCATTTCCTTCCTTCCATGTACCTACTTGGGAATTCATCTTCTTGAGATAGATTGGACCTTCTGACTTTTGATCTTGGGTTTCCAAAGGAAATTCAAGATGTACTTGAACTTTGATCTTTGAAGTCCTAAATCTTGAATGCCTTAAACTAGATCACTTGAAAATTGGAGCTGGAATTCTGGGACATGAATGTCTTCCTTGAACATCTAAAATAAGAATTCTTCCTCCTCTTTCTTCTTAAAAGCTTAGGCTTTCTCTCTCCAAAAACTCATTCTCTCTCTCTCTTCAAATTTCACACCTTCTCATGCTTGAAATTCACTTTGTCACACTTTTCTTTTATTTTCCAAGAATTCCCTTTTTGGCATTTATCTTCATCAACATTTCTCAACCCATGGGCGCACACTTGAAGAGGGTGAAATTTGAGATTTGGAGAGGGAATTTCCATACTTAGCCAAATTTCATCTATTCCTTGCAATTTCCTCCTTGAGCGTACTTGAGCTAGGAGGATAAATTTTCCAACACTTAGCCATTTTTTTCAACTTTCCTTGTTCTCTTCAAACTTGGGTGCATATTAGACATGGAGAGAATTTTTCCAACACTTAGCCATTTTTTCATCTTTCCTTGTTCTTTTAAGCACATTTTCTCACTTGTGGAGGATTTCTTCAACTTAAGGAAATTCCTTGACTTAGTGGAATTTGCCCTCTTGGGCACATTTGGAGCTTGGTGGAGGAATTTCTTCAACTCAAGGAAATTCCTTAACTTTGTAGAATTTCAGCTCCTTTACTTTCTTGGATGTTTTTCAAACTTAACCATTTTTCTGATGTTTTTTATGCCTTTCCACTTTTGGATATTTCAAGGATGTTTCCAGACTTAACCATTTTTTGATTGACTGCCTCGCTTGCTCATTCTTCCGTATATAGAATTGGATACCCTTTTGTCTCTTTATCAGCCGAAGCTCACTAGTTGCAAAAATAAACTTGCTAAAAATATACTTTCTAAAAATAGCAAGTTGGTCCAAAGTCAAAATAAGGCCAATCTGGGAGGCAGTGAAATTTACTAAAAATAGACACTGCTAAAAATAGTAAGTTGTTCCAAAGTCAGAATAAGGCCAATCTGGGATGTAGTGAAATTTACAAAAAAATAGACATATGAAAATTAGAAACTTCCAAAAATAGTAAGTTCATCAAAACACTCAAAATTTCTCTAGCATGCCTTATTTGAAAAAAAATTCCTTTCCATACTTAGCCAATTTTTAAATTTTTTTTATGCCATTTAAATGCTTGGGCGCACTTTTGAGGTGGAGGATTTTTTTTCTTTGAAGAAGAATTCCTTGCACATGGAGAATTTTGTCACTTGGGTGTCATGGAATTTTCCATGACTTAACCATTTTTGTCATCTTCATACCTATTTTGATCCATACTTGACCATTTCCCTCACACTTTCAACTTTGGGCGTTCTTAAGGATGTCATGGAATTTTCATAACTTAGTCATTTTGCCAACTTCATGTTCCTTGGATCCACACTTAAGCAACACTTAGCCATTTTCTTGCATTGCCTTCTCCCTTCGGTCCAGACTTAGTCACTTTTGCCTTCTCCCTTTGGTCTAGACTTTAGTCACTTTTCACATTACTTTCTGTTAAATTTTCTAATCAAACTTATTATTCAAATGTCAATATTAAATTGAATATGAAATGTGGATTCTATATGTTATATATAATATCTGACTGTGTAAATGTTAATTGTAGAAGAACTGATACTGGAAGAATAAATTAAATCTTAAAATAAACTTACTGCTATGTCCACTGTTTACAGTATGCTGCACTTATCAATTTCGGAGCTTTAATATTGAACAGTGGACCAGTATTTATATTCCTATGGTGACTGATGAAATGTCACGTCTATGATAGACGTGACTCCTTGAGGAGTCATGCCTATCATAGGCGTGACTTAACAGTCACAACCGCTTGCAATACATACCAATATACTAATCGGTGGCACCGTTTCAATTACAGGTTTGGCGATAGGCAATTCTAATCGCTGATTAAGATATTTGCACTCGACATCGATAATGAATTGGTTTGGTCGATTTCAAACTATACTTGGTTTTGCCGATATCACCATCGGGTTTATTTAGAAAATGACGTGAAGTAATTGTATATATATATATATATGAGAATAATAAAAATTATTATCATATATATATTGATATATATTATATATATATATGCAATTTAAATTTGATATTTAAATTATTGTTTCTCTAATTTATACCAAGATAAATTTTATTTGATCGAAGCTATAAGTAATAACACTCCCTCTTAGCTAGATAAGATAAAATCATATGTATCACATTTCTCATGATAATAGGTCTCACATATCTCGTGAAAATAGGTCTCACATATCTCCTGAAGACAATCATCACATAACACGTGATGATGAGTATCACATAACTCGTGATAAGAAGTCTCACATATCTCGTGAAGACAATCATCACATAACATGTGATGATGAGTATCACATAACTCGTGATAAGAAGCAATGTATTCTGCCTCTGTAGAACTCTGAGCCACTGAAGACTGTTTTTTGCATATCCAAGATATCATTGCGGACCCCAGATTAAAGCAACATCCGGAGGTGCTTTTTCTATCAGTTACACTTCCAGCCCAATCAGAATCTGTGAATCCATGAAGATTCAAGTTGACTTTCTCATATTTGAGTCCATAGTTCAGAGTACCTTGAAGATATCTCATAATATGTTTTGTAGTCGTAAGATGTATCTCCTTGGGCTCACACATAAATTGACTCAAGGCATTTACTGCATAACAAATATCTAGTTTGGTATTAACTAGGTACATCAGAGATCCAACTCTTTGTCTATAGAGAGTAGAGTCTGCAAATGGAGAATCTGCTGCTGCCTCCTTTAGTTTGTGAAGGTTTGTCTCCATGGGAGAAGACATGGGTCTACAGTTTGTCATACCAAATATCTTCAATATGTCCATGGTATACTTTCCTTGATTTAGCACAATGCTGTCTGAATTCTGACAGACTTCTAATCCAAGGAAATAATGTAGAAGGCCTAAGTCTTTCATTTCAAATTTTTTAGCAAGATCTCTTTTACATTGATCAATAAGATGATCTTCTCTTGTAATTAACAAATCATCAACATACAAGATCAGTATTAACATATCACCTTTACTTTGCTTAAAGTATAGATTTGAATCTGCATCATTTTTAGAGAATCCCAATTTCATGAGATATCTATCAATTCTCTCATACCATGCCCCGGGGGCCTGTTTAAGACCATAGAGGGCTTTCTTTAATTTGCACACATGAGATTCTGCAATGTGAATCTCAAATCCTTCACGTTGCTCTAGGTAGACTTCTTCCTCTATTTTCCCATTCAGAAATGCAGTCTTCACATCCATCTGATGAACTTTACATCCTCGGCTAGCTGTGATAGCTAGTACTGCTCTGACAGAGGTATATCTGGCAATTGGTGCAAATGTCTCCTCATAATCTATACCTTCCTTTTTTGAGAATCCTTTGACAACAAATCTGGCTTTGTTATTCTCTATACTGCTGTCTGCAGCATACTTGATCTTGAATAGCCATTTGGATGAAACAATGGATTTCTCTTTTGGTCTTGGAACTATCTCCCAAACATCATTTTTCAGGATGGACTGGTATTCTTCTGTCATGGCATC
Source organism: Chamaecyparis obtusa (assembly GCA_027943335.1). Taxonomy (NCBI): domain Eukaryota; kingdom Viridiplantae; phylum Streptophyta; class Pinopsida; order Cupressales; family Cupressaceae; genus Chamaecyparis; species Chamaecyparis obtusa. The sequence continues at coordinate 359,079 of BSBK01001288.1, read as the reverse complement.
CTTCCATACTTGGTGTTTAAGGGCTTCTGATGCAGTGGAGGGTTCAAACTTGGAGAGATCATTCATTAAGGCTACATAGCTTGAAAATCTTCGGGGTGCTTTACTTTCTCTAAAGGTCCCTGAAGGAACTACAAAGTTCTTTGATTCTTCCATTGTTTTGGTGGCCCAAAGTGGTCTTTTCTTAGGATTCTCTTGGGGTAAGTTTTGTACTTCACTTTCATCCTCTTCAGAATACTCCCTGTCAAACTCAGGAGTAATGTCTTCTTCTAGGTTGGAAGGTGGAGTGATATTTTCTGATATCAAGGAATTTCTAGCCCTTTTAAAAGCTAAGTCTTCCTCAAATATTACATCTCTGCTGAGTTCAATGTTTTTATGTCCAGGTAAGAATACTCTATAGGCTTTAGAGGTTTCACTATATCCAACAAAGATTCCTTCTCCCAGAGGGTTCTAGTTTTGTTCTTTTCTCTTTAGGTACATGAATATAGACAGGGCACCCAAATATCTTTAAGTGAGTGATATCTGGTTTTATTCTTGTAAAAACTTCTTCAGGAGTTTTGTCTTCAATGTTAGAGTGAGGACATCTATTTTGAATGTATACAATAGTGTTGGAAGCTTCTGCCCAAATATAGGTTTTTAGATTCTAGTCAAGGAGCATAGCTTTAGCTGCTTCTACAATAGTTTTATTTTTTCTTTCAGCAACCCCATTTTGTTGAGGATTGTAAGGAACAATGAACTCTCTCTTAATTCCTGCTTCTTTGCAAAATTCTTTAAAAATGTCAGAGGTATATTCCCTCCCATTATTAGTTCTTAGGATTTTTATTTTCTTTCCTGAGGAGTTTTCAGAAAGTGATTTGAATTCCCTAAATCTCCTGAGTATCTCTTCTGATAATTTACATTTGAGAAAATAGATCCAGTTTTTTCTAGAGAAGTCATCAACAAATATTATGTACTATGTTTTTTCTAGAGAAGTCATCAACAAATATTATGTACTATAGAAACCCTTCTACAGAGGGTACGGACATGGGTCCACAGAGGTCAGAGTGAACTAGTTCTAAAACATTACTTGTTTTATTAGAACTACTTTGAATAGAACTCTTAGTATTTTTTCCTAGGGCACACCCCTTACATGTACCTGAATGATACTATTTTAACTTAGGTAAGCCAGTGACTAGATTTTCCATGGAGGATAAGGTACAAAAGTCTAAAGGTCCTAATCCTCTGTGCCATATCTCATTAGATATGCCGAGTCATCTTCGATGGTTACCTCTTCATCAATTTCTTCTATTATAGAGTCCAATAATTCTTTGTACCCAGTGATGTGCCTAGACAATCCATTGTCTATTATCCAAGTATTAGATTTGTTGGATACTTGATTTGAGAGAGCAAAATAGAATGCATGTTTCTTTGAATCATGCTCCCTTTTATTTCTTTTTACTTTAGCAAATGTAGCTTGTTGTTTGATTCTATCTGGGCATCTAGTAGCATAATGTCCATATTGATCACATATGAAACATTAAATGTGAGAAACATCTCTCTTAGATGAATCTTTTTCATGACGGTCCTTCCTCTTCTTAAAGTGTTTCTTCTTTCCTTTCTTGTGAGAGTTTATGTTTAACATGTAGATCTTCATCTATGTTCTTTTGTTTGATCCCTTTCTTGTTTTGTCTTGATTCTTCCTGAAGACAGTTAGACCTTAATCGATCGAAGTTGGGATACTTAGATCTTGCACTAATGCCTTGAACGAAAGTTTCCCAAGTGCTTGGTAGACCATCTAGTGCAATGAGAGTCAATTCTTTGCTCTGAATTTCACATCCAAGAGTTGTTAATTCATCCCTTAGAGCAGATATTCTCATAAAGTATGAATTAATGGATTCTCCTTTATTCATACTTATGTGATTGATCTCTCTTTTTAGGGCCAGGGTTCTGCTGTCATTGTTTATTTCATATGTGCTTTCGAGTGATTTAAACATGTGGTAGGCAGTTTCATATTTCATTAGGATTGGCACTATGTGGTCTCTAACACCATCAACAATAATCTTCATAGCCTTTTCATTTCCCTCAATCCATATTGATTTTTCAGGATCATTTTGAGGTTCTTCTTTTTCCTCTTTTATAAAAGTTTCAACTTTGTTTTCTTTTAGAATCATTCTGATTCGAAATTTCCACGAGGAGAAATTGTTTCCTCCTTCAAGTCTATCCTCAAATCTGATAGCACTTGCCATAGAAATGTGATATGTATGATAATTTGAATTTAATACTTGTTATTGAATTTCTCAAGTTTGAGAGCTTCTTGGATCTTCTTTAACCCGGCTCTGATAACATGTTAAATTTTCTAATCAAACTTATTATTCAAATGTCAATATTAAATTAAATATGAAATGTGGATTCTATATGTTATATATAATATCTGGCTGTGTAAATGTTAATTGCAGAAGAATTGATACTGGAAGAATAAATTAAATCTTAAAATAAACTTACTGCTATGTCCACTGTTTACTGTATGCTGCACTTATCAATTTCGATGCTTTAAGACTGAACAGTGGACCAGTATTTATATTCCTATGGTGACTGATGAAGAGTCACATCTATGATAGACGTGATTCCTTGAGGAGTCACGCCTATCATAGGCGTGACTTAACAGTCACAACCACTTGCAATACATACCCATATACTAATCGGTGGCACCGTTTCAATTACGGGTTTAGCGATAGGCAATTCTAATCGCTGATTAAGATATTTGCACTCGACACCAATAATGAATCGGTTTGGTCGATTTCAAACTATACTTGGTTTTGCCGATATATCACCATCGGGCTTATTTAGAAAATGACCTGAAGTAATTGTGTGTATATATATATATATATATATATATATATATATATATATATATATATATATATATATATATATATATATATATATGAGAATAACAATAATTATTATCATATATATATATTGATATATATTATATATACATATGCAATTTAAATTTGATATTTAAATTACCGTTTCTCTAATTTATACGAAGATAAATTTTATCTGATTGAAGCTATAAGTAATAACACTTTTTCCCAAACTTGGGCGCATTTGAGTGGCCATGAAGGATTTTTCATTACCTTGGCCATTTTCTTTGGCCTCGAGGAATTTATGCCTATGGGCGCATATGGGATTTGGTGCAAGACTATGTACTTTGAGCGCATTTCCGTGCTACCCTTGGATTGGTGCTCATGGGCGCATACGAGGCTATGTAGTGGATTTTTCACTTTGGGCGGAATTCCTTGGCTCTAGTGGATTTGCGCTCTTGGGCGCATTTTAGTTGAAGTGAAGGATTTCATGTGTTGGGCACCAATTCTTGAGTGTGGAGGATTTCTTCCTTTGGGCACAAATCCATGCCTGTGGTGGATTTTCGTCATGATTTAGTCATTTTATCAACTTTCTTTGCACATAAAATAGAACATTTAAGTATAAGTCATTAAGTTATATTTTGTCAAGATGTTTGAGAGTGGTTTGATATCTCTAGGAGTTATATTGGAGATTCTAGATTTTAGAAGATCCCAAAATTTTTCAGATTCAAACCGAATTTTAGTAATCAGCACACTTCCATCAGTGTTCTTTTCCACAACTTTTTTTTCAAGGTTTCTAATAAATTTGATACTAGAACAAGGATTTTCCAAGAGTTTTCACATCTTTTCTTGGATTAGAATCAGAAATCTTCACAACTTTCCATGTTTTTTCAATGCTTTTTCCATCTTTTGATGCTTCAGATAGTCATTTTTGCTCATTCTTCTGGAGATGGATGCTTTTCTGATTGTCATGTCGGATTTGGAATTGGATGCCTTTTCTGATTTTTCGTCTTTTAGGTGTTTTTCAGTGCCTTTTCACTTTTCCTCAGGAGTTGCCTTTTCATGAGATGCTTTTTGGGTGCTCCTTTTTTAGAAGATGCTTTTTCAGGAGATGCCTTTTTAGACAGTAAATTTTTGACCAATCGCCAGACTCGTTCAACTTTTTGGATATAGAACTGGATATCCTTTTTCCTCTTCCTCAACTAGTGCTCACCTGACCTACCAAGAATAGACTTAAATAGTAAGTTTGTTTAAATGCAAAATTAGGACAAATATGGACACAATGATATTTACTAAACATAGACACTGCTAAAAATAGTAAGTACTTCCAAAGTCAAAATAAGACTATTTCGGGACATAGTGAAACTTACTAAGAATAGACATACTAAAATAGAAATTTCAAAAAATAAGACGTATGTCAAAATGTTCAAAATTTTGTTGGCATTCTTTCTGAAAGATCAATTCTCGTTCACACTTGACCTAATTCACTGACAAACGCACGGTTTCCATTCTATGAGCTAGGTGGACAACACTTTTCTTCTAGACTTAGCCAATTTCACCAATTCTCATTTGAAACACATAGAACTTTAGAGGATTGAGCCGAAAACTACCAAGAACGAAAACTAAAAAGACAAGGCCTACAACAAAAAGAGGGGGCCTCCATTTGCAATGGGGCGATGTGTGAAAATGTCACAACATCTAGCACCAATTTGAATAAATGTTCTTGAACATTTCAAGCATAAAAATTACTCCATACCTGAAATCTTCAGAAAATTTCTTCCAACCTATGAAAAGACTAGGAAGAAAACTCAAAAAGGGAGAAAAATCAAGTATTGGATCAGAACCTCTTAATCCATGATTACCTAGGTGTGTACAAATGAATTAATTCCCACTCGACAAGACCACTTAGAATCCCCGAGATTAGCCATGACAAGTTATATATCCCTCTTAACTTCAAAAGCATCCTGGACATTGCCTCATTGCCAATCAGGCATCCATAGCCCCGACGAGGTTGTCACTGTAATCCCCACGTGGATTGCTCTACTTCCGGCGAATTATTCTTGGAACACCTGTAGAATTTCCACCTACACCCAAAGGCAATTATTTGATCTTTTATCTCATTTTTCTTTTCTTTTCTCTTTCTTTCCTTTGATATTGCATTCCTTTCCTTTTACTTGGTTGGTGAGCAATGAAGCTCAGTATGGGCTAGGGAAATTACAGTGGTGCTGAAGCAAGATTAAGACTTTTACAAGTCGTGCCTTCTCCCAAGGAATCCAACAAGACTCAGAGAAATTGGTTAGGTGTGAAAAGATATGGTAATCATGGAATCCCGATATTAAGACACAATAAATGATTAAACTTCCAAGTCGAGAACACGTCCTAACCAAATGATAAAGTTGAAAAATAACAACCTTGGATTCCAAAGCACTTCATAAATAGTTATCCAAGAAATGGACCGAACATAACTAAGTATAGATGCTAGAGTGTTCTTAAGATGCACCACCTTTCTCACAAAATGGGAACCCTCTGAAGCAAACCAAAACTAAAAAGAAACCTACTCTAACAAAACAAAAACTTGAATAGACAAGACTCAAAAGACTGAAATAAACACAACTCCTAAGATGATTCCTCAAGATGTGCAGGAGCAACATGACATTAGTCATAGTTCGCAGCCTTGCTAATTTTATCTTTAAACTCTGAAAAGTAATCCTTTGCAATACAAATCTCAAACTCAATCAAAACCTCAGGAAAGATTAGCAACTGAGGCAACTCCTTTGGACCATGATTAATCCATAAACAAGTTGTTCTTCCTAATTTCTGTAATAAAATTCATAACCTTCAAAATCAAGAGTAAGGAAAGAGACAACCCGGTGTTCTTTGCTCTTGGGCAAGAATCCTTGCGTGTTGTCATATATTGCATCAAGAGGACGGAGTTGGTGATGTACTATCCCACTCGCATTTGAGATATGTAGATCATCTTCACATTCTATTGCAAGCTCGCTATGATGTGAACCAAATTCAACTGGAAATTTGGAAATATGGAACATTTCACCCGCTAGTTCTTGTATCTTTAGTGATGGGCATAGCACCAACTCGAATTGCTCTTCATATTCTTCTTCTATCATAGCAATCTGCTCATCACCTAGTATTTCTTCTTGCGCAATTTCTTCTAAAAGCTCTTCTTGGATCTTGAATAGTGGATCTAGCACCAATTCGAATTGGTTGTCTAATTCTAATTGCATTGTGGTGGCTAGTCCATAATCTGATATTTCATCTTGTCCCAAGACACTCAACAATTTCATCATCTTAACAATATGTGAACGCACTTCCTTGTCAAGGATTTCTTCTTTTGGATACTCTTGTTGCAAGATCAAACGTTGATCAAAATTTATCCTTCGTGAGAGGTACTAAAATGGTATTCTTTGTGCTACAGTTGTCTTTCTTCACTCGCAACAATCATTTGATCCTCATGAGCTGATTCTTCCAAGTGTTGAATATGACTTGTCATTCCTTGAAGGTCTTCTATGGCTTCTTTGATCTTCTCTCCAACAACTTCTTCAAGTGTAATGTGGGAACAATCTTCATCCGCTTGAATGCTTGATCCAGTTGTACTATCTTCTTCTAATTTTCTTCCTCCACAACTTGATGATGTTGCAATGCTTTGTTATTTTGTTGCAAGATGAAGATGCTCATTCCATATGTATTTCCACGATAATTTTGATAATTTGAATTGACATCTAACTTGATTGATGGATTCCCACAAATTAGACAAGTGAATTCTGGGTGAGGTGCATTGTAAATCCGACACCAATGGGGAAGCAACACGCCTTTGAGTCGTATATTATCAATCTCAATCTGATTCCGAATTCTCAACTTGATCCTTGAGAAAGGATAACTTTCATTGTAATTATCATTAGGCCTTATGCACAATTCCGGCTTCAAAACATCCCAAAAGAAAATCTTCCCTTGCAACACTAGCTTTATCCTTAACAAGAAGGTCAAGCAATTCATCTCCTCATGCTTGGTAGTCTAATGAATCCGACACCTCCCTGGTATGGTAAACAAAGACAGATTCCTTGGGTGCAACTGTGTGTTCAAATCCTCTTGAATCTGAACTATATCCACTAGGAGACTCTCTTGATGGCAAGAAATATGAAATGGCTGCTCATCCATCAAGAAATCTTTCTTTTTGGATTTTCTGCTTTCTGATTTTTTGGCTTTTGGATTTTTTAGTTTTTTTGTATCTTTTGATATATGAGAGATCTAACATATCTCTGATTTGACATTTGAAAGCTCATACAAATTCTAGCCAACTGAATTTATTCATTTGGTGGTTCTGATTGTGAAATGAACAATTTGATGTTCATTCCCTCCTAGTGCCAATTCCTGTTGATGTGTGTTTTATGACCACACCAACAATAGAATAAAATACCAAGGTATCTTATCCTCTCTTGAGCAAAATCTCGTGTATGCTAAGATTGCAAAAGATCATACAGGTGACTCCAAGGTTCTTTTATGTCAGGTCTTGACTTGTGGATACGTTCAATGGTTGATGTGATATGTTGGCATCACAAAGGGACTTACATTTGAATTATTCTTCACCTCTACTGGCTAGAACTCCTTCATCAGATATTGGAGTCTCGTGATGCTTTTTCTTTAAATGACACAATTGAAAAGTACTGAAATTAAAGGGAAAGGGTTAGAAAGATCTAAATCTACTCCCGAGGGCAATCATATCAATTGATAGTGCTTCAGTGGACAAACTCCCAATAACCAAGCTCTGCTTTGCTAAGTTCAACTACAACTCCGCAAGAACTGGTGCAAGCTTCTAAGGGTTATGCAAAGAATTTTCATATCACAATGAACACCATCATAATGAACAATGCACATTCTATGATAGAAGTTGAACATCCATAAGAAAGGTGGCTTAGGCTAACTTTACACGACAGCTTACAATCAGAAAACTACCGAAAGTATGAGCTAGGGAAATTCATCAAACACCATTACATTTCTCCATTGAAATCAAAGCATTTTATCTAACAAATCTACTCTAAGTGAGGGAACAACGAAACCATGCAAGCACTAAAATACATCAAGTAATCACCATGAAACCAACAATGGAAACTTTATACCTTGGTAGCTCTTAGCAACAATCTCAAGATTCACTCCTTTACAAATGAAAAAGTGAGGCCTTTATATAGGTCTCAGATTACAATGAGTGGCCTGGATTGAAACAAAATTGATGACCTAGATTTTGCCACCTCAGCCCTTATTAAGGTTAGGGCAAGAAGAGAGAATCTACAATTAATGAGTGGGTCCATGTGTACCAATAGAAATACACATCCAGCAAGGTGGGGTAATAAGTGCCCATCATGCATGTCCACTAAGCAGGAGAGTGGGGTGAAATGAATGCCCACTATGCATTGAATGCTCTGTCACCCCAAAATAGTTAGTCAGGGGTCCCCCTCCTTAAAAGCAGTGAATTTTGATTTGGAGACCTTTGATTAGCTGGTGGAGATGATTGGGCGGCATGTTAGCATGCTGGGTGCCATGTAGGCTCGGGTCTTTTCTAACTACATCATTTTGCAACCCATATCCAACTTTGATTACTTTTTTGAAATTATCTCCCTTTGACCATTTCCTTCCTTCCATGTACCTGCTTGGGAATTCATCTTCTTGAGATAGATTGGACCTTTTGAACTTTGATCTTTGTTATCCCCATTTTCAACCAAACATTCAAATTTAATTCAATTCAGTTAGAGCCAGCTGTTACCCCCATTGTTCAAATTCAATTCAATGCTTGGCTTGCCTATAATTTGGTTTCAGCTCAAGCTCATCACCTCCTCCCCTTTGTTTTCTGGTCAAAATTTCAACTTCAAACTCATCCCCAGTCAAAAGTTGTGATAAAATCTTGGAAAGGAAGAAAAAGAAGTGAATAAAATAAAATAAAAATAAAAATTAAATAATTCACTTCTTAAAAATTAAAATTTAAAAATAGAAATAAAAGGAGGTTGTGATTTTGAAAAGTTAAATGTTGTGAAATTGAAATCCACAACTCATAACCAGGTTATGAATTTCAAAAAGTGACTGTGGAGTGCAAAGGTAAATTATAAATGGTAAAAAGTATATGCAGATAGTAAAGTTATGGATGAAAGAAAGAATTGAAAAAAAGGTAAACATAACTACTTTAGTTATGTTAAGCAGCAACCAATTCTTTTTACTTCATCCTCTTTCTACATGGCAACACAGTGCTCTGCTCTGGAAATGTTACCGAAATAACTTCAATGGTTGCAGCATTTAGGACAGAATGGATTTGGGGAAAAGTATTTTTGGAGTCCCGCAATTAAAAATGATGCACAGGCGTAAAATCATGTTCCACAATTATTGTTTGCACCCTCTTTGTTGATACACAATTTAGAAAAAAGATTTGGACATCCTTTGAAGCATAAAATACAAAGGGCTTTGTAAGAAATTGGAAGCACTTTCCAGGCATGAGGTCTTCTTAACAAAATGTCTTCAGATATGTTTCATCTTATTAATGCATTGGTTCCATGATTTGCAGATTGCGGATTTGTTGAAAAGAGTTTAGAAACTTCCAACTAAATGAAATTTGATAGATGTGAGGCCCAATTCAACAATCTTTGCTAACATCTTTGTTGCCTGTGTCATTATTGAAGCTTTGTAGCTGCTCTCATGTACATGTATGCACAACTTGAAGCATAGAGAAGGTGCATGAAATTTTCACTAGAAGTTGTAATTGCAATTGCGCATACAAAAGTTTTAAGCAAAGACAAGGCATGTCAGTTATATGCAAATTGTGTAAGCATAGAGGTGGCAGATTGACAATTTCACAGAAATATTACAATGATAAGGGAATATATTTAAGGAGTGTGAATGATATTTACAGAATACCTCATTGAGCTGTCACATTTGAGAATGCAATGATCACGACATAATGAAAAGAAAATAACTTTTTTTCAGATATTGCAGCTAGGAATGCTCTTGCAGATACGTGCCAACTATTTCACAAAATGTCTGAAAGAAATATGGTCTCACACATACCATGATTGCAATGTATTCGTGAGATTATTTGTTAACAAAAAAGGCTTTAGAAACTTCTAATCAATTGCCAGGCGTAAGGCCAAGGTCTGCAAACTTTTCCGGCATCTTCCCAAAGGCATGCACAACAATGGGAGACTTGAAACAAGGTATGGACATGTACCAAAGCATGTTGGCAGGGAGATTTTGTCTAATATTACAGTTGAAATAGAAATGCTTTGGCCAATAAGTATGCAAAATGTGGAATCATAAACAAATGTCATGTCCCCTTTCTAGAGACATGTGCTTTCAAGATGGATTTGCCTATTATCGACTCTCGTAGGCAAATGGTTTGGAGAGAGAGTCATTTTTGCGGATCAGATGGTCATATTTTGCTCTTGAAGAAGTGTTATGAGGTTATATTTTATTATTATGTGTTATCGGGGCCTACATGTTATAATTTTAAGTTGAGTTGCACTTTTTATTTTATAAAATTACTTTATTATAAAAAGTGCATTATAATGAGATTTTATAAAGGATGTTTGTAGAAGTTCTAGCAACTTCTTAGAAAAAGTGAATAAATAGAGGGCTGGGCCTCTCATTTGGACATGCTTGATTTGAGATTTCCTCTACCTCTTCATTGTGAAGCCATTTGTGGTCTTTTGGATCTGCAAATACTATTCGGTCTTTGGGAACGATAACTCCCTTGGATTGGCATAACTGAGGTAGTGAAATATCTACTGAAGGGTTGCACATTTGGAGTTGGTACTCAGCCTTCTCATTGGCACTTCATTGAGAAATTGTTTGAAGGGTTTATTTTGGTTGGAATAAGGGTTTCAGATTGACCCTAGCATTGGTGAAGCATTTGGTGATTGACTGAAGACAAAATTGGCACATTTTCAGACTCTCAATCTCAGGCCCTGGATTCAGATATTTGCTCATATCTTCTCAACTTATTGGAGAACATTTTTATGCTTTTGGGAGGTCATAACCTAACCCTAGGCGCCCCCTTTAATACCTTTTTGGGGCCCTAAAAACTCTGCCATTATTTTCTAGGAGAGCCGTACCTGTACGGCCTGGTACGGCCCAGGCTGGCAGACCATCACACAGCAGTTTGGGGGCAGTTTGTGGAGGCATCCTGCGGTTTTGTTTCGGCATTCAGATGAGGGCCATTCGGATTATTTCCAGGTGCACATTTTGAAGGTTTTGAATGTCAAAAGTCTGCATTTTAATAGTTTGAACAGTCAGCACTGTCATTGCATTGATTGTAATTTCCAGTCATTAATTGCTGTTGTAATATCAGTCATCAATTATCCAATCTGAACTGGATTATGATCCATATCATAGCATTGCATTGTCAAGGGTTTGATGTATTGTAATCAGAATTGCATAGTTAGACAGTTCAATAAAATCTGCTATTGTAATTCAGTCATTGATGTGTAATTGACAAAGTAAATGAAATAGCATTGTTAGTGACTTGTCATTATTCATGTGTAGGAGCTATAACAGTCCTTGAAGTTTCAGAATTTAGTCACTGTCATACTTTGCAAATTGTAACCAGACTTTGGAAGTTTCATAATTCATTTGGCACTAAGTCTATTGCATCGATATTTAGAGTTCATTGCATTACTTTTCAATATTGGCATTGTTATGTCCAATTGATTTGATGCCCAAAACAACAATCACGTTGAAACATATCATTTCAAATCAAACAATTCAGTTGCTTGCCAAGTGTTTGACAAAATTTCTAAGTTCAGTTTGAGGATTTTAGTGGCCTTTATAGTAAGGGTCATTACAACAAAGCACCATAATTGTTTTGCAAAATGCCTCAAAGAGATGTCATTGCATTGATGGCAACTATGGAAGGCATGGACAAAATCAATTTGTTGGAGGTTTTATTGAAAATTCCAAGCTCATGCAATTTGTAGGAATAACCCAAATTCCACAATATTTGCCATTGTCCTCTCTACTAGTGCCAACGTAAGGGCATCCATCTAAGTGACAAGTATAATGGCTTTTGCAGATTTGCTGTTGTTATTTCCTTAATGGACATACATACAAAATGTGGAAGAGATGATGAAGCATGTGAGCTGCTTTTTGAAGATCCTTAAGGAGACATCTCACGAAAACCAATGTTTACAGTCAATACAAAAAGAGCGTTTGTAAAGAGGAGTTTGGAAACTATCAAGCACACAAACTTTTTGGATGAGAATCACTCAAAGAGACTCTATTTCATTGAATGCAATGACTGCAGAACAAACACAAGGCTTGTGAATTGCTTGACAAAACCCCTCAAAGAAATGCAGAGGTATACACTCGACATGTAAGATATTTGACAGAATTCTCTGAAGGAAAAGGTGGTTGCATCATGATCAATATTGCAAAAACAAAATTTGTTGAAAAGGATTAGAAGCTTTAAAGTGAATGCACTCGGTTCTAGAGTAAAACCAAGGTCTGATTCAATTCTAGAAACAAGTTCATCACTTACGAAAGCATCAATATTCAGCCAATACTCGTGATATTCTCACGTCTCAAAGTATTTTAGGAAATGACAAAAGTCAAAGTTGTATCAATGGTTACAATATTTTGGTCTTGATACAAAAGATCTTGCATTATTAAAGGTACCAAATAGCAAGTTTTGTCACAAACATTTGTGAGTTGAGCATTTTGAAATTGCCAAAGTCATATCTTATTATACTTGGTGAAAAGTTTTTGAAAGTTGAAGGATTGCGATCAAGAATGCATTCACAACCATGTCTTTTATGGTGGAAATCTTTATCTTCTGTTATGGCATGAACTCATTGGACATTAGTAAATAGAATATGGTGCAAGGTGATCTAGAACACTTGATGTCAAATTCAAGTTTAAGCAACATATGGTTCATGGAAGGAAAATGAAATCTCTAGTGGATGCAATTGGAATATGCTTCCTTGAAGATTATACATGCAAAAAGTGGATTCATATACGTAGCAACTAAATTGTTTGACATAATGCATTAAGAGGTTTCATCTTGTAGAGCATTATAATGGCAGAATACGCACAACATAAGAGTTGTTAAGAACGCTTTAAAAATTTTCAATCAAATACAATTGGAAAGTGTAAATTAAAGAACATCCTGCCTACTAGCATAGACATAGCACGTGAAATGTTCAACACAATGTCTTCAAAGAGATGAACTAAATCAATGATTGCAGGGTTTACACAAAAATAAAATTGTTGAAAATATTTTAGAAAATTCAAAGCAAATGTTAGTGATAGGTGTAATGCAAATTCTGACATAATCTCTTTGCTTGTGATAATATGGGAGCTTCTAAATAGAGTACGAGCATTCGTCTGAGCATAATGGATAGAGAAGTCATAGGGAAATAAATAAAGGGAGATTTGGTTCAAGATTTTACAAGCATTATCAGAGAGGGCTTGAACAAGAAACAAATGGAGAAAATTCCAAGAGTGTCAAAAAGGACAAAATGCAAATGTTTTTACTAACAATGTTTACTATTTTGTAGGTGATATTTGCAATATTTTTGCAAATTGAAAATGAGGAATCATTTCAATTTAAAAGTGACAACTATCACGAGTCATGGAGACAGTGTCAAATGGATGAAAAAGTTGGTCATGTTAAGAGATAGCTTCATTCGTATTGTTATTATATATATATATATATATATATATATATATATATATATATATGTATGTATATTATACAATGTTAATAATGAAGAGTTGTGATATTTATATTATATTATTATCATTATTATATTATTAATATAGTAATGATAATATTATAATGCAATGATATATATTATATTATTGTAGTTAATTATATATTTATGTTAATTATGGTTATAGTAGACAATTATGGTTATTACCATAATTGTCATATTATATTATTATATGGTCATGACTCTTCAAGACGTGACTATTCAAAAGATATAAATATATATCAATGGCTGGTGAAAAGATCAATCACAATGGTAATCTATTTCACTACAGCAGCCACTTGTATTTTCTATAGGACGATCCAGATTTTACAACATGGTATCAGAGCTTAACCTATAGGAAATATATGGCATGTCTCAAGACTAATAGTGACAGTCAACTAATATATATGGCATGGTGAGAAAGTACAGCGTCGGGTATAGTCTGTTGGTTGAACACAAAGGCAGGAGACTTATATACAGCCAGGGAGTCGCCATTTAATCAACACCTTCAATATAGACTTCGTCCACATTCTAGCCTCTATTCATGTGACTACTATGATCTGGCTTTGGCGACTCAGCAAAAGATATGCGATTTCAATATTAGTGATTGATGTATGCACGATGATTTTTCATTGAAGCTGTGATAGCAACAATACTTATTTTATGAGTTGTGTGATCTACTATCCAGCGAATTCACACTGATAGCAATCTGTGATTGGTGATCTCACTCAACGATATTCCTAATTCTACTTGGTGTGGCGAATACACTTGGATATTATCTACTATCGTTGCGATAGAAACGATTCATCAAACATATCAGCGTGCCTTACACTTAGATGAAACATATCAGTCTATATATTGCGATCTCATAGCAGTGATCTCCCGCAGCGAATAGATTCAGGCAATTCTCTAATTAGCGAATAATATATTCGCTCATACTCTGTGACTCATACATACTATAGTGGCTGGGTGACATAGTGATTCCTCCGAATGTTGCGATTGGTACATTGATATATACTATGATATTATTTTTGTGACCAATAACAGTGTCTGGTTCACTTTCATTGGCGATTGACACATACATTCTTTGGTGTCTACATCTGCGATACATATTGTGATTGTCATCCTGAATCTGAGATATTTCTTGATTGTGGGATTAGTCTTCTACAATTCTGAGATTTTCTTCGTAAATTAGTGATCCTTAGCATATCACTTAAAACAATATTTGACAGGAAGAAGATACGAGTGGCATATACACTCAGCCAGCGAATAGCCGTATATGAGCAAGGAAAGTCATCGAATGTGCTGTGAACAAGACTCTGCTCTAGACAGTGAACCAGTTAGACAGTGAATTCAAATTGATTCTTGACATAACAATTTCAGCGATAAGCAGCGATCTACATCAGCAAATGATTCTATCTGCAGATATAAGCTAATATCTTTGGTGATCGACATATTCTATGACTGCAATCAAATTCATATATCCAGCGATTTACACTCACATAAATCTGATATCTTCTATTCTCACAGCGAACACATAAAAGGAGAAATCCGTGTCAAATACATCAGCTTCTGTTTGACATTTCCAGAATACCACATCAATTGTATTTTGATAGTTGATTTGACTGCAATCATTTGAATATACATGAGGGTCTAATTTATGGTGGACATACCTTGTGGATCTAGCTCACACATATTCAGTGCATCAACACTCATCAGAGATATAATCCTAGATCTGACTGTGGTTAATTCAGAGATTATCTTCAGCATTTTGATTATCAAAATCATCAAGAGAATGAATACGACAAGACCAACCATCAGGGGAAAAATAACATTAGAAAGATAATGGAATTATATTTAAATGGAGTGACAGTAAGTGGCATCATTAAACAAGAATTGCTATTCATTACATCATGATTAAATGGTCGACCAGATTGTTATTGGCACAGAAAGCTGCATAGCAAAAAGGATTCCATCGACCATGGTCAACATGTATTATTAATAGCAGCGGTCTGCTCACTGGAGACAAACAACGTTGAAGGAAGAGATCATCGACTTAAGGAAGAAAGCACATAATACTCTATAAACAGCAATATAGAAGATATACATACCCAGATCAGCCACAAGTATTGTGGTTTAATATGCTGATCTTGAAGATTTCATAAGAATCGTGAAGTGAGTTTTTGTAAAGTTAATGAAGACCTTAAAACAGAATTATGAAGCATATTGAAGATAATTTTCCTTGAAGACTTTGTGATCACTTTATGAAAATCTTATGATCAGATTATAGAAGACATTTTATTAAAATTATGGAAGAAAATATTATCAAGATAATTGACATTGCATTTGCCACATTCTCAATTGGTCTTAAGTGTAAGATTAATAGAAAGAAGAACTTTTGCAAACGAATTTGAAGAAAATTAACACAAGGATCAGAATGAAAACGATATGTTATGAAGAAGGACAATGGGTATGAGTATTGTATTAATGGGCTCACCTTACAAAAGGAATACTTGAAAATATTTGAAAAGGATGAAAGTATATGAAATCTAGATTCAGAGGGAGTTTGACATCTTCAGAAAGGTCAGAAGTTGGCGAAATTTTAGCTTCGAAGGAAACATATGATTCAGTCAACTTATGACAAACTCGATCATATTGATTGAGAGGGAGTTCACTATTGAAGGTAAAACAATTCTGAGATTATAGTAGTGGGAACTTGTGGATAGAATCGCCTATGAGATGCACGTGGATAGAATCCTTGATTAAGGCATTTCATACATCATGAGACTAAAGATCATACTAGAGGTCTTTATTATCTTCCCTCAAGTCCAAGAGGGAGTGTTAATGTTGTGGCCTTGGAAAAGATTATTCGTATTGGTTCTCTCAAGAAGGAAGGTATGAAGTGACATCTTGTAGTGACATTGAGTTTAGTATATAAACAAGCTATGCCTTCGTGACAAAGGGAGAAGTTAAAAGATTTGTATCAGTGGACATTCGAGGATCTTGATTCAGAGGGAGTAGACCATGTTTTGTTGGTTCTCTAGTAATCAAGAAATTATAACAGACAATTATGGTTATTACCATGTGAGAAGGTTATATGTCAAAGAGAGAAGCTAGAAGATCAAATTAAGTTGGCACCCCAGGATCTTGGTCATACAAATTCAGAGGGAGTATAACTTGTCAAGATGGTGTATACTTTGTAATCTCAGAATTCACCAAGACTATGAGATCGTGCAAACAAATGTAATTCAGTGGAGGTATATCCTCACTAAAGAACAAACAACCGATACTCTTACGAAGCATCTTGCTAGAAAGAAGATTGTGTACCTTCAGATAACCTTGGTATGTTGAGGAATAAAGCCTTATTAGGTGAAAAGAAGGTATCCTGAATGCTATGTTATTACTTGTTGTGCAATAACTATATCGTGGTTGGACAACATTAAGTTGTTGGTTTCAAACTGTCATGATGTGTTCCGGACTATATTATGTTCATGGCTAGACAACATTGAGTTGTTGGTTTTAAATTGTCATGACTGAGAGGTTGACTTGAATTTTTTAATAATTCTTGTCTTTGATAGACAATTCTAAGGTGGAAGTCTTGATTTCCACTCTCTGGATGAGCCATAGTGTATCCACCCTTTGAGAAGAGTCAAGGTGACTTTATGGGTTTTTTATTCATGAATAAATGTAAAAAAAAATGCATATTGCAATATTGTGTAAAAATGATCATTTGTGTGTGGGTTAACATTTCAAGGTGACGATCTTGTAAATAGTTAACCAAAGTGTCAAGATAGACTACTTAAGTGTGTGTCCCGACTATGCGGAGATCTTGACTCTTGTTAATACTGGTTGCGTAATAACGAAACCATATCATGATAGACTACTTAATTGTGTGTCCCGACTGTGTGGAGATCATGATATTCAAGTCTATTTTCATGACGAGACTACATTAACTTGTGTGTCCCGATGTGTGGATGTCATGATAGACTTTTGATATTTAATACTCACTCGCTAAGAGGGAGTGTTAAGAGATAGCTTCATTCGTATATATATATATATATATATATATATATATATATATATATATATATATATATATATATATATATATGTATGTGTGTATATTATACAATGTTAATAATGAAGAGTTGTGATATTTATATTATATTATTATCACTATTATATTATTAATATAGTAATGATAATATTATAATGCAATGATATATATTATATTATTGTAGTTAATTATATATTTATGTTAATTATGGTTATAGTAGACAATTATGGTTATTACCATAATTGTCATATTATATTATTATATGGTCATGACTCTTCAAGACGTGACTATTCAAAAGATATAAATATATATCAATGGCTGGTGAAAAGATCAATCACAATGGTAATCTATTTCACTACAGCAGCCACTTGTATTTTCTATAGGACGATCCAGATTTTACAACAGGTCATTTGATCCAGTTGGAATGGATTTCTTTGAGGGCCAAGTTGTTCACGATTACAACAAGACATATTTCGCTTCAACAAGACCAATATCTTAAGTTCTCTTTTTGATGTAAAAGATTTTAACTTACCTTTTTGTAAAAGTGACTTATGACTTGTCATAATTGAAGGTTAGAAAATAGATCTTATTTGTGCAAAATTGATGTAAATCCTAACGAGCTAAGGTTTATTATTTTCAAAATCAAATGTATTTCAAAAAGGTCGTTAGGGGGTAGTTATCAAGTAAGTTACTAGGTAGTTATCCTACAAGCCTATAAATTCAAGGCTTTTGGTATTGTACAAGGAGGGGGGGGATTCTTACAGAGGGGGATACTCTGGAGAAATCTCCAAAGAAACTTTTGGCTTGACATTTTGTACTCAAAGCTTTTTGAACCTATATATTTCAAGAGGACAATAAAGAATGCTTTTAGTTCGTATGTCTAGATGTATTTTTGAGTTATCATTATTGATTTATTGTATGTTAAGTTGGTAATGTCTTTGTGTATTTTTGGAATCCATTGGTTTCTGATTCAAATGACATATGTAATTGATGAAGCACAATCATGCCTTGGTACCTTGGTTTGAATGTGATAAGATAACTTATTTCCTTGTATGTTGAGATTTGTTATCTTTATTTCATTATTGCATATTCAAACTTATTATGTGCTCAAACCCCCTTGTAATCTATTATCAGTTGTGAATCCCAAATTGTATTCGTATGTCTATTGTTGAGGTTTATGTTATCTATTTCTTTAGTTTTGTTTTGTACTTTCAGGTGAAAAGTACACAGAAAATTACAAACACCCCCATCATATGAGGGAGATGCCCCTCTCAAATGCAGAGGAAGATTGCAATTTGATCGTGATCTGGTTGCAATCTCTCTAACTGTTGGTACAGTTGTCATTGCTCACAACACAACCAGGGTCAGTTTTGAAGAAGTACTCAGTGACAAATTTGTTTTCCAATAGATTTTTGGTGACTCTACTGGGGATATGAAATGTTGGTGCATGATATTCCTTAGAAATATGAAGGTACCTTCTTTTGAATGAAGGTTGGCGACTTTGTCTGAAAGGCCAAATTCAAAACAATAGTTTGGTACAAACAAAAATTGGAAATTTACAGTCAAAGTGAAAGTGAAAGTGATGATGAAGATTATCCTTATCAAAAGAAGTTGATTCTTGATGAACCCATACAAGTCGACTTCTTGAAGAGTTTTTATGGTGGCATGAAGTTTGTTCTTGAAAAGATTTATCCTTACTCGCTTGAAACTTTGCGAAAAATTGAGGAAATAGAAGGAACATAGAGTCATCTTCTTGCTTGTGATCAATTATGTGAATTAGTGGAAAGGAAAAATAATGATGAGAAAATTGATACTTCTCTTGTACCTGTCACTCATAGAGATGAAACTCTTGATGATCCTAAACAAGTCAACTTCTTAAAGAGTTTTTACAGTGGCTTGCACCTTGTCCCAGGAAGGTTCACCCTTCTTTGCTTCAGACTCTACAAAATATTGAAGATAAAGATAGAAGAGAAAACCAATTTCTTGCTCATCCACTTGAATTAGTAACAAGCAAAAAAAATGGAAATAAAAGAGGTCCTTATCTCCTCCTTGCTGCTCCAAAGAATCAAGATCTTGACGATCCTAAACAAACATAGTTTTTGAGAAGCTTTTACAACAATATGCAGCTTGATCCTTATAAAATGCATTCTTCTTTGCTTTAAACTCTACAAAATATTGAAGATAATGACAGAAGAGAAAACCAATTTCTTGCTCATTCACTTGAATTAGTAACAAGCAAAAATGATGGAAATAAAAGTGGTCCTTATCTCCTCCTTGCTGCTCCACAAAATCAAGATCTTGATGATCGTAAACAAACATAGTTTTTGAGAAGCTTCTACGACAATATGCAACTTGATCCTGATAAATTACATCCTTCTTTGCTTCAAGAATTGAAAAAGGTTGAGCAAAAAGATGAGAGTGAGAATTCTTTTCTTGTTGATAAGATCCATTGCAATCAAAGTCTCGAAAGAGATTTACCACAATATGCATGCATCGAAGATGATAAAGTTACATCTCCTCGTAATGATGCAGGTAAAGGGAAAGATCTAAAAGATGTTAGAAAAATTGAAAAAGAAGATTGCATTAAAGCTTATGACCATTGTAGTGTTTTTTGTAGCAAAGAAGAAACCTTCCACCAACTCGAAAACAAGGAGCTTGAAGAAGAGATATCAAATGCTCTTCAAACATGCAAGCAGCCCAAGATTGCAAAGAATGATGAAGAGATGTATAAAGATGAACTAGATATTATTTTTATTCCAAGTTGGTGTCTTGATGCTTCCGATGACGATTTCCTATGTGGAGAAGATATTCCTATTCATCCATCATTGATTATTGAGGATGATAGCTCTGTTGATGAAATCAAACCTTCAAAATCTATCACACAATCTTGTGCTGCTATGACTAATGAAGAGGCAATCTCAAGTGAAGTGTTGCAGATATCTTCTTTTGTTTCAGAAATTAAGACCTTTGCTTGAAGATATTGGTGAACCTTTATTGAGTAGCATAATTGATAGAAAATTGAAAGGTCAATTCCAAGGGGGCAAAGAGGAAGCATCAAGCAATCTTCTCCAAACTTTCATGCAAATAGGAGACGAAGCCTTCTAATTTCATGAAGAGTGTAATGAACAAGAATCAGTAAACCAAGAGAACATGAATAGCAATGAATATGTTGAATATGAAAGTTGTGAGGATATATTAACGAATATTCCCGTTTTGATTGAAGCACGATCTATGTTCAGTGGAGCATCCAAAGTTCAAAGCAACTCTCTCTTTGAATTTTTAAATTTGGAAGACAACCTTATATGAGAGGATATTTTTGGGAATTGTACCAACAATGAAGCAAGGGACGAGGTAATCAAAGATATAATGAAAAAGCCCGATGAAGTTAACTTGCATGGTGTTTCTATCACAAATTGGTTTTTAAAGGCTTCAGATAATGATTTCCACCATGGTGAATGGACGTACCTCAATCCTCTAATAGGTGATTCCCAAGCCAAGATTCATAAATCAGATTCAACATTTGCACTGACACAAGTTTCATTATGTCACAAATTGTATGAAGGTTGTCCAATTTGTGGGATAATCTCTTCCAAGACAAATCATCAAAAGCATCTTCAGATAGATGATAATGATATGCCTAACAAGATGTTAGAAGTTATGGCCAACAATGTGATATCAATGGGATTTGAGAATGTTCAAAGATTTATGATGAGAAATGGTTGTTTGGTTAACTGATATTTTTTTTTTTCTCATCTCATATATGTCAGTTTTGTCAACTGACTGAGCTCATAGTTAGGTAGTCCTAGCTTAGTGGCAATCTTTAAGTTTCCAACTCTAAGAGATGAGTTTGAGCAACTTAGGGAGATATGTGAAGTTTGAGTAGAAGGCAAGCATGTGGGAGTTGTGAGGAGAAGAAGGTTGCCTTTGAAATTTTGTCAAAATTGCAACCCTCAAGAGGCTTGTGTGCAAATTGTAAACTTGAAGAGAGCAAAAATTGAAGACAACAATGAAGTGGGAGACAAAATTGGGGTTCAAGAAATTGAGTGGACAAGTGAAGGTTGAAGGCATGAACATGATATAAAAGGGGAGTCAACATTTAACATGTTGAAGGAAGACCTACTTGGGCGGAGCCCAAGAGAGGGTGGAGTTCCACCTTCTGTGGGGCTCTGGAGCTGAAGAGAGGTTGACTTTCCACCTTTTGTTGGGCTCCATGCCCAGCTATTTCCCAAATTTGCCCAGCCTCTAGAGAGAAATCAGAACATGATGAGACAATTATGGCCAGTCATAAGTGAAGATTTGGCACTTGTGGGGCGAATTTTGAAACTTGGATGTCATACAGGCTGCTGAAAATGAAGAAAAATCAGAGGTAATGTTCATTGGTACAATCTTGAAATGGTAAGTGATTTGTTGTTAAGGACAATAAAAAATGGGAGGAAAATTAGTGATAAAGTTTGAAAGTTTGAACAAATTCAACATGTTTTTGAAGACAATAAATCTGGCCTGAGCCCGAAGGAGAGTGGAATTCCACCCTCAGTTGGGCTCCATGATCACATCACCCCCCACATCTTGATCTAAATTTTCTTAACACTCGCACAAATGATTGGAACTTGAAGGCGTTTGAAGAGGGAAAACAAAAAAATTCAGTTTTGTGAACACATTTGACACAAGTTGGAGATTGGTATGACACTTTGCTTGGGTTGAGCCCAAGGAAGGGTGGGATTCCACCTTCCTTGGGGCTCTTGAGGCCAAGAAGAAGTGGAATCCTGCCCTTCTTGGGGCTTCACGCCTATGATCTCCCCACCAATCTTGCCACTTAGTGTGTTTTGCAATCAAAATCAAGGGCTCCCAAGCAACTTGCACACAAGATCGTAGGTTCAAGAGTTGAAAATGTGAAAATGATCATAAAACAAAATGGAAAATTAACTTGCAAATCATATACACAAAGTTGAAATATGGAAACTTAAGGCCAAAAACATGAAAATTGAAGACAAGGGATTGTACGTTTGAAATCTGTGCACACATCTTGGGCACGTTTGAAATCTGTGCACACATCTTGGGTTCGTTCGAAATCTCTGCACACACCTTAGGCTCCATGCAAAGCGAATATCACTCAATGCTGGGCCACATGGATTAAATGTTGAATTTCAAATCTAATAAATTTTTGCCAATGGGTGAGGTTGGCCTTTGAATGAAATTCTAATTGTTTAAACAAATAAATTTCATTGACCAATTATATAGGCAGGTAAGCCTAGTCAAGAGACATGGCTTTTCACCTTGTAGCCACTTATATATAGGGGGAAAAACATTTCATTTTTACCATTTAAACAAGCAGATCAATCTCCTAATAGGCAGAAAACTTCTTAGGTCTCATAAGCAGTGATTTATCATGCATGAAGCCAACAATTTTTGGTGATTAAAAGGGCAATTTTGACGATGTTCCAAAAGACAAATCTCTGATTTTGTCAAAATCAGATTTGAAACTAGCAAAAAGAGAGAAATCTGGGCCAGATATTAGAAAAAATCAGACCTTAGAAAGTTGAGAATTCTTAATCAAATAGAGGAAAAGTTGATTTAAAGCTCTAGATGTAATTTCATATCATGTAAGCTCTCAGATTTCTTCAACATTTGTACTTATCATTTTGTTAGCTTGATAAAATTTCTCTTTTGTTTTAACAAGGTAATTATGAAGGAGGGAAGGCTGAATTGAGATTCATTCATTGGAGTAGATTAGAAGATCAGAGCATGGATGGTATGCAAACCCTCCATCATCACACAAACAAAAGATGGTGGTAGGATCAAGTTCAAAACTTCAAGCAAGAAGATGCTCGAGGACAAGAAAGATAATGCTCAAAGTTGAAAGTGCAAATTCAAGGCAAGATCAAGGTGGAGTTCAAGAAGGCAAAGGACAAGGAGAGGAAAAAATCATCAACTTGAATTTCCTCTGGAAATCCAAGTCACTTTGAAAGATACAAGTGCATGAAGGCTTTATCACTTCAAGAGGATTGAGCTCAAGGCACCAAAAGAGACATTAAGTCATTAAGTTTTCAAGTGCAAGAAAGTTCAAAATCATGGCAATGAGAAGATTTTCACAAGGATGGATAAAATTTGAGAAGATGAAGCAATTTAAGAATACGCCATTAGAATTGAAGGCTTGATAATGATGAGTATCAAGAGATATTTCCTCATCACCAAAGGTATTGATCAAGTCTATGGGATAAGAATGTTGAAGTGGTGCCCACTTGTCTTCAACTAATTAGGAGGCTCCAGTTACACGTGTTCAAACATATTCAATCATATTATGCCAAATGTACATGTGGAAGGCTTTTAGCACCTCTACCTTATCTATTTTCTCATTGGTTCTCAAAGGCATTGTAATTTTCTCGTTGGCCCATAGGATGACACCTTCATGTAATTGGATGATAGTGGTGGCAACCCTAAGTAGGGTTTGTAATGGATGAATTTTGGCCCTTTATCTTGAATTGATCTTGACCCTTCATTGTACTTGAACAAAACTGTAAAGAGCCAAGGCCTTCTCATTTGTAACTCATTAGATTAGAGGAGGATAAACTAAAGAGTAGAGTAGGAGAGGAGACTTGTTGAAATTGCTGCCATAATGCTATCAAAGTAATTATCGATTCATTGTTGGTCTTCATGGTGGATTACTTGTGTTGCTTTGGAATTGCATGATTTCTTTAATTCCGCACTTAGAGTAAATTAGAAATAGTATTTAGTTGAATGGAAGTGATTTTGGATGCATCTTTGGTGAACTCGATTAGACCAAACCACTAGCTGCTTGCTGATTGTAAGTATGTCTTGTGTGGTCGAATGACATTTATATGAACTTAACTTTGATTATTGCTGGCATGTTGATATGCATCGATGGCTAGTGTTAATGGAAGGGTGGTAGTTTTAACATCTTACATTTACCTTAGTAGATTGCACTAGCTTGGTTGATGTCGATGGCTAAACGAAGTCTAGTAGAGTCACAACGACATCCACAATTTATTACATTGTACGAGTTAGATTAGATTTCTAGATCCCTTTTTGTTGCAGTTTATTTGGTTGGAAGTGATTAAAGAAGTTAAAGTCAAGTTCATATCCATTGAATGAAAAACATAAGTCACTTTGTAATAACCAACGTATCATATCATTAAAACTGAGTAAGTCCACAATAAAGAAGGAACCTTGAGGTTGTCTCATTTGATCACACAATCCATTTACATTGTTTAGCATATGAGCACCCTTATTGAAGAGAGAGTTGGAAATTTGGTATTTCGTCTTGGGATATCAAGTCTTCAGTTCTACATGTTGTAGTGGAATAAAAGTCACATCAACATAAATTGGTGCTAGAAGGAGGGTTTGAACAAAGTTCATTCGCGGGGATATCAATAGGAATGAGCTTTCAAGTTACGTTTGAGATTTTCAAGTTACGTTTCAGATGAGAAGATCTCTTCAAAAGTGAAAATCCAAAAAAAGTGAAAAAATTGAAAAATACAAAAAAATTGAAAAATCAGATAATCCAAAAAGAAAAGGCTTCTCAATGGATGGGCACCACTACAATAGTTTGCAGGTTGGTGGTCTTCCAATTTGGTTTAATTTGAACAAGCAATTACATCCACTGGGATTATCTCAACTTGCATTGTCAGGACAATGTAGAATACATGGCACTAATGAGCATGAGGAAATGCATTGTTTGGTATTTCTTGTGAAGGTGGAATTGGTAGTGCAATGTAGAATTTCTTTTTTAGATGTGCATAAGCCAGTGGTACTTGTCAAATCAGAATCAAAAGTCCGTGAGTTCAAAGAAAAGATCAAGAGGAAACCAAGAAACAAATATGAAGGAAATACTTGGCGCCAACATTGGTGTACCTCACATAACCTCTCACATTCAAAATCTACTTGACCATCATGCCAAGATACCATCAACCTAGTCAAGTTTCAAATGGGGTGGTATGAGGAATCGTCAATGGAAGAAAATGAGGATGGCAGTCAGCAGTCAAGTTGAATATCAAAAGAGGGCCATGTTGCATCGCCATCCAAGGAAAACGACTTGCAAGAGGATGGTGTGGTTGAGCATAATGACTACGACAATTAAGTGGAAGATGAACTTTCATGCATCACATTACATGAGAAAGGTATTGAAAAGAAAATCAAGGAGGCAATTGGTTTCATCCAAGGAAGAGAAAGGATATCAAGCAAAGATCAACATTTAGAAACACTTGAGGAATTACAAGAAGATCATTACAAGTTTGAAGAAGAAGAAATCCTTGGTGAAATTTCATCTATGATTCAAGAGGAGATTCTCAAGAATGAATTGCAAGAAATCCCAAGTGTCCTTGAAGAAGAAGATAGTCAAGGGGACAATTGAATGAAGAACTTCAAGTTATCACCAATGAATCCAAATATGAAGAGCAATTTGGCAAGGCAATACAAGATGCCATTACCACCATATTCTTTGGAGGGGGTGCTGAAAGATCTCATAGAGGAAGTGCAAATGGAATCATTGCCTAAGACATCTCAAGACAAACAAGTTGTTGCAAGTGGCATGATTCACCATCAACTTCGACCTCTAGAGGCCTTCCCACTTGAAGTGCTATTCGATGATCAACTCATGAAAATGTTTGAAGATCCTCCCGTCAGTTTTGAAGACCCCATGCTTGATGAGTATATATATGAAGAATTGCAAGGTTAAAGAAAAATCAATTGGCAATCACATGTCAGATAAAAAAGCCTCATGTATTTGGCGAGAATATGCAAGATTTGTTGAGAGATGAACAAGTTGCTCCCATGGAAGAAAAGAATGAAGAACATTTCAGGGGGGTGCTATAGTTTGATAATGCATTTGAACAACTTGAAGAAATATTTGAGGGACAAATCATCAAAGAGTCCTTGATTTTCGAAGATATGTTGACTGAGAGGCACAGGGATGCATGGTTCATGTTACACAATGACAAGCCTCCCATAGCAATATTCCATGGATTTGATTTCAAGATTGATCCTGCCTTGATTGCTCATGAATATGATGTTGATGCTAGTGGGAGGATCCACCACCAACTTGGACGTCCTGAAGTTGTGGATGAGTAACAAAGATTTGAACAACAATTCCCATTCGAAGTACACCAGGTTGTTTCTTTCCTTGCTTTTAATGTTGAAAGTTATGAAGGTTATTATTTTGATTATGGAAATTTAGGAAGGACAACTTGTTTGTGGATTGACCATGGCCCATATGAATTGCCTCAACTATTAGTTTTACATGACAGTTTTCTTGAATTTGAAAATGGGGTAGTAATTTTTTTCAGAGTACAAGGATAAGTTTGCAAGATTGAGAACCATCACCCAAGCCTTGTTGCTCTCGAACATCCTAAGAAACCATGTTAGGTCATGCATATAGTAATTTTTTTTCAGAGTACAAGGATAAGTTCGCAAGATTGAGAACCATCACCCAAGCCTTGTTGCTCTCGAACATCCTAAGAAACCATGTTAGATCATATGCATATATATCTGTCTTTTGAGTATTATCCCTTTGGAGTCTTGTACATAGTCAGAGTAGGGTTGTCTTGAACCGTTTAGTTCAAGAAGTTTGGAATAGGTTTCCTTTCTGTCAGTTAGTTTAGTCGTCTTAGGAGCCAGGAAATTAGTTTTCTTTGAGTCATTTGACTTGGGATCTTTAGTGGCTCTGGTCTGTAGTATCCCTTAAAGGAGATGCTAGGAGTTAGCCTCTTAGGAGATGCCCTCTTAGGAGATGCTTTTTGGATGCCCTTTTCCAGAAGATGCCTTTTTAGACAGTAAATTTTCGACCAACTGTCAAACTTGTTCAACTTTTCGGATATAGAATGGTATTCGAAAAGTTGAACAAGTTTGGCAGTTGGTTGAAAATTTACTGTCTGAAAAAGCATCTCTTGGAAAAGCATCTCTTGAGAAGGCAACTCATGAGGTAAGTGAAAAAGCACCTAAAAGAGGAAAAATCAAAAAAGGCATCTAGTTCCAGATCTGACATGACAATAAAAAAAGCATCCATCTCCAGAAGAATGAGCAAAAATGACTAAGTTTGAAGCATCAAAAGGTGGAAAAAGTATTGAAAAAGCATGGAAAGTTGTGAAGATTCTTGATTCTTATCTAGGAAAAGATGTGAAAATTCTTGGAAAATCCTTTTCTAGTATCAATTTTATTAGAAATCTTTAAAAAAAATTGTTGAAAAGAACTCTGATGGAAGCGTGCTGATTACTGAAATTTGGCCGAGCTTGAAAACTTTTAGGATCTTCTAAAATCTGGAATCTCCATTATAACTCTTGGAGATTTGAAACCACTCTCAAACAACCTGACACTATTTATATAAAATCTAACTTAAAGTATAATTTGAATTATGCTTAAATGTTATATTTTATATACAAGGAAAGTTGAAAAAAACACTGTCATGAACAAAATCTACTACCAAGGCACATTTGCGCCCTAGAGCGCTGTTAAGGTTTTAGGATCATTGCAAATGTAATAGCACTATTTGATTGTACGTGTTTTCCAAATGCATCAATCTCTTGTATATATACAAGGCAAAGACAAGAAGAGACATGTCCCTCCATGAGACCTATCTATTCATTAATCTAATTTAATTAACTATATAGTTATTATAAGAATAAATATAGATTAACTATATATATATATATGCATATTAATATATAAAATAATATTAATTATTATATATATTAATATATATGTATATGTAATAAATCATTTCTCATAATAATCATATAGTCAGTTTTATTTATCTGACTGATGCTACATACATCAACACTCCCTCTTAGCTAGGGAGGATAAATCAATCCAATGTCAACACTTATGACACCTGATAGCATCAACCCTAAGATGTAAGCAATAGAAGCATCATCCTCATGATGTAATCAATAGAAACATAGTCTCAAGATGTGGATTGCCTCCATCGGCGATTCTATCCACAAGCTCTCGTGTGGATTGCCTCCATCGGCGATTCTATCCACAAGCTCTCAGGTGGATTGCCTCCATCGACAATTCTATCCATAAGCTCTCATGTGGATTGCCTCTATCAGCGATTTTGTCTACAAACTCATGAGCTTTAGTGTGGATTGTCTCTATCGGTGATTCTATCCACAAGTTCCGAGGTGGATTGCCTCAATCAGCGATTCTATCCACAAGCTCTTGTAAGGATTGCCTCCATCGGCGATTCTGTCCACAAAGTCACGAGCTTTAGTGTGTATTGCCTCTATTGGCAATTTTATCCACAAGTTCCCAGGTGGATTGCCTCAATCGGCGATTCTATCCACAAGCTCTTGTGTGGATTGCCTCCATCGGCGATAACTCACGAGCTTTAGTGTGGATTGCCTCTATCGATGATTCTATCCACAAGTTCCCGGGTGGATTGCCTCAATCGGCGATTCTATCCACAAGCTCTCATGTGGATTGCCTCCATCGGCGATTCTATCCACAAACTCACGAGCTTTAGTGCGGATTGCCTCTATCGGCGATTCTATCCACAAGTTCCCAGGTGGATTGCCTCAATCGGTGATTCTATCCACAAGCTCTTGTGTGGATTGCCTCCGTCGGTGATTCTATCCACAAACTCACGAGCTTTAGTGTGGATTGCCTCTATCGGCGATTCTATCCACAAATTCTATCTATTATGATCGGTTTCAGCCATCACAAGATATCTATTACAATAGAAGGTCAAGTTATTGTAAGATCGTCACCTTACAATAACTTTTACAAATACAATTGATAATAATTTGGAAGTCGTCACTTCTTTATGATTTACACAGGGGGCAAGCCTATTAAAAACATTCATGATTCATTAGTATAATAACCAATTTTATCAAGTTTACCTCATAAATGTTTCACCTTCAATAGTGAACTCCCTCTCAATCAATATGATCAAGATTGTCACAAATTGACTGAACCATCTACTCCCTCTGAAGCTCAAGTTTAGCAACTTATTGAACTCTTTTGAAATATCAGACTCCCTTTGCATCTAGTCTCAATCATCTATTTGTTTGCAAGCATCAAGTTCTTTCTCCCTTGAATGCAATTATCTTGTGCTCCTGCCCTAAAGGTATGTCAGAGAGATTACAAATAGCTCACTAAACTATCTCGACCGTAAATACCAATGATAGAAGCATACAATATTTTACTAACCAATAGTATAGCATGAATTACAAACTCAAAAATTATGTGCATTAATAAAACATGAAATACTTATCTTTTATAAATTTCAAGTATTTCATTCTGTAAGGTGAGCCCATATAGAAAATATCATGCAAATTCACAGAATGATGTCGTCATTCTCGAACATTACTAGAATTATTCACATGACTTGTCTTGAATATCCAAAGGTTCTATACACTATGAAAACCTTTAATTTTATCGGATCTCCTTTCAAGTGGTTAGGCTTTTAAAGAAGGAACCTCGCTCTTTTACATATTTTTGCATATACCTGTACATAGCTGGTCATAACTTTTGAACTTGACATTTTCTCTCCATCGCTACGGTGAGATTCTTCTAAATTTGTTTATCACCAACATATCCAAAATTCAGCGAAATCCAACGGTGCATTTGTGAGATATGGTCCTCGTATTGAGACTGTATTTTCTGAGACAGTCACACATTCACCATCAACAAACCACTCTCTTACATTTGCAACTTGGCTCTGATACCATGTTAAGGTTTTAGGATCATTGCAAATGTAATAGCACTATCTGATTGTATGTGTTTTCCAAATGCATCAATCTCTTGTATATATACAAGCCACAGACAAGAAGAGACATGTCCCTTCATGGGACATGTCTATTCATTAATCTAATTTAATTAACTATATAGTTATTATAAGAATGAATATAGATTAACTATATATATATGCATATTAATATATAAAATAATATTAATTATTATATATATTAATATATATGTATATGTAATAAATCATTTCTCATAATAATCATATAGTCAGTTTTATTTATCTGACCGATGCTACATACATCAACAAGCGCTAATCTACTAGGGTCATGGATTCATGTCCAAGGCACAAATACCCCCACTAGGCCTGAGACGCACCCTAGAGCACCAATTTCAACAGGTCATGGAAATGTTAAAAAATAACAAAATTCTCCACTTGGTCTAGTTTGCGCCTTAGAGCGAGCGCCATTACATGATGAATAAAGAAAATCCACAAGGTGGAAAATCCTCCTAAAGAGTCAACTTGCGCCACAAAGCACTAATGCAAGGTCATGGAATTTGTCGCAAAGGATAAAATCCTCCATAAGGCTTAGGTTGTACTCATAGGCTCAAATCCATGGGGATCATGGATTCCCTCTCCAAGTGAAAAATCCACCACATGAAGTCAAATATGCCCTCGAGTGCAAATTCTTTATGGTGAAGGAAAATTCTTCAAGGCACAAAATCCACCACCAAGGCACATGTGTGTCTAAGAGCGCTAGAATACAAACCTCAAGGAAAATGGGTTGAAATTCAAGATTCCACCACCCATTCTAATTTACGCCGAAGGTGATATGGCAAAGATTGATTTGATGAAAATTAAAGGAGGTGGAAATTTATCCAAGTGTTGAAACAATATGCCCGTGTTCATCAATGCCCAGGGAAGAAATTGCAAAGATGGATTTAAAATTGGGCCAAGCATAGAAAATTAAAGATTGAAATTGCAAAGATTGGTTTGAAATTGGTTAAATGTGGGAAATCCAAGGTAAGGTCGTGGAATTTAATCAAAAGTTGGAAATAACTTAATTGCCTACCTATTTGAACTCCAACCTCTCCAAGTGTGTGCCCATGAATGAAGCTTGTTGGTGAAGTTAAATGCCTTGAAGGGATTTTTTTTGGAAAAACTAAAAGCAAGAGGCGTGTGAATTTTGGAGAGAATTTCTAGAGAGAGAAGGTGTGGAATTTTGAGAAAAAGAATTCTGAAGCGGATTTGAAAAATCAAGAGGGAAGCACGAGAATTTTGAAGAGAGGAGTTTCCAGAGAGAGGGCTTGAGCTTTTAAGAAGGAAGATCAATTTTCAAGTATATCTTGAATTTCCTTTGGAAACCCAAGATCAAAAGCCAGAAGGTCAAAGTTCAAGTACATCTTGAATTTCCTCTGGAAACCCAAGATCAAAAGCCAAAAGGTCTAATCTATCTCAAGAAGATGAATTCCCAAGCAGGTACATGGAAGGAAGTGTTGTGAGGTTTTCACACCATCACCCCAATGCAAATGGGGACCCCCTTTTTTTTCTTTAGTAGGAGTAGTTATCTTAGGTGGTAGCAATTTTTAAGTCTCCAAGTCGAAGAGTAAGTTTGAGCAATTTTGGGCTTGCTCGGAAGTCAAGTCTGTTAGGGTTGTGCACGAAAGTTTGGCTAAGCTAGCTAGGAGATGGAGTTGAAACCAAGTGATTCTAAAGGAAGTGAGTTAGAATCATTAGAAAATCCTTGTTCTGCTTCAATTTGACCTTAGAAAGTTAGGAGATGTTGTGGGAGGTAACACTGCTGAAGGCGTGTTGAATCCTGAAATTTGTTTAAGTCTGAATTTTTTTGGAAATTCCCAAAATCTAGAATCTTTATTACAACTCCTATGAAGATGAAACCTATCTCAAACATCTTGACAATATTTATATAAATTATAACTTAAAGTATAAGAATTCTTATACTTAAATGTTATATTTTATATAAATCCTCCCACCCTCTGAGATGAGAAAATGGCTAAGTATGGATAACATGTTGCAAAGAGGAAAAATTCTTTGGGCATGGCAGATTCCGCTTGCCCCAGAGGAATCCAAATTCCTGTAACCCTCCAAAATTCTGCCCCATGCAAAAGCGAGCTCCAAGTCCATTTTGGCGAGAAAAAATGAAAGAAATGCAAAGATGCTATTTTTTTGAGGTGAAGTTGTGAAGAGAGGAAATTCTTCTGGGCACGGTGGATTTTGCCTACCCCATAGGAATCCACATTCCTCTGACATGCTTCATTTCCATCCTCAAGAGTAAAGAAAAGAAAAACATCACGATGTGGGGCAAATGCATCTTCTTCCTATTTGGAATGAAAGTGTGAGTTTGAGACTGAAAACAGATGAGTTGGACAAGATTTAAGTGTGAAAGAGGTGATTCCTCTAGGCATGGTGGAATCTGCCAGCCTGGAGGAATCCAAATTCCTCTCAACACCTTCATTTTTGGCTTGCTTGAGACTTAGTGAAATTCAGTCCAATCCCCAAATCTGCATTGCAAAGAGGAATCAAGGGATAGATGGAAGGTTTAGTGGAAGAAGTTTGAGGTGAAAGGTTGAAACTCAGGTGCAAGAAATGATTCCTCAAGGCATGGCAGAATCCGCCAGCCTTTGAGGAATCCAAATTCCTCTCCTAGGCCCAAATTCCGCCCCTACATAAAATGGAGAAAATTCAAGTTTGAGGCCCTTAGACCTGATCCTAGGAGTGAAAAAGTAAGACTAAATGAACTGGTTTTTTGAGGGGGGAGATTAAGTTGAGGTGAGGAATCCAAATTCCTCTTGACATGGTGATTTTCGCTTTGCATTTATGACATGAAAACATGATTTGAGGCCTCCAAGATCGAGTGATGATCTACAAAATGAAAGACTTGATGGTTGGGCAAGTTTTATGAAATATTGTGTTTGGAGGAAAAATGAGAGACAAGGAATCCATATTCCTCTCCATGCCCAAAATTCCACTCCTTTTTAAAGAAGGTAGGGATGAAGGAACTAACTTGTGCAAAATGAAAACATGTTTTTGCTTCCCAAAATGATGATTAAAATCTGAAAATTGCAAGGAGAAGGCGAATGAGGCATGAGAGGATGATATAATGACAATTACCTCTGCTTATAGGCAGCAATTTCCTCTCACCAAGGCAGCAATTTCCCCTTTTACTAGCAGCGAATTTCATTCTTGAAAGGCAGCAAATTCTTCCTAAAGGAGCAGCGATCTGAGACAAGGAGAAGGAAAATATCAAAAGAAGAAATAATTCTCCTTGAAAAGGTTACAATTTTGGGCAGCTAGGAGCAGACTTCCTCCAAATAAATCAGAGATGAGGAGGGTGAGAAAACTGATCTGGGCATATTATGTATTGAAAAACTCACTTATTCTCCAGATTTTAAGTGAATTCATACCAAGTTGCAAGATTTAAACCACTTTATCAATGAAATCAGAGCTTGGGATTTGCAAGAAAGAGAAATTTGGTTTTAAACTTAAAAGAATACATGATTAAGTCCATTTTGCCTCCTTGTTTTGATGTAAAAGAAAGAGGAATTTAGATGCAATTTCATTTTATATTTCCTTCATTTTGTTTATTTCCTATCAACTTTGTGAGCTTAATGTAGTTTTTCCTCTGTTTTGCAAGGTAAATTGTTCAAGGAGAGGCTTAGAGAGCAAGGAGATATTCAAGACTTAAAGTGGATTCTTCAAGCTCAAGCTCAAGGACTTCAAATGAGAAGGAAGATTCAAATCAAGTTATCAAAGGCAAATTCAAGTCAAATCAAGATGGAGTTCAAGAAAGACAAAGAAAGAGAAAAGAGAAAATCAGAGAAAATTTTAATCAACTTGAATTTCCTCTGGAAATCCAAGTTCATTTTGAAGGATCCAAGTGCATGAAGATTTCATCACTTCAAGAAGTTCAAGTTTCAACTTTGCAAGTTCAAATGATGGCAATGAGAAAATTTCCAAGAATGAAGGAGAAAATTTGAAAAGATGAAGCAATTTGGGAATATGCCATCATAATCAAGGGCTTCATAATGTTGAGTATCAAGGATTATTTTCTCATCACTAAAATTTGATCAAGTCTACAAGATAAGGATGCTGAGGTGGTGCCCACTTGTCTTCAACCTATCAAGAAATTCCAGTTACACATGTTTCAATGAAATTATGCCTAGTGTACAATTTTCTCATTGGCTCTCAAAAGCATTTCAATTTTTATATTGGCTCACAAATTGGTGCCTTCATGTAATTGGTTGATAGGGTGGCAACCCTAATTAAGGTTTGTAGGGATAAATCTTGTCCCTTGATCTTGAATTGATCTTGGCCCTTCATATGAACAACTATAAAAGGCCAAGGCCTTCTCATTTGTAACAGTTAGGCAGTTAGTTAGTTAGCTAGTAGTAGAAGTAGAGTAGGAGATGAGACTTGATGAAATTGTTGCCATAATGCTATCAAAGTAATTGATGATTCATTATTGGTCTTTATCGTAGATTACTTAATGTTTCTTTGGAGTGTTGCATGGTTTTTTCAATTCCTCATTTAGGATTTCATTTCATGTTAAGTAGAAGTAGAAGTAGATGAATGAAAGATATTATTGAATGGTGATTAATGGTGGAGCTAGTGTCCATACCTTTTGATACTTATTGATTGTGAGTAGTAGTGCAAGGTTAGTCTGGGCCTAAATTGCAAGTGTTTAACTTTTATTGGAGATGTTCATTTAGATTGCGCGTTCATAGGGTATTTGGATGAGCATTGACAATGTGAAAATCATTCCTTCATCCTTAGAAGCTAGCACACTCCTATGCCTAGTTGATACGGTGAAACAAGGATTGGTTAGAGGCTCACCCCATCATCAACATTGTCTTGCATTCTTAAAGTTAGATAGAATTTCTAAACCCTTTCCTTTGCAAGTTATTTGGTTGGAGGTGATTGAAGTTGTAAAGTCAAAGTAGTTGATATCCATTGAATGAATAGCGTAAGTCCCTTTGTGATAACCAACATATCACATCATTATAACTGAGTGAAGTCCACAATAAAGAAGGAACCTTGAGGTTGCCTCATTTGATCTCACAATTCATCTACATCGTTTGGCATATGAGCATCCTTATTCAAGAGAGAGTTGGAAACTTGGTATTTTGTTTGAGATACTAGGAATTCAATTCTGTATGTTGTAGTGGAACAAAACTCACATCAACAGGAAGGAAATGATCAAAGGGAGATAATTTCTAAAGAAGTAATCAAAGCTGGATCTGGGTTGCAAAATGATGCAATTAGAAAAAACCCAAGCTTACATGGCACTCACCATGCCGATATGGCACCTAGTCATCTCCACTAGCTAATCAAAGGTCTCCAAGTCCAAATTCACTACATTTAAGGAGGGGAATCCTTGACCGACTATTTTGGGGTGACAAAGCATTTAATGCATTGTGGGCATTTATTTCACCCCTCCTGTTGAGTGGACTTACGTAGTGGGTATTTATGACCCCATCAAGCTAGGTGTGTGCACTTCAATTGGTCCATGTGGACCCACTCATTAGCTGTAGGTTCTCTCTTCTTTCCCTAACCCTAAATGGGGTTGAGGTGGAAAAATTTGGGCCGTTTATTTTGTTTAAATCTTGGCCACCCATTGTAATTTGAGACCTATATAAAGGCCTCACTTCTCATGTAAATGATGAAATTTTGAGATTGTTGCTTAAGAATTACTGAGATAATGGAGTTGTCATTGAAGTTTGGTGATCTCTTGATGTATTTTGGTGCTTGCATGTTCTCTTTGTTCCCTCACTTAGAGTCGATTTGTTTTCAAGTACTTAGATGAATGTGGTTGATAATAGTGTTATGGTGGAGTCGTTTTGCTCATACTTTTTGTTCTTAGGTGATTCCTAAGCGCAGTGTAAGGCTGGATCTGAGGCATTATGTGGATGATTTACTTCTATCTTTGATGCACATTGTTTGTTTTGATGGTGTTCATTGGGATATGAAAACTATTTACACAACTCTTGAAGATTGCACCAGCTTTGTGTAGTTGAATTTGGCGAAGTAAAGTTTGGTAGATTTCATCGTAGTGGTATTTATCTTTCAAGTTCTTAGGAGTAGAATAGAATCCCTCTTAGCATACACGGAATTTTGATCAAGAGAGGATAAGATACTTCAATATTTTATTCTATTGTTAATGCGGTGATAAAACACCCATCAACAATACATCCCCTCATATGGATGGCAAGGGCCACATGAGGCCAAGAGGGATGGCATTCGCTATTGGGCATAGGGTAGAGGATTGATTAAGACACCCTAATATGCCCCTTATCCTAGCTCTCCTATGGTTGGAACTCCATCAATAAATAAAATATATCTTACGATTAAATTAATGTTCCTAACCTGAGTTGAAATGATATATGTTTTTAATGTGTCTAATATGGAAGATCTATTTTGTGGGTTATGTTTCAATTATTTCCTAACATGTTGCAGGATCTCAACCAGGTACATGGATGTTACTAATTCCATTCTATTTCTTGTTCTATTTGGAATTTGTGATTTAATGCAAAAAAACTAGGGCATTTACAAAAGGGGGACATTACAACTATCCTTTTTGGGGAAGCTTTGATGGTAGAAGCAATGTGCTGGAAGTCTATTTTGGAGGATTATGCTAGGGCTTCAAGACAGCATATTAACTATTAACAAAAGTATGCTGTAGTTCTTCAATTCAGGCCAGCTGATTAAAGAAAGAGTGATGAGGGTTATGGGCTGTCAAATTGCTGCTCTTCTAGTTACCTATCTTGGCCTCCCTTCAATATCTAAAAAATCTACAAAGAACTATTGGAATGACATTGTTGAAAGGCTTCAAAAGAAGCTGGCAGGGTGGAAAGGTAAACCTCTTAGTCAACTTGGGAAACTCAACTTCTTAAGGCCTTCCTTCAAAACACGCCTGTTTCTTACCTTTCTCTCTTCAAGATTCTAGCTTTCATTGCTGATAGAATTGAACAAGTTCAAAGGAATTTTCTCTGGACAGGTACTGAAGATCATTCCAGATTAGCCCTTGTCAGTTGGGGAAAGGTTTGTGTGTTGAAAAATTTTGGGGGCTTAGGTTCCGAAGGCTAATTTTTTTTTAACATGGCCCTTCTTGCTAAAATAGGATGAAATTTTTTTAAAGGAACTAAAGATTGGGTGGCTATTCTTAAAGTTTAATATTTGAGAAATGATGATCAAGGGAGTTCACTTTTTTTCTGTTGATGCCTAGTGGGTTGATCGTCTGGAACAATTTTGTTAAAAGTCAGAAATATTTTCAAACAAGGGGTTTAAAGGAGACTAAGTAATGACATGAAAATTCTTTTTTGGGAGGATGTGTGGAAAATGGCCCTGCTCTTCCTTCAATGAACTTAATCAGATCAAAACATTGCTTACAAGGCTGAATAGCTGTTATCTTCAAGGGTGCATTGAGTGGGATGGTGATAAGCCAAGATGGAAGGATTTTTGGGAACAACTGATGGGGGCAGACATCTTGGGGGGATGGGCTGCTGCTATCAATTATTAAGACAACGATTGAAGATTGCTTATTCTATTTCCAAAGAGATGATGAATGTATCTTTACTGAAATTCCCTTTGGGATCTTTTTGGTTAAGTTTGTTTATTCTTTGATAGAATAGCCTCTTATCAACCTGTCTTTTGGACTGGAATTGGGTGTGGAATTCTGAATTTATCCCAAAGGTAAACTGCTTCTGGTGGACTTTTGTCCATATTAATATTCTTGCTATTGATAATCATAATAAAAGAGGTTTTCAGTTTATCAATAGATGTTATCTTTGTTATGAAGATGTTGAGAATGTTGAGCATTTGTTTTTTCACTGTCCATTCTCAAGAGAGGTTTGATCTCAAGTCCTTATTTTTCTCTATTGATTGGGTCTTCCCTTGCTCTCTTAAAGAGTTTGTGGAGAGCTGGAGTTGCTGTCCTTTCTCTCACCCAATTATTTTAGATTTGTGGAGACATCTCATTTTGTTTCATGGGGTTTATGGAAGGAAATGAATAATATAATTTTCAGGAATCAGATGAGAAACAACATGGATGTGTTCATGAGTATAAAACAACAAATTCAGGAAAATGTAAATACAGGGGATTATGGCTTCTCAAAAGTGATGCCTTCTTATGTAGAGGTCAGAATGAAACAAACCTGGTGGATTGAAAAATATTTAACTAGAATAACTGGATATAAATCATAAGCAGGAAAAACACAAAATGGTTTCTGCATGATGAAGGATGGGTTAAACTCAATTTCAAAGGGTGCTTAAAAGGAAATCCTGGGATGGCTGATGCAGGTGGAGTAAAAAGAGATTAAGATGTTATCTTAATTGAAGGCTTTGCTAAGAACTTAGGAGTCTGCACTAACAATATGGTGGAGGCCACTGCAGCTGGGTGGGATATAAAGACGGTGAGAGGGTTGAGGTTCAATCATATTGTTATTGAAGGAGATTCTAAATTGATTGTAGATATTCTCATAGGAGAAATTAATGACCCTTGGGAGATAAAAGACATGATGGACAAATGTAAAAGTTTACTTAGGAGATTCCTTCAGTCCAATATTGTGCACACCTATTGGGAAGGTAATAGGGTTTCTGATGCTGTTTCTAGTGAAGGTATCCACTGTCCGCAATGAGTGTGTTGGGGGTTATGATCAACTCCCACCAAAAATCAAAAAGATTATATTAAATGAGAAACATGGTACTAAATTTATTTATAATTATCGCTTTTATGACAATTGACAAATGAGTGCTGACAAGCAGAGAGAAGGGTGGTATTGGAGTGTCTACTAGGAGAGAGATGGGAAGTGTTTGCTATTGGTCCATTCTTGGCTCTAAAGGTGGTGTATGTGATTATAAGGTTCCAATTGTCCTTATAGTTAATAGTCATAACGACTTACAAAGGCTTATCAATTTGAATAATTATTCTAATAGTAATAAGGGGAGCCCCATCCTCTCTCATGTGTGGCCAAATTTATTTTGCTGCATGTTTAAAATTGCCTTTGTGAGAATTTTTTTTTGGAAAAGATGAGAAGGGGCGATTTTAATAATTTTAATGCTACAAAAAGGTTCTAAAATTATGTCAATTGGAATTATTATTAGTTGGCAATTATTATTTAATGGAGTCATAGATTGAGTTATGGTGTCTCTAAATTCAATGGAAGAGGTAATGTTTGCACTTGCCTTGTAACATCTTAATGTCCTTTTCTCTTTGTTTTAAGGAGACCGGTATGTGGTCTAAGAGGGTTGTTTTCAGCATCTCTGCACCAAATATTATAGGTGGGCCAAGAAAAAGGTTCGAGTTGATGTCTTGTGATTCCATTCAACAAAATGTGGAGTTTTGGGATATATTTGAAAAGGCTGGGTCAACTCCATTTTTCCATGCCATGAAGGGATGCAGCAATGTGATTACTTCGGAGCTCTGCAATTCATGGATTGAGGGAGAGGTTGCCATAGGTAGCATGCATTTTGCTGTTACATAGTTCATTGAGGATTCCATGGGGCTGAAGTGTGAAGGAATTAAGGTGGCTAAGAAGAGTACTGGAACGTATCAGAGGTTTATTGATAGGTTATTCGAAGAGAAGAAGAAACTAGAGCGCTTACAGATTGGCTATGATAGAGTTAATTTGCTGGTTCCTTATGGCCTTGTAAGCTTACATTTGATGAATTACTTTATTTTAGAAGATAGTTTTATGGCTGTGCATGGGTACCATTTTCCTATGCTGAACCATATTCATCATAAGGAAAAGATTAATATCCCCTTCTGCTTGCTTTCATCGCTCCAAAATTGCATTGAGTGTGGGGCTTCCCTTCCTCTGGGCCAAGGCCTTGTAATGGCTTTGTACAAATTTGTGCTATCGACTATTCCGCATCCAAGCCCTACATTTGTGGGAAACTCTGTTAAGATAGAACTTTTAGAGAGTAAACCCCATTTGTCTGATAAAATTATGTCTTCTGGGGGGAAATACTAAAATTAAAAAGTGCCCTTTGAAAATTCAAGGTGTGACCCATACTTTAAAGGAAGATTTGCTAAAAATTACCCAAAGAAGAGAAAACCACCCAGGTTCCTCTAAAAAGAGGAAATCAGATTACAAGGGTATGTAGCTAAGGGTGTTACAAATAAAATTATTAATGATTTGGATGTGGAGCATAAGAAAGGGAAGTGTGTTGGGGGCTTTGGCTCTAGTTAGTGGGGTGGTTGCAGGTCTGCCCATTTGGCCATGGATGCCTCACAAGATAAAGATAAAGAGAAAAAGGCAAAATGCCTGTTCAGGATGAGAGGATGAGGAATCTATTGAGGACAAATTTTACCCCCAAAATGAGGAAGAGAGTTTGGAGGAGAGTGTGGAGAATAGTGAAAATAAAGATGAGGAGGAGAAGGACTTCTCAAAAGACTGTAACAATGATAATAACAATGGGGAGGAGACAAATTATGAAGAGGAGAATGTTGAAGAAGATTTTGAGACAGAGACTAGATAGGAAGAATAAGTGATAAATAAAGAAGAGGTTAACTTAGATGTTGCTACTGAGTTTGAAAGTGACAAAGAGATCAATGCTGCTCTCAAGTGCGAATTGCTGATCTGCATGTTCGCATGGCTGACCTGGGAACAAGGGTTGATGTGGCTAATATGATGGAGAAATTCAAAATGATGGAAAATGCTATTGTCAGCATTTTCTCAGTCACTGATGGTATTATGAACAAAGCAGTGATGGGCATAGTCCCTAGTCAATCCAAGATAAAAACAAATGGAGAAATAAGGTAAGACTTTCAAGGGTAAAGACACTGGAAAAGGCCCAAATAGGAAGTTGTATGTTGGATAGATGGACTTGCTTGCTGCACTGACAGAGAATTGAAACCGTATAAGTGGTTCTAAAGATTAAAGGTTTCTTATGCTTTGCTGTTGTAATGTTTTACTGTTGTATGCTCTCAGGGTTTGGTTTTGTTATTATGGCCCGTGTGCTTCTCATGATAATTTTAATTGATACTTTGCTCAAGGCTTGTGTGGCTTTTATGATAATTATAATGGATACTTTTCTTAAGGCCCACGTGCCTTCCTATAGCAATAGTTGGTAGTCCTTGACTTGGTGCTAGTTTTTGGTGTGATCTGGGCCAGTCTAGCCTAGTTTTTCCTGTTTTGTCTCTGTAATTTTGGGATCAGGGCCCTTCTATGCTTTTTTAATAAAAACCATATCAAACATTCTTGAATATACATACATACATACAAACACACACAAACACACATACACACAGACACACACACACACACACACACACACACACACAATGTGACACTAACACTACCTCACCCTTGCCAACAATGGGTGCATTACTGATTTAGTTATAGGAGATTCCAAAATTTGGGATGTTAAACTCTAGGTCTGTCCCCCACTGGTCCTAAAATATTATTATTGAGGAGACTGAGGATTTTAAAAAAATAGTAATAATATTGAACCACATATATAGGGAGGGTAACACCTTTGCTAACCTCCTTGCTAACATAGGTGGGAGTATAGAGGAAAGACTCCCTGAAATCATTAAAATAAAATACACGAAGGAGCTAAGCAAAATATTTAGAATCCAGCCACCACCCCTTAGATGGTGTGGTGCAAACACAAATGAGAATTAAGATGAAAGGATAACATAGAAGGCATAATGTCTAGACAATCCAGAAGGTCGACAAACTAAAGATTAAGTAAAAGAAAGTTGCTAGAAATAGACATGTCTTAAGAAAGACAATAAAGAACTGGGTATCCAATTTCTAAATCAATACTACCAACTACCAAGTGCAGACTAAATAACATAAATCCAGCGGGGGGGATGTAAATAGAGTCAAACCTTCTAGCTATGGAAAATTTTAAATAATATGGAAGTTTGGGACATTCTGAGCAGGGTGAATCTCACATCTTAACCAGAAGCTCTCAATGGCCACAACTAGGTTATTTAAGGGAGTTTGTGGCTTCTTAGAAGGCTGAAAGTTTCATATCAATGTAATTTCTTTTATAGTCTTCGAGGACTTGATAGTCATGGCCAGCAGGCTTAAAATGGAGGGAATTCAACCTCAAAAGTCAATTAAAAGCTATGATCATAAAGCTATAAACAAGCTCCTTGGCCCTGGAGAGGTGTCAAGATCTCATAATGGTTTCAAAAAGGGCAACTCGCTAGGATGTTGGAAGATGGTGGTTGAAACTCTCATGTGTTACATCAAACTTGAAGGTAGATACAAATATTTCTACTTTTATTTGTTCCCCATGTTAAATCATCATAGACATGATATAAAAATGAATTTTCCATTTTGGATATGTAGCTCCCTTAAGGAATTTGTTGGAAGCTTTTTAATGGA
The DNA here is from genome assembly GCA_027943335.1 of Chamaecyparis obtusa. NCBI lineage: Eukaryota > Viridiplantae > Streptophyta > Pinopsida > Cupressales > Cupressaceae > Chamaecyparis > Chamaecyparis obtusa. The sequence goes on along the minus strand of BSBK01001288.1, from coordinate 316,384 downwards.
AAGAATAATCTACACCTTTACCAATGGCTAAGTAACTTCTTATAGAGGTTCTATTTGGCTAGAACTCCAACCACACACTTTATTCCAGGAATCTGTGATCCCTCCCTGATCCCTCCTCATGAGGTCTCTTCGGGCCTTTGTTATGGTTGAAAAACAACTTCCACCCTTCTGAAAATCATTGTGCCTCTCCACAAATGGAACCCAGTCCAATTGCTGGACACTGTTACCCAACCTAATAAAACCAATGACAAGGTGAAAATGGAATAGTATTAGTAATAATGGCTGAGATGCTCCTAGCTCGACCCCTAGCCCTTCTAGTTGCCTTAAGGTGCTCCATACAATCCACCCTAAGTGCAAACCTAAGAAGGAACATATTGTTTTGAGCTCCACATCCAATTTGGACCCTAAAATTGTTGATACCCCTTTTGTAGACCCTATGGATACTGCTACCTCCTCTGCCATGGACTCCAAGCTCACTATGGCATTAGTTCCCAGTTCTAATCTCAAAGAGGGATGTGCAAGGATTCAATTACTTTGAAGCTCAGAATTGGGAAGCTTCAAGAAAGCCTACAAATGCATAATATGTTATGAAATGGATGCTTAACCCGCAACTCACATTTAAGAATAAGATTCAAAAATTGGAAATGAAAATCATTAAACACAATAAACAATTGCAGTCTGATAAGGTTGAGGATGGAGTCTAGAAAGAGAGAAAAATTTGTTGACACCTTCAAGAGGTGGGAAGAACTTGATCAGAGCATTGAAGAAATTAGGAAAAACCAGGCAGCTCTCACGAAGGCTGAAAATGATAACTGAATCCTTTGAATGTTGCTATGACCAAGCCCTAGAACCTTGAGGACATCAGCAATACACTTGAAGACTATCCTTATGATCAGCCATATATAACGTTGAAATGTTTGGTAGCTGGCATGATACCCTAGGATTCAACCTAAATCTGCATCAAACATTTTCAAGCCCTAGAAGACTTGAATAATGTAGTGCTGGTACAAGTGACAGAAATAACAGTTTTTTGCAGTTTCTGTGGAAGGTAACTCGGTAACAGGCTTCATCCTTGCACTCCAAGCAATCAGACTTGACAAAATAGACCAAGGTACCTCCTTATGATCTCGATGACACTTGGGAATGCTGCCTTAACACAGTTGGGCACCCTTTCAATGGTGATTTACTGATTAAAATTCAGTCTTTTCCCCCTTGGTGCACCCCTCTGCTGATGCTGCCACTCAAGTTTGATCTTTTTCCTCCTAAAGCACCTATTTTATCCACCAAAGACACTTAACTTGTGCCTTTATTAACTCGGGCTTGCCATCCCCTCTTACCTGTCACACTAAGTTCTGCCAGGCATCACTTAGGCACCGTCTTTAGCTACATCTGCCATTAAAACGTGCTCTTTCAAATCCTAGTTGCCTTTTACAGTCACTATGGCCTCTTGAAATACCCATTTTGTCAGAGGTGCACTTTTAGGCCTTTTCTGCCAGTAGTCAACACTCCTAAAACACCTCAGGTGCCCCTTTTCTGCTTATGTGTCACTTAAAACATTTGATATCAGATGCAAGCATGCATTTATCTCACTAACGCCACTTAAAAGGCTTATATCTGCTTGAGGTGTGTGCTTTTGATAACCATTCCACTTTAGCTATCATCATCAGTTCTCAAAGATGTGTATTACAGCTTCTCATGTCACTTAACTCTAAATGGTCCTAGACATGTGCTTCAACCACCTGTGCTGCTTGAAAGACCTTCAACTGACTAAGCCACGCATGTTGATTTTGTCATTTAAAAGGTGATAAGATAAGCTCGGGTGCTTCTGAGATGTCTGTGTTTCTTGGAAGATTGAACCTTGCTATCTTGTTGCAAGTTTGAGTCATATTGCTCCTCTCTTAGGAGAGTCACATACTTCGAGTTTGAATGCACTCAAGTGCGCATCTCTGCCACCATAGTCTTCAGCCATACTCACATAGGCACTTATCTGCTTAATTTTGACATTTGCAATTTCTTTTACATGTCCTAGGTGCTTATAATGACCAGCATTGCCATTTAATCATCTCTCACTTAACAGTTGCCTATTCTTGCTTCCCGGCATCACTTGAAATGCTGACACACCTGCACCAGGCACCTATTCATTGCAACACACCAGTGTGCTCCCATGCCACTTTAAAGTGTATCTTTCACTTCTAGGTGCACCAAACAGTTATTCATGATATTTAAAACTCATAGATCTGCTCCCAGGAATGCTTATTGGGCTTTTGAATGCTACAACCCGATACATTGAAGAAAAAGCGACAAGTTTGATCTATATAATACATGAACATCTCTGTTAAAAGATACACTGATCCTCATCTTAAAAGCAGGTTGGCTCTCATTGAATTACCCCTAAAAAATTAGATCAGACCTCAGCTGCCCATTCTTCAACAAGGGATTTCACCACCCATTTCACCGTCTTGGTGTCCTCTCCCAACTCCAAGCCCCACGCTATCACCATCGAGATAATCTCGAGATTTATCCGCCAACTAAGTTTGTTTTCTTGGAATAAAGGGCCCAACACTCCTATTACAACCAATGTCATTTTATCCGTCTTGATTTTTAGCAGATCTTGAATCCTCTCCTTCCTTGTTGGCCCTGTAAAAGCCTTTTGCTGCTTCTGTGTTAACTGTGAAATTTGCCTCCATTTCCGTTTGCAATTTCACTTTGTTCGTCAACTACAATCAGAACCTAACCCCAATTTAAATGTGCATGCCCAAGGGTAATCGAGCTTTTAAAGGCCATTTCAAAGATCAAAGCATGTGTAATTAATGATTCCTTTATTTATGAATAACAACCGCACTGTCAAATCCTGCCATCATCATAACAAATCTCAGTTCATGCCAAAGCTTTGGTTCAGTTGTCCTATGTTGCCAAAACCAAAAAGTTAAGATTTGTTTTTGTCATATTGTCTTTATTCCTCTTGTGAAAGGTCTTATCACACACGTGCTACCATCAAAACTTGTTCCTTTGCACTTTCCCGTAGGCCGTCTATTTATGTCATTATAAATGAATGTCCTCCGCCTCCTCCGACGGTGTCACTTTGAGGATTATCATTAAGTGACAAAATCTCCGAAGCCTTAATGATCATATTTCCTCTGAGATCTTCAAAAAATAATTTATGATCCTCTTCAAAGTTTAAGTGTTGATGTTTTGTAGCTTTAGTCGGATAAACACTATGAGTCAATACTAGTGAAGATATATATATATATATATATATATATATATATATATATATATATATATATATATATATATAATCATAATTGTCATTATATTAATTACATAATAATGAATAAACATGTCCCATGAAGGGACATGTCTCTTCTTGGCTCATTCTCAATTTAAATGCAAGAGATTGTTGCATTTGGAAAACACATACAATCAGATAGTGCTATTACATTTGCAACGATCCTAAAAACCTTAACATGGTATCAGAGCCAAGTTGCAAATGTAAGAGAGTAGTTTGTTGATGGTGAATGTGTGACTGTCTCAAAAAATACAGTCTCGGTACGAGGACCATACCTCACAAATACACCATTGGATTTTGCTGAATTTTGGATATGTTGGTGACAAACACATTTAGAAAAATCTCACCAGAGTGATTGGCGAGAAAGTGCTGGGTTTGAAAGTTAGGACTGACTATGTATGGGTCTATGCAAAATCTATAAAAGAGTGAGGTTCCTTCTTTAAAAGCCTAACTGCTTGAAGGGAGATAAGATAGATAAGATAAGATAAATTTATTAATGTCCAACGGAAGACCAACAAGGGTCTATGGGACAAGAATCATACAACAAAAATAGCAAGAAACCAATGGACCACCAAACAGTGGTCGGGGGAACATGCTAAAAGAACAAGGAACCAAACAAGAAGAAGCAGAGAACCAAGAACCAAAAAAAAAGATTGAAGGTTGTCATAGTGTATAAAACCTTTGGATATTCAAGATAGGTCATGTGAAGAATTATGGTAATTTTCGAGAACGACGACATCATACTGTGAATTTGCATGATATTTTTTATATGGGCTCACCTTACAAAATGAAATACTTGAAATTTATAAAAGATAAGTGTTCCATGTTTTTATTAATGCACATAATTTTTTCAAGTTTGTAATTCATGTTATATTATTGGTTAGTAAAATCTTGTATGCTTCTATCATTGATATTTTCAGTTGAGATAGTCTGAGCTATTTGTAATCTATCTTTGACATACCTTTAGGATGGAAGCACAAGAAAATTGTATTCAAGGGTGAAAGAACTTAATGCTTGCAAAAGAATTGATTATTGAGACCAGATGCAGAGGGAGTCAGACATTTCAAAAGAAGACAAGAGGTTGATACAAGAACTTGAGCTTCAAAGGGAGCATATAGAGGATATGGTTAAATCAAGTTTTGATAATCTTGGTCGTATTGATTTAGAGGGAGTAGTCCATATTGAGATGGAATCTCTAGTGATCAAGAATCTATAATAGTCAGAAGACTAGGAATCATTAATGCCTTTTGGGCCCTGTGTAAATCACGAGGAAGTTACGAATTCAAAATGACTATCACTTGTATTTGTAAGAGTTATTGAAAGTTGATGATCTTACAATAACTTGACCTTCTATTGTGATAGACATTGTGTGATGGTTGAAACGGATCACAATAGATGATTTCCTACATGGTGGATTCAGTTCCTTAAACAAACCATTGACCTTCTATTGTGATAGACATCGTGTGATGGCTGAAACAGATCACAATAGATGTTTTCCTGCATGGTGGATTCAGTTCCTTAAACAGACCATTGACCTACTATTGTGATAGACATTGTGTGATGGCTGAAACAGATCACAATAGATGATACCTTGCATTAAGGATACATTACCTATGAATTTTTTTGAGTTATGGTCAATATCACGAGACTTGATATTCTTGGTCAGACCATATCTTTGATATCATGTTGAGGTGATATCTAAAATATTTTGAGTTATGGTGAATATCACAAGACTTGATATTCTTGGTCAGACCATATCTCTGATATCTTATTGAGGTGATATCTAAAATATTTTTTGAGTACTCGATGGACATCACAAGACTTGATGTTGGTAGGCCAGTACTTGAGTACATGGTGAATATCATGTGACTTGATATTCTATGGCTATTACTCCTAATATCATGAGATGATATTCTTATGAATCAATGAGTTATGGTGAATATCATGCAACTTGATATTCCTAGTCAGACCATATCTCTGATATCACGGTAAATTATATCTTCTAATCCTAATCATGTGTTTAATCTCCCCTGGCTAAGAGGGAGTGTTGATGTCTTGTAGCTTTAGTCGGATAAACACTATGAGTCAATACTAGTGAATATATATATATATATATATATATATATATATATATATATATATATATATATATATATATATATATATATATATATATATATATATATATATATATCATAATTGTCATTATATTAATTACATAATAATGAATAGACATGTCTCTTCTTAGCTCATTCTCAATATAAATGCAAGAGATTGTTGAATTTGGAAAACACATACAATCAAATAGTGCTATTACATTTGCAACGATCCTAAAAACCTTAACATTAAGACCCATTTAGATAGAATGTCTACCTCCATATTTCCTTCACTTTGAACATGAGTTAAACTGAAGTCATCAAAAAACGCAAGCTCCTCCACATTGTCATCGATAAGAGGTTGTAAGTGCCATGCCTGTGAATGTTTTTTAGTTAAAGCTTGAATCACTATCAACGAGTCGCCTTCTAGATGAATGCACATGAGCCCCATATGTCTTCCAATCCTCACTGCGAGTAAAGCAACCATTCGCCCCGCCACATTATTTGTGCCTGGGTTTAGTTTTGAGTTCCTAAAGCCAGAGTTTCACCATTGTTGTCCCTCACAATCACCCTTGTACTTGACATCCCCGGGTTAGACTTTGTTGTGCCATCAAAATTTATTTTAACCCAATCAACTTTTGGTTTTTGCCAAATAATAGAAGCTCGATTCATCGCAACATCATTACATTGGCGGTTCAGTCCTGCTGTTTTGATTTTAATTCTTGGCCAATTATTCTGAATGCGTTGATCCTATTTTGTAAACTAAACCCCTGTATCCAATTTCCCCGTAGTTACGCTCACCACCTCTTCTATGGAAGAATTAATTCTCTATTTTATCCAGGCAATTGATTCTTCTTTTCCCGTGAATATTCTCTGGTTACGTTTCTTCCAGAGTTCCCATAATAGGATTGATGGGCTTGCAGTCCACACACTAGACAAAATTGATTTTACCTGTTTATGAGGCCAACTTGTCAGGACCTCATAGAGGGAATTTTGTAAAAGGCCATGCCAACCAAGTTTACTTTTTAGCATTTCCCAACACTCTAGTGTTACCTTACAATTTAATAATAAATGATCAACACTCACCTCCGCATCCTCACATAATACACATCTAGTTGGTCCTTGGAAATCAAAACATTTCCTCCTTTCTCCATTCATAATTCTACCTCTTGTTACTAACCATGCAAAAGCTCTGGCTTTTGGAAGGCATTCACGTCCCCAAAAGATTTTATAAGGCCATTCTCCAAAGTGTTCTCTTCTGGTTAGGAGTTGATATCCGATCTTTATCGAATAGTTTCCACTTTTGGCTGCACACCACACTATCTTATCCTTGCTAGTTAAAACTAATTGTCTTTCCCTGAAAATATTAATAATCAATTCTTCATGTCTATCATTTAACCCCATCTCACCCACATATTTCCAGCCCCACACCTCTTCTCCAAGGCTTTGTTTCCGCTCTACATAATGACCCACCTTGTCGCCTCAAGCTTGCACAAATAGGTTACGTAGATCATGCAAATCCGCATTCTCCTTTGAGGCTGGTGGTCCATTCCAGGAATCATCCCAGAATTTTGCCTGCAAACCATCACCTAGCTGCCAAGATAAGTGGTTAGTGATCACAAATCTATAGTCTAAAATAAAATTTCAAATAGCCGAACCCTTCAAAGGGTTTCTAATTGTTGAAATTGTGCTATCCTCCAAGCTATCTAGGTATTTAGCTTTAAGCACTTTGACCCACAATAGATTTGAGTTTGAATAAATGGACCAAACTAGTTTGGCTTCAAGAGCAATGTTCATCGAATTCCAACATCTTAAGCCTGCCCCATCCTCTTGCTTTGCCTTGCAGATTTCTTTCCAAGCAATGAGTGACCATTTGCCCTCCTCTTGTGCCCCATTCCAATTTTTTTTTCGCATTTTCTGCTCTATAGTTTTTATCACTTTGCTTGGGATTTTCAAGCACATCATTGAGAAGACTGGGATGACTGATATGACTTATTTCAACATCATTATTTTGCTAGCTGAAGACAACCATTTGCTTTTCCAACTTTCCTTTCATTTAAAGCAACTGCCCACTAAATCTTTCCATAACGAAGTCTTAGAGGCTCCCACGAAGAGAGGCACACCTAAATACTTTCCTGGGAGTTGTCCAACCCTTATTCCCAGAATATTACCAATATTTCTCTGAAGTTGTCTGCTAGTGTTAAAGAAAAACACTTCATATCTTCAATTAATATTTTGGCCTGAAGCTTTGCTATATTTGTCCAAAGTAGCTCGGATAATTCTTGCTTTCCTTTCACCAACTTCCCCAAATAAAAATGTATCATCAACAAATTGTAAGTGGGACAATGAATCCAAACCTTCAGCTACTTTCAACCCCTTCCATTGTTCCATCACCCGTTTTTTGGAAATCAGCCGGCCCAGAACCTCTGACATGATTCCTAGAATATTACCAATATTTCTCTGAAGTTGTCTGCTAGTGTTAAAGAAAAACACTTCATATCTTCTCCAATTAATATTTTGGCCTGAAGCTTTGCTATATTTGTCCAAAGTACCTCGGATAATTCTTGCTTCCCTTTCATCGACTTCCCCAAATAAAAATGTATCAACAAATTGTAAGTGGGACAACGAATCTAAACCTTCAGCTACTTTCACCCCCTTCCATTGTTCCATCACCCGTTTTTTGGAAATTAGCCGTCCTAGAACCTCCACCATTAAAATAAATAGAAAGGGGGAGAGGGGATCCCCTTGCCGAATGCCTTTGTTGGAGTCAAAGTAACCTTGAGGGCTGCCGTTAACTAAAATTGAAAATTTGGGAGTGCTTATGAAACTATTAATCCATTCAATCCAATCCCTGTTGAAACCAAAACAATCCAACACTTTTTAAAGAAAACTCATGTCCATTGCATCATAAGCTTTTTTAATGTCTAACTTGATCATCATCCTTGATGTTCGAGCCGCTTTCATTGAATGAATCCCCTCATGAGTGACAATAATTCCTTCATAAATAGACCTATTTGGGGAAAACCCACTTTGCTCTTGGGAAATTAATGACTCAAGCACCCCCTTTAACCTATTTGCAATTGTTTTAGTGATGATTTTATAGATAGTGTTGCATAGAGAGATTGGTCCATAGTCCGCAAAGCTGGAATTTTCCACCTTCATGGGAATCAGGGCAATAAAGGTGTTATTGAAGTCTGTGAGTTTGAATCTCCCGCTTCTCGATTCTTTAAGTACCTCCCACACCTCCTGACCAACAATGTCCTAGAAAGATTGAAAAAAGATTCCTGAAAAGCCTGATGGGCTTGGGGCTTTCTAACCGCCCATAGTGAAAAGGGCCTTTTTCACATCTTCCAAGGTTATAGGGTTTATCAGCATTTGGTTTTGGGAGTCTAAAACACACTTGGGAATAACACTCAATGTCCGAGTCACAGTCTGAAATTGTTGAGTTCTCCAGAAAGTTTCTTGAAAAAATCTAACTGCTTCCGAGTTTATATCCTTAGGTGTTTGTAAGAGGGCATCCTCCTCATTTCTGATACAATTTTTTTTATTGACTGACCTTTTCACTTTAACTGAATTATGAATTTTTTGTGTGTTTCGATCCCCATCTTTCAAGCGAACCTTGCGGGATTTCTGTCTCCAAAAGTCTCTTCTCTTGCTAGTGTTTCTGCATACAATTTATTTAGTGCTTGTTCCTCCTGAAAGTCTTCCTCTCTCATCCTATTCTCAATGATTCATGAATGGAGCACCTCTAGTTGCTCTATTTTTTATTTCTCTACAAAAATGTTTCTGAAAAACTCTCTGTTCCAAATCTTAAGTTATTCTTTAATAAACTGTAAGTTTTTGAACAAAATAAAAGCTTTATTACCTTTCCTACATGGAGCAAAAGACCACCAGTCTTTGACTCTCTTTTAAACTCGGATTGCGCAACCACGTTGCTTCAAATTTGAAAGGAGCCCTCTCCAAAGAAACATACTCTTGAATTGTGAGACAAATTGGGTAGTGGTCCGAACCTGAAATCATGAGGATATCTACTACACATCCAATTGACATTCACCCAGTTTCCAACAATAAGGAATCTGTTCAATTTCTCTGCTATGTTGAGGAAACCACTTCGTGTGTTGGTCCAAGTGAACTGCTTGTTCCTCAATTCAACTTCTGGAAGTTCATTATTTGTAATAAAATGATCAAAATCTCCTTGGCTTTGTCCCATCCATCCTCTACCACCTAGTTTTTCTGTTAGGCTCACAATAACGTTAAAGTCCCCCTAAGGATAAACAAGTCAGAAACATTATCCTGGAGGACCCTAGTTAGTTCGTGCCAAACAATCTTTTTCATAGGTCCGCTATTAGGACCATACACATTTATTGCTTGAAACCCTGTTGATAGCTATTTAGAAAGAACCTCCACCCAAATCCAATTGTTACTCTTTTACTGCAATCTTATATCTACTGCTGAATCAAGCCAAATAACACCTAAACCTCCTGAAGTCCCTAAAGAATCCACAAAACAACTTCTCCACTTCGGAAAATGCCTTATGAATTTGGATATTTCTGCACCATCAAGTTTAGTCTCCTGAAGAAAAATTAATTCTGGCCCTACCTGATCAAAACATCTTTTGATTAGGTGAACTTTGTCAGGGGCATTGCAGCCCCTGACGTTCCATGAAAGGATCCTCATGCCTCCTAGGAAAGGTCATATCCCTTTCCCGATCTCAAGAGTTTAGTTTGGTTGGCCGCACTCCCTGCCATTGCTAGTTTGACTTTGGTAGTTTTTGCTCCCCTCTTCTTTTTTTCTCCAATACTAGGTTTCTTTTTCTCTGTAGATGATTGCTTGATCAGTCGGCAGTCCATGACATCTGGGATTTCCCTAAGTCCCAAATCATCGTCCCCTTCCCCATTTGTTTGGTCCAAACATTTGAAGTCCAAATCTTCGATTTCTCCGCTGCTATCACAAACATTTTCAAAGTTGCTCTGAAGATTTCAAATGGGGGAAATTTGTATATCTTTGAAATCCGCATTCGTTTTGTGTTCAAAGTTGTTCTGTGGGTCTACATACTCCTCAAACATTGAAAAAACATTTGTTTCTATAATTTGAGTGTCCATTTCTGAAACGAGCTTTTCCGATCTGAAACCTTTGGATTTTTTTAGACTCTCATTTTGAATTAGCATTTCACTCCGCATTTCCTCTAAAATATCACCCGACAAAATAGGTGGGGTGTGGTCGACCATTATCTGGTCACCAATATCCGATGTCTCGTTCCTCCTACTAAGATGATATTCTCTCCTAGGGTTTGTTCTTGTTGCTTCTATTTCCAAGATTTGAGTGTAGCATTCCTAGTAAAAAATAGAATCAATCTCACCTTTTCAATCCCAAACTCCTGCAGCTCCCTCTTCCTCACCATTATTATTCATCCCTTGAACACTCCAAATGACCTCCATGGCTGAACTTTCATAGGTGATCCTCGTCTTGTCCTTAGATAATTTGAAAATATTTTTTTCCAAGAGGTCCTTATCTGACTCCTTTCCGTTGTCTAAACTTTCTTATGTTGTTATTGCATTTTGTTTGTTCTTTGCCTCTATCTTGTATCCACTTAAATCTACCTCTAGTTTATGTCTCCATTGACCTTCTCCAGTATTTAGTTTGATAATGTCTAGAAAAGGATGCACCTCCTGCCATAAAATTGACATCCTAGGATAGATCGAAAGGTCTTTCTTGTCCATGGCTTCGTCATACCTCAGAAAGACCCCTAGCTTATTTCCAATGAATTTAATTGTTTCCGGGTCTCTATATTCATGGGGAGGTTTGGCATCAAATAGGGACCTTAATCTTTTCTAACTCTGGGTTAAAATTAGGTGACCAGTCAACAAAATATAAACCCTTTCTATCGATTAAAAAGGGCCATTATTAGAAACCCATTCCTTATCCTGTGCAATGGGACAAATGACCAAGAAGAAAACATTTGACATGGGTTTCAACGTGCATTCATCCCTTAGATGCTTAACACACCAGTTTCTAATTTGGTCCCAAGATGGCCATGAACTCGCCCATTTGAGAAAAAAAGCATGCGCTTTCAGAAAACTAACACTATCATTCCATTCCCAGTTATCTATAATCATTGATGCCACTTGAGCATGGTCAATGTGGGGACTTTTCGGTTTTTGGGGTTCTTTGATCCGTTGTTTCAGTTTTGGCCTCCAAAATTTCCGTTCAATTTGCTTAAAATTGAAGCTTCCTGCTATCCTCAAAGGGTGGTCCCTAAACTGAGTGACTTTGTGTGTTTGATGTTGTTTGAAACCCTGCCTATCAACTGGTCTTCTATTAGTATTTTCCTTGGACACATTCCACCTTGCTTGCTGCTGTGAGCCTGAAGACATGTTAAAAGTCTGCTGATAATTTCAATTGAAAGGCCATTTTTTGTCCCATTGACCTTTGTAAGTCCAGCCTCCATGTCTCTGAAACCCTTGATTTGTTGCTTGCTATCTCTCTTGCTGCCACTCCATCCTTTTAAAAGTCAGTTGTTCTACTTGCATTGCTTTTCTAAGAAAAGCTTCAATAATCTGGGGTTTAGTGTTTGATGGTTCAATTTTTTGGGGTTTATTGAAACAAACAAGCTCACAAGGAAGCATGGACAAGTGACAAATAACATGCCCGTGTGCAAATAAATGAGAGATTTGAGACCAGAAGGGTCTAATGGGACAAACCAAATGGGCTACAATTTTAATGTAATAAATTCTCTCTAAGTAGTGTGGAACAAGATTAGACCCCATTCATAAGGCTTCCTAGTAGTTGTGCTTTCAATATTGTTTCCAAGGATCTTTCCTAAACACCACTTTTATGATATAATTATCTGCTAGCATTAGGCTCTTTATGGGGAATTAGTAAACATACATGCAAGATCCAAATCTATTTTGTATGCAGAAGAATATTAATGATAGCAAGAATGCAATTAAAAACCACAATGATATAAGACTAAAATTATAATATGCACAAGTAACAAGTTAGGTAGGGTAATATACCCCTTCTTGATTGAGATCATGTCAAATGTGTGGAAATATGTCCAGGCTTCTGTCAAATCTGCAACTTTATGTAGTGATTATTCTAGGTTGCATTGAATCTACAACTGCATACAAATGCTCTTTTTATGTCTCCAAAATAACAAGAAAAAAATTCCCGAGTACTTTTCTATTGAATGCACATCTTTTGGGATTAAAGTGTTTGCATTATTTTTACCTCAATATTTTGCGTCACACCTAATGATTCTTCATCAGGAGAGGAAAAAGTGATAATGAAATTGTAGATTAGACCTTGCAAAGGAATAGGAAGAGGGGGTAGAGGAGAAAACAAATTAAATTAAATAATGAGAAAGAAAGAGGTGAATTAAACTAAACTAAAAAGGTAAAGCAAAAAGAATGAAAGAAAAGGTAAAATCTAGTGAAATAAAAAGCCTTAAAAAACAAATCAATAAACATCAAAATAATAAGACTAAGTACAAAAAGAAAGACAACCTCATGTAACAAAGTAACAATTTTGTTTAAAAAAATGCTAAAATATAATGAACAAAAATTAACATTTTAAATTTTTTTTATATAAACAAAGATATTCAGTTGGTAACACAAAGTGGCAACAAAATTAACTATACAATCAAATAATGGGAAAAAAGGAACAAGACCACAAAAGCACTCCTACAGGCATAAAAGGAGTTGGTTATGGGGATGACTAAGTTTAATCATGTTTATTGAAATGAATAGAGTGTAGGTGTGGTAGTAATAAAAGAATGGAAAAGTTATATTTGTTGAAGAAGTAGGATCGCTGCAAATGTATATGAAGTGATAATTCAATATTGATAAATATTGAATATTGCTTTGTAATTCTGAATCTGATAATTGTAGTCATTGAACTCCAAAGGGCAAGACATATATTGATTTCGATGTCTTTCCTTGGGATCAGATCTCCATTATAAAGGAGATGAATAGACATATCCATGAGCATACATGTTTCCACATGCCCGTTCATGGGTATGCCTAATGAAAAGGTGCCTCTTCATGCCTGATCTCTAGTCGGGTTTCAAACCTTAACAACTACAAATGATTTCCTTAATAATAGTATTTTAGATATATATATTATATTATGTCTCATATATATATATATATATATATATATATATATATATATATATATATATATATATATATATATATATATATATATATATATATATAGAATTTATTTGACTGAAGCTACAAAACATCAACAAAATTGGTGGTGTATAGACATCGATGGGATAAATCTTCGCAAAGAAGGAAGAGGAAGATAAATTATATCCGTCGAGGGATGCTAGAAAACAGTGGATTAGATTCCACAAAAATAGAGTAGACGAAGAAAAATATTGGATAGAAGTGGATAGTTAGAGCTGGATTGAAACCCATGAGAAGAAGAACCAAGTAGAAAACATTTTGGAGGAGGTTGGGGTATGGTAGGTAAAAGGTCTATAGGAGAAAGATCGATGAACAAAGTTGACAAAGGGCTTGCTTCTTTCCAACTTAAGTGTAGAATAAACAAAAAATGAAAAATTTCAAGGTATCGATGAGAACATTAGAGTATGTTGTAGATTGTTCATTTTTTGGAAGGGAGGTTCAAAACATGCAACTCCATTTTGTGAACCATGCTCACAAGCTTCTTACTTGTGGTGTTTGATGTAGAAACATTTAGGATCACAAGTAATCCTACATCATTAAAAATATTTTAGGTTTCATTTTTTTTTGTTTACAAGCTTCTTACTTGTGGTGTTCGATGTAGAAGCATTTGGGATCACAAGCAATCCTACATCACTATTAATATTTTAGGTTTCATTATTTTTTTTGTTTTCTCTAGTTTTGGTGTTTTTTGTTGCATAATAGCTTTTATCATCTTGCTTCTCAGGTGCTATAAAAAGGTTCATGCAACTAAAATGGATATTAGTATTATATCCATGGGTTGTTTTATATCATTTTCAGATGCCACACAATAATTTTGACAAGTTTGAATGTTGCTTCAAGATTTGTTTTTTGACTTGCTTCAAAAACTACTACAAGAAAACTACGTAATTCTAGCTTCATGAAATCTGCATTTAAATGTTTATCCTTAACATTTAATATTGATTATAATAAAAATATTTAAAATTGATATGAATTTAAAAAATATTATTTCACTTATTCATGTAATACCTCAAAAATGGGCTATAGGTTCATTAACCTCCTACATCTTCAAATTGAATGAAATCGATACAAAAGTCCTAACCTAAGGCACATCTGCACATTATCGAATGTAATTGATTATCCTAAATTCTGCATCGGGGAATATTCTTAGAAATATTCTTAATTTATCATAATTATTCTTAATTTAATAATTATTTGGCGATAAATCTTATTTATGCGAAAGTTTTATTAATTGAATATTCTGAATATTTAATTAATCAGATTTAATACTGCCACTTAATTATTTAATTAAATTTATTCCTAAATTGTATTATTTAATTTTGACAATAAATAAAAAATCTTATGACTAATTGATTAAATTCCTATTTAGTTAATTAAATTAAGTTGTCAATATTTAATAATATAGTTTTTGAATAAAGTTTGATTTAAGAATTGATTAACCCATATTTGATTTAATAATTGATTAACCCATAAATCAATTGTTTTAATTTTAAAATCAGTTAAGTTGAGAATAAATCACTTTATTTTTAATTAATTTATAATTAAATCATGCACAATCAGAAAAGTAGACAACTAGAAATTAACAATCAATTTTAAAATTGAAACTCAACATATGATGATGAGTTGAAAAAAGAGAACTAAAGCTCTATTTTGAGATAAAAATTGCTTTTGCATGATTTTATGAGTTTATTTATTTTTACTTTGTTGTTAACTCAAAAATCAACCTGAGTTTATCAAGAGTGATTTATGGCTTTTCTCTTGCATCTTCAAAGCCTTGGATTTTTATAAAATCAAGGCTCAGCTCTTCATAATCAAGACCTCAAAATTGCATTCTCACTCTGGCGAATTGGTGACTGAAGAATCAATCTTTTGCGAATCAAGGCTATTGTGAGATTTTCATTTATTGTTTTGAGCATTCATAGTTTCATATCATAGTTTTTATATTCATTCATAGCATTCTTAGATTAAAATCTGCATTCAATCTCAATTTCATTCATATAGCTTAGATTCATATAGTTTTTTTATCCTAATTGCATAGAAAATACAAAAAAATCTAGAATAATTTGCATTCATATAGTCTTTCATTCTTTTGCATTCAAATCTTTCGTTTAGGTGTTGCATTGTCACTGATCTCGATTTCAATCTGAGAACATCATACTCACACCTACTAGAAGACAGTAAATAGCTTGGTTAGCATAGTTTCAATTAATTGCAGATTTCGATTTTTGCTAACCTCTAATGTTTTACTGAAGTGTTGTGTCTATAGCTAGGTACAAAATTCACACACACAATTCCAAGTTAAGTTACATATCATATTTGATCAAAGTGACGATTATTATTGCCTTTGACATAAAAATATGCTATATCACTTATTCATCGTTAAGTCACAAACCATATTTGATCAAATTGGTGATTATTGCTTCCTTTGGCATAATTTTTTTTACTATTTCACTCATTTTTTAATAAGTCACATATCATATTTGATTAGATTGGTGATTATTGTTTCCTTTGGCATTATAATTGAATGAAGGCTAAAATTTAAACATGTGATGTAACTTTATTGCCTTTGGCGACGAGGACCTTTATGCTCCTCATGCTTTTGCTTCTGCTTTGCATCAAGTTTATGTTGGAAATGCCCAACTTCTTCAGCACTCTGGCCGTTGTGCCGACAGTTGCCCTAATGGAGTCTCCTTTGTTGGGGAGTGTAAGGATAGTATCGCCTAGACAGTTGTCTGATGACGTAGGAAGAACTACTCTTCTAACTCTTGCTCATCTCCTCTTGTGGTGTGAGTTCGGCCCTTCCTGTTAGGGCTTAACCTTTGTGCTTTGTGTTCTGTCTCCATAGTTAGCATCTATTGTGCTGGTTGTGTTTTGTTGATGGCCTAAAATTTTCCTTCAAGCCTTGTTTTTGTAAGGGTCAGCCCCTTGCTAGGCTACTTAATTAATCAAAAACATTTGATGCAACCATTTCCTTTGTCACACTTTTTGAGCGTTTAGAGGAAATGAGTTCGATTTAATCATGTCAATCTCATTGTTGAGAAATCTACTCAATTGAAGAACTTCAGTCATTCATGACAGAGATATTTTAGGTGTTTTGAAAAGGAAATTTCATTGTTAAAACTTTTATTGCTTATCTAATGTGGAGTTGATTGATTGGAGGTTGACTTTTATCAATCTGGCAAGCATTAATGTCTCTATGGCTGCATGTTTACATCATTATTCATGCTCACTTACTATTTTCATTTTTGCATCCTTGTTAGTGTGATTGTTCCTTCTTTTCCTTGGTCATTCAAAGTTACTGGCGAAGACATTTCATTTTTGGCTCTTCATTCATTCTTGGAGTTAATAAACATTTATTGAGACAATTGCTATTCACTTTGGGTTGTTCTTGATTATTTTGGGGTTAAGGAAATGTGTTATGCAGATTAGAAGAGGAGAAGAACTTTGTTGAGTAGATTTTCTTTTCCCTAGAACCTCATATGGGAAATGAGATTTATATTAAAAATAGCCATGTTGAAAGCCTCATTAAGTGAGAGAGAGGAGTGAGTTATAGGAATTGTTACTACAACATGATGTATTTTGTGTGCAATTTGTTTGGCATTTTTATTGCTTTTGTTATGCATGGAAGTACAATGGTTTGTGGATGTAGGTATTTGGTCTATCTTTTTAAGTGGTTTCCCTTTGTTGACTACATTATCATCTCATTCATAAAGCTAGTTGGTTACATACAAGAAAATTCTTTTTGAGACTTATGGATGACGGAAAGATTTTTGATTCTTCTCTTGTTATCTTTTGATGTATTTCTCAAATAAATTTAATCATGTGATAATGCTATTAGGATTCAACTGTGTAATTTTTGAGTCAAATTCATTGACCCATATTTCATGACTTGTGGAAAATATCTCCTACTTATCAAACTTCATCATGCTTTATTTTGTATGTGGGATTTTACAAGTGTATCATTAAAGTTGTTTATGTATTGCATATTAAGGCTCGAGGACTATAGAGTTTCCCTCTTTAAACTTTAAATTCTATAATAGTTCTTGTCGAGGTTGCCTATATTGTTAAAATTAATGCCTTTAAAAGGATTTATTATATTTAGAGGTCACTTTCCTAAGGATTTATTATTAATAGTCTATTGTCTTAAATTTGTGTACATGTGCAAATCCAATTTGTGTAGTCAGGTGTAAACAAGGCAAACATGAGTTTAAAATAATGACAAACACAAGGATTCAATCACATGACCTCCGATGAGCTAAAATGGAAGCACCCTCATTCTATTTGATTTTCTCTTTTAATGGAGAATGTGGATATGCTCTCCTAAAACACAACAAGATATCCCCAAGATAATTCTTAAGGTGGTGATATGAAGCTACAAATGCAACTAAAATGGAGACAATGATTCAACTAAGATGAAGAACTATGCTCAAGATGATTAAAATGATGAACTCAATGCAAGATTAACACTAACATGATTCAAATATGCTATGGTAAGATGCAATAAGATATTATGCAATGAGAGATGAAAATCACTATGAAATTACTTAATAAATATAGAGCTATACTAACTTGATAACAATGCAAATGACAATGGATGATTTTCAAAGGAATGAGGCTCCTATTTATAAATTTTTGGAGGGAAGTGGAGGGCTTGGATGAGCTGGAGCTTATGTGGAAGCCACATAAGGGCCACACAAGCAAGGGTGGTTGGCCATGCAAAGGGCATGAGTTGCTCGCACATGTGGGAGCAACTTGGAAAGTGATGGGTCATTCAAAGAAGGGGACAAAGTGGAAGAGGGGAAAGGCTGAAGGTTGCTTACACACGTGTGAGAAAATCCCAAAGAGGGAAGGGGGAACATTCATGTAAGAATGTAGGTGGCCATTTATGGAAGGTGGTTGGCCACCTTGGAAAGGGTTATTCACACATGTGTGAGTGTTAAATTCCAGAGATCGATTGCAAATGTAATCACACTATTATGATTGTATGTGTTTTCCAAATGCATCGATATCTTTGTATTTATACATGACAAGGACAAGAAGAGACATGTCCCTTCATGGGACATGTCTATTCATTAATTTATTTTATCAATTTAACTATTTAGCTATTATGAGAATAATTATAATCTAACTATATATATATATATATATATATATATATATATATATATATATATATATATATATATATATATATATATATATATATATATATATATATATATATATATATATATCAATTATTATATATATTGATATATATGTATATATATATAATAAATCATTTCTCATAATAATCATATAGTCAATATTATTAATATGATTGATGCTACACACATCAACACTGCCTCTTAGCTAGGGAGGATAAATCAATCCAATGTCAACACTTAAGACACTTGACAACATCAATTATATGATGTAAGCAATAAAGGCATCATCCTCATGATGTAATCAATAGAAACATAGTCTCAATGTGTGGATTGCCTCCATCTGCGATTCTATCCACAAGTCCTCAGGCGGATTGCCTCCATCAGCGATTCTATCCACAAGTCCTTAGGTGGATTGCCTCCATTGACGATTCTATCCATTTGATATCTTGAGTATTGGCCTATTAGAATGTCAACACATGACATTCACCTAAGTACTCAAGAGTTCATAAAGATACCATCTCATGATATTGAGAGCATTAGCATGCAAAATATCAACTCTCAAGATATTCACCAAGTGCTTAGAGTAATGGCCTACCAACATCAATTCTCATTACATCCACCAAACACTCAAGAGTTCATAAAGATATCATCTCATGATATCAAGAGCATTGGCCTGCAAAATATCAAGTCTCATGATATCCACCAAGTACTCAATAAATGTTCATAGGTAATGTGCACTTACCATAAGAACATTCACATAATCTATTATGATCTATTTCAGCCATCACAAGATGTCTATCACAATAGAAGATGCCATCTATTATGATCTGTTTCAACCATCACAAGATGCCTATCACAATAGAAGATGCCATCTATCATGATCTGTTTCAGCCATCACACGATGTCTATCACAATAGAAGATCAAGTTATTGTAAGATTGTCACCTTCCAATAACTTTTGCAAATATAAGTGATAATCATTTGGAAGTCATCACTTCCTCATGATTTACACAGGAGGCAGGCCCATTAAAAACATTCTTGATTCATTAGTATAATAATCAATTATATCAAGTTTACCTCAGAAGTGTTTCACCTTCAATAGTGAATTCCCTCTCAATCAATATGATCAAGATTGTCACAAGTTGACTTAACCATCTGCTCCCTCTGAAGCTCAAGTTTATCAACTTCTTGACCTCTTTTGAAATGTCAGACTCCCTTTGCATCTAGTCTCAATTATCAATTCATTTCCAAGCATCAAGTTCTTTCTCCCTTGAATGCAATTATCTTGTGCTTCTGTCCTGAAGGTATGTCAGAGAGAGATTACAAATAGCTCACTAAACTATCTTGACCAGAAATACCAATGATAAAAGCATACAAGATTTTACTAACCAATACTATAGCATGAATTACAAACTCAAAAATTATGTGCATTAATAAATAATGAAATACTTATCGTTTATAAATTTCAAGTATTTCATTCTGTAAGGTGAGCCCATATAGAAAATATCATGTAAATTCACAAAATGATGTTGCCGTTCTTGAACATTACCATAATTCTTCACATGATCTATCTTGAATATCCAAAGTTTCCATACACTATGACAACCTTCAATATGATCGGATCTCCCTTCAAGCGGTTAGGCTTTTAAAGAAGGAACCTCACTCTTTTATAAATTTTGCATAGACTCGTACACATTCGGTCATAACTTTTTAACCTAACATTTTATATCCAATTGCTCTGGTGAGATTCTTCTAAATTTGTTTATCACCAACATATCCAAAATTCAGCAAAATCCAATGGTGCATTTGTGAGATATGGTCCTCATACTAAGACTGTATTTTCAGAGACAATCATACATTCACCATCAACAAACTACTCTCTTACATTTGCAACTTGGCTTTGATACCATGTTAAATTCCAGAGATCGATTGCAAATGTAATCACATTGTTATGATTGTATGTGTTTTCCAAATGCATCGATATCTTTGTATTTATACATGACAAGGACACGAAGAGACATGTCCCTTCATGAGACATGTCTATTCATTAATTTATTTTATCAATTTAACTATTCAGTTATTATGAGAATATATATATATATATATATATATATATATATATATATATATATATATATATATATATATTTATATATATTAATATATATGTATATATATAATAAATCATTTCTCATAATAATCGTATAGTCAGTATTATTTATCTGACCGATGCTACAAACATCATCAGTGAGCAATCACTCAGGCTTAATCTTTTTAGGAATCCCATAGAATAGTTTAATTAATCTAGGATTAGTCACATGAGAAGGTTTAGAGGTAATTATGATGAGAGTAGGCTAGGGTTTTAGGCTAGATTTAGGACCTAATTAAAATAGATTTAATTATTTCATGGGTTTAGAGATGGAGGGATTTTTAAATAAATAAATATATTCAAAGGAGGGTAAAAATAGATAAATATATTAAATAAGATTTAATACATTAGGGGATAGTATTTAAATAAAACTCAAATACTTTAGGATAAGAAGAATAATGCACATATTTAATTAAATACCTAGAGGAAAGGAGGAAATATAGTTAATTAATTAAAATCAACTATATGGCTAAGGAGGATATTAGTTAAATAAAATTTAATTAATTTAGGGGAATACAGATGTTAAGGGATGTTTTTAGACATCTACAATTTCATAAAAGATTTGTCATTATTGTTGCAAATTATATTGTCCCATATTTTCATAGTGAAAACAAGTAACTAAAAGCTATGGTGGAATTTGTGTTTGGAGCTTTCTATAGTTTATCTTTATCTTCTATTTCCCACTTCTTTTGATTTTTTTTTGAAATAAATATGATTTAGATTTTGTGACTCATATGATAAGGACACTAAGTTAAAGACCAAATTTATTCACATTCTTACTCTAAACCTTCATTCTTAGGTGAAAGCCACTTACCAAAAATTGAGGAATGTTATACTTTCATTGATGCCCTAAGGCATCACTTGCACTATGTGCTAATTCAAAGGATAACATATAATTTGACGTCATCACTAGACAACTTATTTTTTCTTTCAACAATAAAAAATCAAGAATTGATAGCAATAAGCTCTTATTTATTTGAAAGCAAAATTTAATATATTTTTTCTTACAACTTTGGAAGAATGGGTCCACCAAAAAGCATTTTTTTCTTCTTATTATTAGATCTAAATTAGTCAAATTGTAGAAAACATTCAAACAAGAAGAGATTGAACACAAGGAGAATCATCAAAAAATTAATAAATGTAAGAATACAAATGTTAATAGCAAATGTTGGATCCTAAAAGATCAATAACCAACTTAAGAAAAGGAAAGATTTGTTTTAGAATAGTCAAACATGAAAATGATTCTACGGTAGAAAATAACATAACTTAAGACAGTTACACGAGTGCATCTTCAACTCTCCTTCAATAAGGTCTTTATTGAAAATTTCTAGTTTACCCTTACATTATAAAGTTTAACAATCCTCTTGCTACCAAGAGGCCTCTTAAACAAGAGCTAAATCAAATGCCCGCTATTGATTGCTTCATATACTCCAGTTGGATTGAATTTGTCTTGCATGATACACCAAGTGATTATCTCAAGAGCTTTATCACCTCCATGAAAGCACTAATAATTTTGCAAGAAACATCTAATCAATCTTGAGGACTACACATATGATCTTAGAGTTGCAAACGATATATTGTGTTAACACGGTTGATTGTCTAGTCCCTCAAGGGAAATGCTGGGAATTACTTCGAAGCATTACTTGCAAATTTAATAGAAAACATCATGAAAGCTAGATAACAATTGGTTTTCTCAATTATGGAAAGAAGAAAAAATCATTTCAACAATGAATTTCAAGTCAATACAAATAACTTCCTCAATAAAAAATTAATGATTAATTTCAGATTTAAAATATAAATTTTTAAATATTATTCAAATTCTTCCAAAGTCATCCAAATTAGTCAACTAATTTTCCACAAAGAGACCAAAAAATTAATGAACTTTTCATATACTTTTTTTTTTTTTTTGATGTGAAGTAGTGAATAGGTCTAAAACAATAATTTTTCAACAACAACAACAAAGCTATAGCTTCACACTCCCAAAAATCCACAAAACTATGTTAAAATAGACTACTCAATTTGCTCCAATCTTCAACGAAAAAAAACCAAACCACATGGAAATTCATGGAACACCAAAGAAATGGACTTAGGATATCCAACAAAAAATAATTAGATCTAAGATCTGATCTACAATAACAACAATTGATTTGGATTTCAACATCAAAATTCTTCACAAAATATGTTAAATTTGGTACTCGATTTACTCAAAACATCACAAAATGATACTATTTGACTTCAAAATAGAAATATTATCATATAAATCTTAGTCTTCTTGTAACATTTCACTAATTACCTCTAAATTAATTAAAAATCGAGCTAACACCATTTTTCTATTTCAAATTCAAAATTCCCTCTATTCATTATAATTAAGTAATTTTTACTCAATAAATTATTGTAGCTCTTTTAATTTTAGTTGTTTAGTTAGATAATTACATCTTCTATAATTGAATGACTTCTTTAATTTATTTAATTATTAATTTTTCTAAATTTATTTCTTCAAAAAATAAATAAAATAAATATTTTATTTATTTATAGTCTCTCATACACATGATTCAATAATTTTAATTATTTAATCATAATATATTATGCACTTAGCTGCAACTCATTCCCAATCTTCTAATCAATCAAACCGCTCTTCTATAATCATGTATTTAGTTCTATTCATCATGCAATTAGTTTACTCCATGGTCCAATAAATCCATCAATTCTTTTCATTCATTCTCATCCATTGATCTTTAGATTTGGCTCGTGCAATCTCTATTGTTGACTTATATCAATTTTTTTTTATAAAATAAGACCTCATTTTTAATCATTCCTAACCACTGTCTTTGAGCTTTTGTGCAATCACATTGCAAAAATAATGCTATATGCAAATTTGAGAGCAACATTACTACAAGTCAAGAAAGCTAAAAAGAGCAATGGAGGTAACTAAAGTGAATACATGAAGGTATTGCTTTTGATATTAAGGAAAACAAGTTTTGAAGGGACCTGAAACCCTTTACAAGAAGGTCACAAAAGATAGACAAAGACAACCCACTGAGACGAAACGATTCAAGACCTATCAGAGGGTTTTTCCAATAGGCTCTCACAACCTAGAACAGACAATTTGGATGAGGCCCCAAGTAAACCCAGCCAAAAGAAAATCCCAAAAATTTAGGATTTTCCTTTAGTCCTCTTCTGATGGGATTGAAGGGTCATATTGAAAGAAGGCAAAGATCACTCGGAATGTTTTCCTTTAACCTTGATCCATCCTTCTTCAACCTTAGCAACAACATTCTGCCAAACCAATGAGTCCAAACATGAAGGTATTGTTGTTATTGTTATATTTCTCATTTTTTGCATTTGTCTTACATAATTAATTGTTAAGATTATAATCTTGTTTGATTTTTAGGGTTTTGTGGTTAGGCTACTATTGATTCAAATTTCTCTAATTTCCCATCTACATTTTGGAAAGCCTAATGGAATCCACATCCCTATATTTTTTAGAAATTTGTCATTTTGAGTAGTTTCAAGGCCGTTCAATGCATTTGTGAGAGGATTCAATGCATATGTAGCACCCTGTAATGCATCTACAATATATTTCGATACATTTATTTTTGCTCATAGAAATTGAAATTCTCTAATTTGGAATATTGATTATTGCTTTTTCTCTAAGACCCTAACCCCTAATAAATATTTCTTTGTTTGTGGGTCCTTATGTGTCTATTTTCTAGCTTTTTCTAATCTCTAGGTTGCATGACACATATGAGCTTTTATTTTCTACAATCCTAGTCTATTTTTCCATAGCTATAGCATGTTTCGATATATTTTTAGGTTATTTCAATCTATCAGAGCCTTTATTCACCACAATCATATTTTATTCACTACTTTTGTGGGTTCTTTTGATGTAGTCACCTAATTTTTTAGTAGGCATTTATAGGTTCATTCAACACAGTTGCAATGCTATTTGATGCATCTATTTCTCGAAGTGACACATCTATTTTGAGTAAGGGAAAAGGAAAAAGCTTTAGAATTTTTATCATTTCAAGAACTTCATTTTAGACAGGGTAGAGATTTTTGTCCATACTAATCAATTTATTTAGCAACTTAGTGATTGCTGGGAGAAGAACTTGATCTTGAGACTACTAACATATTTATTGTAGGATTTGCGTGGCTATAATTTTTAGTATAGCTCACACTTTAATTTTCTAAAGGAAAAGAACATTGTCTCCTATGTTTGGTAGGTTTACACATTATTTGTAATCCTAGAGTTATTGTGTGCATCCTCTCCCCACTTGTGCTCATATGACCTTGGGTGCAAGAGAAACATCGATGCTCTCTTTTTATTTTTTAGGAGGCATGCCTAAGGTTTTCATCACATGGGTCAACCTCAAAAATTTATTGGTGGGGTACACAAAGGGATTAGATTGAAAGTTGTACCTCAAGGAGTGGTTATCATGGTTTGAAGTAGAGCAGAAAGATCATAAGTCTACCAAGTCTATCTAGTGGGGAGAGTAGGGGAGATCCACCCAATTTCATGCTATTATAGATGGGCTCTTTGTTCACCATAGTCCCCCACTAAGAACCATTGTTTTAGAATCCTAAAGTCATTAATAATTTCAATAGTATGGTGTAAGGTACGAGATCATGCATGAATTTACTTGAATGTATGGTCTTGAGTAAAGTGGAAATCTCTCGATTAAAAGGTTCTCAAACTTTTAGGATAAGAGGAAAGGTAAACCCTTTTGCCAATGCACCTCTAACCATCAGCTCTTGAGAGTTGAATGTGTATGCACATCTTATGGTATTTTATCACTCTGTCCTGCACTATAAAAAATGCACCTATATAAATATTAGGCTATTCTTGTATTATGTGTGGCTTCAATTCTACAATACTAGTGACACCATTAGCCTTATTACCCTTAATAATTTAGCCAATCATTGTGTCTTCTATGGCTTTTTGTCAAATATACAAAATAAAAATATTTCTTACACAAAGTTTCAAAATTTGGCTAGAGCATTACAATTTAACAACCTTGTAATGCATTTGAGTCTCTAGGATTATACAAAACACCACAACTATCCTTTTATGTAGTGCATCTCCATCTCAGAATATCACAATTGTATCATTATGTAATGTATTTGAGCTATAAAAAACCACAATTGAACTATTTCTTCATGCATCTAGATTATCCTATCATGCAACTATCTACCATAGAACACATTTGTCTTGTAGACTATCATTCCGAGCTTGACCCCTTTTTGACCTGACACACATCTATATTACTTTGTATTGCAATTGAGCTCTTTTCTAGAATGCAACTATTTTAGACTGATACACTAGGGTGTCACATTGGGATTACAAGTTTTAGAGATCAAACTTATTTACAAATAAACTAGACATAGAGGCCAAATACTTAACACATTTTAGCTTAGCATCACATCTTGAATAAGTCATATTACGTCTATATAGACGAGTATAGTGAGCGACAATAGACCCAAGCGAGATAGAGAGGGTTTGAAGGAGGGAACTCTTATGTTCGTTCGATAGGGACCTTACTTTGGTGTTCAACATACCATCATATTATGTATTGATAAAGAACTATACTCCCTATCGGAGATGTTCTCGGCCCCAACTATCTATAATTTGGGAGGTAGATGCCTAAGTGGGCATGTTACGTATAGAATCTTAACCCCTACTACTCTATAGGCTAGTCAACCCTACTATTCTATGGGGCCATTGGTGGGTCGGAGGATATAGGATGGAGGGTGGGTTCAAGACAATTTACTAATTGGTCACCCTAAGATGTCACAAAACTTTTCTTTAGCCAAAGAAAAAATAATTAATCTAATCGAACCAAGTCGGAGGGGGTTCTAGTGGAGGAGTTTTCGGAAAGGTCTTGACTAGAATCTCCCAAATTTGTTTGAAGAATTATGGGAAGCTTTGAAATTTTTTTCTTGTTGGTGCTTTTCTCCCTTGTCTTATATTTGTTGATTGTGTCCATTTAGGCATCATTACTTGAGCCTCACTTGCATTTTCTTATTTGTTCGAGGGGAAGCAAAATAATTGAGAGCTATTTAAGGTTCAAATAGTTCCTAGACAATTGGAATCTTCAACACACCCAACCTTAATATATTATGGTTCCTTGTATTGTTTAAGCTTTGAATCCAGTAGAGCCCAAAGACTTTGCCCACTTATCCCCTGTAATTTTCATTGCTTCACCAAGTAAATCACCGTTGGTTTTTAGATAAAGTATTTTTTCACAGATCTAAATTTTATGAAAGTTCTTTTTGTTTTTCATACATCTTTATAAAATGGTAGTAATGAGGTTCGATTTAATTCTTTTTCACCAATTGGGTGTTCCCATTTCTTGGTTGAGTAGAAGCCTCATTTATTACAATACAAGGCTTGTTTTGCCTAAAAATTGTGAGATTGATATGATTAAGGTGAAATTAAAAATTGACATCCTAAATATTGCCATTCCAAATTCCAAAGGGGAATCAAAAGTGTTTGATGCTAAGATTGAGTGAGGTGCATCCATGGGCGGGGATTACCTCCAATATTTTTCAAATTTGTTTCAATTTGCACTCTGTTTTTTAGTTTTCTTTATTTCACATAGAAAGGCAAGTATTAAATGTTGTTTACACAGGTGTATGTACAAGAAAAAAAAGTTTACTTGTTATTGCTATTAGGATTTAATTGTGTGGTTTTTGAGTCAAACACATTGACCCATGCTTCATGAGTAGTGGCTCGCAAAAATCCAACTCTCATGTTTACTTGTGCATATACAATGAGAATGCTTGTGCATCTGCACTAGGAAATGTATATTTCTTGAACCAAATAAATCAAGTCTCCACTTTTTTTTTTGGAATTTCTTTTAAATTTGATATGTTTGTATATCTGCACTGAGAAATGTATATTTATTAAACCAAATTAGTCAGGGCTCCACTTTTTTTTGGAATTGATTTGAAATTTGATTTGAAATTGTTGAGATTCAATTATTTCATTTTTAAATTTTTTTTTAAAATATTCATTTTAAAAATTGAGGTCATTAAATCTTGAGTTGTACTTTGAAGATGAGGAGCTAAAGCAGGTGGTTATTTAACTTCTTTAGTATAATTCAAGTGCTTCTTCCCATATACATGATGTTGTGGTGTTCAAATTGGTTTTTCCTGCTCTCCTCCAAGTGGTGGAACAATTGGATTAGGTGTTGGAGGTGGCCAATCATGTGGTGGTTGTTCAGTACTAGGAAAATGTGGTGAAGGGGATTGAAACCATCAATCCCAACGCTGTCAAAGGTAGGCTTGGATCCATTTTTTACTTTGGCAAGGAAGGTTGTGAAGAAAAAATGAGAGAGGTTTTGGATTAGTTCAAGATTTCTTGTATAAAAAACTATGCTTTCCATGAACCTCTTTCATGATAACGATGAAGACTTCTTTGAATAATTTGAAAAAACCATCTTGTGGGATTAATTCTATGGGGTGGCCATGTTCGTGACTAAGTTGGATGATTTTTAATGTGCTATTATTGGAGAGTATCTTTCTCTGTTCTATGTTCTTCTGCTGATTTCATCATGTTGCCAACCTTCCCTTCTTCAGTCTTTTTCTTCTAGGTGTTTTGAGTTTCCTCATGGTGTGTGTGCTAGGTTTCTTCATGTTCTTTCTCGTGATTTAGGGGATTTTCTCTTGAATCTTGTCTTAATCTCTGTTGTCTTTCTCCCTCCATTTTGGAGTTTCTTGATGACTTCTAATTGTACTATTTTTAGTTAATATATTACACACTATATGCGTTTCACTTTTAAAAAAAACTCAAAAACTCTTGAATTGTATTTAAAGGTGGTGTACAAGGTAAAATAAAAAATCATTGACTACAATAATGTCTATAATTTACATTAAGGAGATCACAAACATCTCTATTAATGCAATTGCATCTAATCTTTCATAAACACTTCAAACAAAAAATTCTAAACAAATAGGACTTGTGTTGCTATTATTCTTCATTTCTTCCTTCTAAAAGCTTTAAATTTTTTTTAAAAAATTCAATTCAATTTTTATATCTATATGCACCCATTCCTTACAAATTGGCATGCATAAAGATGCCTAAAATCACTCTAAATTGCAATTTTTTCCTTCATTTACAAAATATGCGACCTTGTGCAAACTTAAAAATGAAGTTTTAGAGTTTGCAACTTGTTCCTAATAAAGTTCTTAGATATTTTTATTTAGAGTATTATTAATAGAATAGAAGCATATTGGGATCAATGAAATGGACAACCTTTAAGAATAACCATGAAAACCTTATAATGAGAACAAAATATAGAGATATGATGGTAGATTTTAAATAACAAATAAAGTTCAAAACTCAAAATGTTTATCGAATATTATCAAGTTTTCAATGTTAGCAAGGTTGAAAGTTCATGAAATTATTGAAATGTCAACAAAAGTTCTTAAAATCAGAGATTGATTTTTTTATAAGGTTTTTTTTAAAGCATGGTGTTGAGGTTGGAATAGGGTGCCAAATATTTTAGTTTCATTTTAAAGTTTTGATAAAAATAAATCATAGTCACAATTGATATATTTAAGTTTACCAAATAAATTGTAATTAGTAAAAATGAATTAGTTTAGATAAGTAGATTATGTTTTTTATTGTTTAAATTAGGTGATTTTTTTCTCTTCACCAAATAATTTAATGAATTAATTTAAACAATTGAAATTTATTATTTTTTGTTTAAATAATGTAAATTTTTTATTTCTTATTTTTTGGAACAAGTTCTTTGATGATGAATCATAGAGTTTAATTTGAAACATTGAGAGAAAAAATTCACCATATTTAAAAAAAAATAGTTCATACTAACACATGAGAAATTACATGTTTGTAATCAAAATAGTTAAAGCTGGAACATGTAATTATAATAAATGCAACACAATTAAATGTAAGGAGTAGATACATTTAGCTTCAAATTTGATGATGGAAGAATGTTGTGTACACTCAGTTTGTCATTATTTAAAAATTAATATCTTTGATGTAATGATCATCTCAAAATTTGTTTTGTCTCATGGAAGGGTTATGCAAATTTGAATATTGTCACCTTGATCTTGAGTATTCTTTGTTTACTTTGTTCTTTGGATATAATAGATATTTCATGCATGAATGATATGTTAGAATGTATATCCAAAAATTCACTCATCTTCACCTTTTTTATATTGGAGTTTTTTTGTCTAGGAACATCATTTAGAAGTTCGTTAAATCAAATACGTGAATAGGTTCTGATACCCCTTGGGATTCCATATTAACAATAATGAACAATATCCAAGATAGAATGCATATACATGTAGATGGTCTTAAAAAATGATGGTTATAGATTTGATTATTTATTTCCCTTAAAAAGTGAAGTGCACAATCTAATGCTTCTTCTAGTTACATGCAATTAATTTCACAACTTCAAATACTAAAAATAAATGCACAAACATGTGCAAGTTGTCTCATAACAATTAGGGAAAATCTTTGAAGAGTTGGAATCTTGAATAATTTTTTTTATTCTGATACATCTTGAAATTGAATTATGTTAATCTCAATTCGTAGGTGGAAATTAAACTTAGAGCTAAAACTAGAATAGACACATCTTAACTACATACATCTATAAGATCTCAAGAGATATTAGTCTTTAAGGAATCTATATTGAATATGTTACATATAGAATAATTAGGTGCCTTAAGACAAATATGTTCCTATGTCTTTTATATATATGTATTTAATATATCTATGTTATTTTTTAATGCATAGATAGATAGATAGATAGATAGATAGATACAAACATACATACATACATAGAGATATTTTGAGGGAATGCCTCAAAACAATTACATACCAACATGTGGCCAAATTATATGTCAAGTTTAGTTCTTTACTTGATCTTTACCCATTCTTGTTTACACACACTTCTATATTTGATCCTATCATATCTATATCAACATTTAATCCCACTCATTATTTATACTCTAACGTAGAGTAGAGGTCAAAGTGAATTGGATCATACAACTCTTTAGTGTTGTAGACCTCATGAACACATGTTAGAAATTAGAATCACATGTGATGTGTATAGTTGACCCAAAGTTAAAATGATATGTCAATAAAGGAGGCATGCTAATTGTTGTAGATAGGGGTAAATAAAAATAAAATCCATTTAGCTATGGACCAAACTTAATAGAAAAGAATAACAAATGGTGGGTACTAGTTAGAGATATAAACTTTTTGGAATAATTTTAAGATAAAAACCCCTATGACTGGAATATAAATCAAACTTGATTCTATCACATACACAAAAAGATATATGTGGCTCCACCAAGAACCAAATAGAGCTGACCACAATTTCGATGCTATCACATACAAATCAAATCAATTACAAGATTCACCTATATCTTGAATGAAGTTTCTTCATTTAAAAGTATTCATCATTTTTTTCCTCTCATGGCTCTCTTTGGTGAATTGTCCCACAACTTAGACATGACTTTATGCCTCCACCTACCAAATTTTTGCAATCTCCATCAAGTATTTCTAGACAGACAATCTTTAACAATTAGTGAGGAGTAAATATCACTTAAATTGGGAAATAGAAGTTGGAAATGAAATAGAAGATGGAAATACAATAGATCATACTATCCAACCTTTAATTTGAAAAAAACATCAAATGAGAAGGTAAAGTACATCTTACAAACCATGAACTAAGTTTTGGTTTATATAGAACTTACTCAGATTTAAAAATGCAATTTTTGTTGTATGGTTCAAGACATAACGTACTTCAACACATGATGTGTTTCAAAACATATTGTACTTCAAAATATTATTTTAGAATGGACATATTTTTCTATCATTTCTTATTAAAAAATTAATAAAATACCCATTTGTCATGGAAATAGGAAAGGGGAAGATTCATTGACTCACATGTATATTTTTTGTTGATATATAAGTTCTATAGGGTTTAATAGATTTAGAGGGTTTAAAAGAGTTTAAATGTTCAAAAGAGGAAGGTTTTATTGAGTTTGTTGAATTGTAGATGGGTTGAAAAAAATGTGAACCATTTTTATTTTTAGAAAACTAATTCTCAAATTTGGGGATGGAATTTTGTGCAGTGTGGGAAAATACGGCAGAAGAAAACACAATGTGCAAGATAGTGAATTAGATAGTAGAGTGTATTAAAGGTCGTGTTACAATTAGTGGGGGACGAAAACTATGTTGTGTTGTCCATAAAGACATAATATATATTTCAACCAGGAACACTATGGTAACAATAAAATCCTATTGCAATCCTACAAAAATATAAAATGAGGAAAAAAAATTAGGGGTGCACATATCTTTGTTTCAAATGTATATGGTATTCATATGATGAATGTTAGTAATTGGGGTGCACGTTGGTAAACACATCAAATAAAAGAAACATGAACATAAATAAAATAAAATAAAATAACCGGTGTTTAAAGATTTAAAAATAAAATAAAAAATCATGAGCATAAGAGATTAAAAATAAATACAGTTGACATGAGCTACAAAGATTTCAAAAAATGCCAAATCATTTATCATTCCTCAATAGCTATGACTGACAAAGGTATTGACAAATGATTGTGTTTTACTCTGTCTTACCCTGTTTGTGATGGATGAGATGAATGGTATGTATGAGTCATGTTATTTTTCTAATACATGATGTGTTGGTATGCCATTTTTTGGTTGGATATCTGTCTCCTTTTTTTTATCACCTCTTGATGAAACACCTCCTTTGTTGGGGTTGGGATAGGAAGTATGAACCTATAGGAGGCTCTTATGGTTCTAGGAGGCATAATAAGCTATGATACTTCCTATGTTTTATTTTCTCCTTTCCCTCAACATTGAACCTTAAATTTACATTTATTGGGGTTTGAAGGTTCATTGAGAACTAGACCCAAACAAAGGTCTATATGGTTCAAGGAACCATGAGATCTATTGGAAATACTTCTCTGTCTTATTCTATAAGCAACCCTTTGTCCTTAGTTCCTTTTTTAGGGATTGGGCTGAAATTGGGAACTCATCAAAGTTCCCATGGTTTTGAGAACCATGGGAAGTTTTGATGCTTCATTATTATTTCTTTCTTCTACCTCAATTTTTTTTTGAAATTTCTTCATCCCATTTTGTCCTATCTACCTTTTGTGCCTTTGCTCATGTCTTTTCTTTGACCCCTTCTTTACCTTTTTTTGGGATCAAAGGTTCACCAAGTACCAAGAACCTTTTTAGAAGTTCCTATGGTTCCCATAAGTATTAACACCTCTTTCTTTGGTTTCCTTGCACTTATTAGAACTAAATGGCCTCATTAGGAACCAAAATTTTTAAGATTTTCCTATGGATTTTGGAACCATAGAAAGCATTGCCACCTCTTTATTTTTTCTCTATTTGGATTCCTTACACTATTTTTAGAGTAAATGGCCTCATTAGGAACAATGAACCATATGAGATTCCAATAAATACTTCTTTTTCCTACACTTCCTTTGTTCTTTGTTTTCATGCACTTCTTTTGTTGGAGGTTCCATAGGAATTGAGAGCCTTGTTGGAGGTTCCTATGACTTTGGAAAACATAGGAAACTTTGATGCCTCTTACATTTTTTATTAGGTTTGGATTTCCATCTGGTCCCCAAATTCATGTTTTTGAAATAAAATACAACACTTGAACTTCATCTTTATGTGTTTTGCACCAAAAGGTAAAGCTATATATGAGTTTTTTTACCATACAATTTTTTAATATTTTAAATAAATTAAAGATTTTCTTTAAAATAAAATAAAATTCTAATGTGTCTTTATATGCTCGCTAGAGAGAGTTCTTAGTATTTGAGCCTTCTAGTCATAAGTACTTTTTAAGAAATTGTTGTAGTTCACAAATAAGATTGAAAACATTATAATTTTTTTTTTATCTTTTTACATATTCAAATTTAGAATATTAACATCTTTAATAATTCAAAATTTAATTTTACTATTTAATTTTTTAATCTACTCTTTCCATACAATTATATAAATTATCATAAGTCTTGAAAGCCAATCTATCTTACTACAATTATAAAAAACAACCATAATCTCAACCATAAACAACCATGCTCTTAGATATAAGATTTATTAAATAAAAATATTTAAAAAAAAATATAAATAAATGAAAAAGCTTCCTTAAACCACAATTAATAAAGTTGCGACCAAATTATAGGTGAAGTATAGGTAATTACAAGGTATAGTTTTCAATATTATAAATCCATAAAACAAGAACAATTAAAATACAAACACTAGGAATCAAAAACATTTGTATAATCATCATAGAATTGAAGGTGAGAATATACTATATTTGGAACTGTTTGAATAAATCGTCAACCAAACACTCAAAGATCATCTTTCTCTTAGTCTGAAAAGAGGATGTAAAGAATGCGACACATATTAGCAATACATTATGAATTGACCAAGTTGGGTAAAATTAAACTAATAAGAATTTTTTATTTTCAACTTTAGAAAAAGTTTAGCAAAGATACCATGCTATAATAATGAAAATAGTTCACTTCAATCTTCAACTTTTCATTGCATAGTTTTACTTTTGAATATACTTTGATTAAATTTATATTTTTTTAATAGGTTGGATTTTTTTGATATGTAACCTCTTTTCAATATAAAATAATTAAAATGTAACTTATATTCAACACATCAATGATTAATATAATCATTATTTTATATTTATAATAAAAAAATAATTTTGATTTTTTAAGGAAGAATTCTTTATTATCAATAAGTTCATTTTTTTATTTCATATGAAAGAACAAATCTGTGATAGTATATTTTCGGTCAAGAGTTATGAGTAAAGCCATCTTAATTAAATGTTTTCTTTATGGAGGATTTCATGCCATTCATGAGTTCATTTTCCTATGTGATATAGGAGCAAAAGACTATGTTGATACCTCTTTGGTTAAGGGCCAATGATTGAGGGACATCATTATGCCAAAATCATCTAGGGCATGATCCAACCTCATTCCTTACATCAATACCTCTTTCCTATCTAACATTTGAGCATGGGGCTATGTTGACAACCTTTTGACTAAGAGTTAAGAATTGAGAGATATCCATTCTGCTAAATTCTTCTAGGCATGATCCAATTTCATCACTTGTATCAATACCTCTTTTGTATCTAATACGAAAGCACGGGGCTATGTTGATACCTCTTTGACTTGAGTCAAGATCTAAGGGATATCCATTTTGCCAACATTGTCTAGGGCATGATCCAATCTCATCGCTTACATCATACCTTTTTCCTATTTTATATGAGAGATATTGGTAGTTCTTCGACTAAGAGTGAAGGACTAAGGGATATCCATTCCACCAAAATCGTTGAGGACATGATCTAGTTTCATCCCTCACATAATACCTCTCTCCTATATTATATGCAAGCACAAAGCTATATTGACACTTCTTTGACTAGAGGTCAAGGACTAAGGGATATCAACCTGCACAGGTAGCAGAGTTGGCTTGAGCCTTGGGTTTTCTCCCTAGTGGTCTCGAGCTCGACTCCAAAGCATGGACTCACCAGATGCACCTGACTTGTGGATTGCTTGGTACATCCCTAGAGGATTGGTCTTGCCCTAGCTTACCCCTTCCCAACCCCAATTTGGCAGCAAGTAAGACCAAGGTAAGGTAGGCTGGGCATTGGGATAGGTCATGGGGATACCTCTAGTGCGACAAAAAAAAGGGCCAAGAGATATCCATTCTACCAGGGTCGTCTAGGGCATGATCTAGCCTCATCCACATCATAGCTCTTTCCTATCTGATATGAAAATACAAAACCATATGGATATCTCTCCGACTAAGACCTAAGTACTAAGGGATACCCATTCCATCAAAATCATCTATACCATGTTCCGATCTCATCTCTTACATCACATTTCAAAGAATTTGAATATTGATAGATGACACAATCAAAAAACATACAATCATTCTCACCAGTTGTACTCAACTAATCAAAAATATCTTAATACCAAGAAGTCTCATTCAATGAACTCAATTATTATGCATGGTTGAAAGGGCAACAACTTTCTCAGTCAAAAAGACAAGCATTGCTCCATATACAACGATTCTCTAAAGCTTATTTATGTAACTATACCAATGGCTTGCATGAGATTTTCAATAAAAAAAGCATCTCCTGTTTGTAGTGTTTCCCATTAAATCCCTAGTGCTGTAGAAAGGCTCCAAAATATTTTTGTCTGGACTATGGATGACGGCCATCAATAATTGAGTGTCCACACTGTACTATATAAATATTTGTGATCTTACATTCTCCAAGCTTAGAAAAACTTTGAAGTCGTCAAGCACGTGGAATTCTGGCAGTGTGTTTCCTCCACTGGATGATTGAGATGGGAGAAAGTTGAGAATGGCGGTGTATAAACAATGTGAGTTTTTGTGTTGTCAAGTGGGACACCATGATTTTTTATATGTCGTTTTGCAATCAAGAAAAAGGAAAAGTACAGAGAGAAATAAAAGGTGGACAGTGCGTAGTGCAGGCAAAGTTGGGCACCACAAAAAAGAAAGAAAAAACATGGAAGAGATTAGTGCAAAAAGTGGGAGAAAAGGTGTGATTAGATTGCGCATGGCACTCACAAATCCCATCAGAGTCAATTCTCTTCACATTTCTGCTCGGTGCTCATGCCACTCTCAACTAATTTATTCTTTTTATGCTCTTTTTAAAGGCTCCTCCTAATCTTCTTCTCAAACTAAACACCTTTTCTAACTAATGGTCATCTCTTTGAATATGTTTGTGGGGCTTCTGGATGCTACTAGGATGGAACTATGAGTTAGGTGTTTGTATGAATGAAAAGTCCATAGTTTGTACATTTTGGTTATGGTTTTGAATGTTTCTAGTAGATTTGTTTGTGATTACAATTGATGATTTTCTCAATCAAAAGTAAAAATAGGATAGGTTTTGAAAGAGGCTTTGAAAAGGTTTTGGTTTTGATAGAGAAAAAGAGAAGTATATGTTAAATTATAGTGTAATTATAATAAAATTATTTTCAAGAAGGAAGATTCAATAAGAATATTAGGATTGAATTGAAATGACAGAGTAACATCTTATAATATATCATTATTTTGTAGTTCCATATGCATCACTTTCTTATCTTTTATAAAAGAAGTTTTGAAAGGGTCATTGTCTTTCTAGAAAAAGAGAAGAACCGACTAAATTTTAGTGTATTAAAATCAAATTACATGGTAGAAACATCTTTAAGAAGGAACACCCAACAAGGGTATCGAGATCAAATAAAGATGAAAGCATAACATCTTACAATCTATGATTATTTTGTGATTTTATATGTATCACTTTCCCATCTTTTGAAAATTAAAGAGGTTTTGAAATGATCCCAGTCTTTGTAGAGAAAAAGTTAACTATCTTTAAGAAAGAAAACTCATCATTGGTATTGAGATGGAATAATAATAATGCAGAACAACTTACAATTTATGGTTATTTGTAATTTTTGGAGCACTTATTAATTTATCTTTGATCTTATGTTCTACACCTAAATTTATCTCACATCTCTTTTAAGCGGTATCTCACACCCATCCTTGATTGTTTACATATTTGGACACTAGTGTATCACACTCTTATCCTTTTAAAAGTAAAAGAGGGCTTGGAAGGGTCCCAGTCTTTTTAGAGAAAAGGAGAAGAACTAAATTATAGTTTGATTATAAAAAAATATATTGGAAAGTTTTCTTTGAGAAAGAAGACCCAACAAGATTCTCGAGACCAAATTAAAATGAAACCATAACATCTTACAATCTATGATTATTTTGTAAATTTTTGTACTATTAATTTATCCTTAGCTTATTTTCTAAATGCACGTATTTATCTCACATCTCTTCTAAACAACATCTTACTTTATTGTCCATTTACATATGTTAAACATTAGTGTGTCATGCTCCTATTATGTGTGTGAAAATTGTACCTGATCTGTAAACACAACACTCAGTAAAACATTAGAGGTTAGTGATAATCAAAATCGTGCAAAATTGAAAGCTATCTAACCAAGCGATTTACTGCCGTCTAATAGGTGCGAGATTAATGTTCTCAGATTGTAATCGAGATCAGTGACCTAGACGACACCTAAATGAAGGATTTGAATGCAAAAGATGGATATGAAATTGAATGCAATTAATCTATATTTTTGATATTTTCTATGCAATAAGAATGATAAAAACTGATATGCTATGCTAATCTAATAATGATATGAAATATGAATGCAAAAATAAGATTGATCTCACAAAAATGCCGATTCACAAGAGCTTTGATTCTTCAATTCCAATTCTCCAGCGTGATTGTGCAAAATATGAGATGATTTGTGAAGAGCTAAAGCCTTAATTTATAGAAATCCAGGGCTTTGGAGGTGCATGAATAAAAGCCATAAATCACTCAAATTAACTCATCTTGATTTTTGAGTTATCTGATCATAAAAGATAGTTAATTCTCAAAATCATGCAAAAACATGCAAAAATAGCTTTTTAACTCAAATTAGAGTTTAGATCAGCTTTTTGAACTCCAAAAGGATGTTGAGTTCCAAAAAGTCAATAACTTGCATTGATTTTCTGATTTGGAGTTTAACTGTTTCTTTTGAATATGCATAATAATTAAGAATTAAATAAATAAATAAAGTGATTTATCCTCAACTCAACTGATTTTTGAAAATAAATAATTAATTTATGGGTTAATTAACTATTTTATCAAACTTTTATTAAAAATTATATTATTAAATAATGACAACATGCTTTAATTAATTAAATAAGAATTTAATCAATTAAAGATAGGAATTTTGATTTATTGTCAAAATTAAATAATACAATTAATAATAGATAGAATTAAATTTAATTACACAATTAAGTGGCAAATATTAAATCTAATTAATTAAATATGAAAATATTCAATTAATCAAACTTAGGATAAATGTGATTTATCGTCAAATAATCATTAAATTAAAGATAATTAAGATAATTAGGAATATTACTAGGAATATTCCCCGATGCAGAATTTAAGATAATCAATTATGATTCGATAATGTTTAGATGTGCCTTAGGTTAGGACTTTGATGTCGATTTCGTTCGAATTGAAGATGTAGGAGATTAATGAACTTATAGCCCATTTTTGGGGTATTACATTTTGCCCCTCTTTGAATTACTGTGCGAAGCGCAGTGGTTCAAAGATAGTCTGTGTTTGATAAAGATATGAAACTGATTCAAAAGATAAACCGATCTCAAGATAGAAACTGATTGAAAGATATTGAGATAGGAGTTGATTGATATTGAATTAAGATGGAGATAATAGGTCTTGAATGACCAAAGATAATGTTCACTGTAGCAGAAAATAAACCTATGATTGCGAAAAAGTGTCAAAATGCCTGATTCTGAACCTTAGGATTGATAAGAAGTGAGTGACCCGTTCTAGACTCGATTGTCTTAGCAGAACTAGCAAGTATCACATCCAAACCCTTCAGTTGTCGAAGAACCAAGGAAAGAACACTATGATCTGATGGTTGCAAAAACTGATACAGTTTACAAGATTAGGAGAATACCAAATTGATATGGATCTTGATGAATCTAATATGCCCCAAGTGATGATAGATTTGCCCCGAGTGATGAGGACTTTTGATGAATCAGCGACTAGACGTGATTGTTTGTCTTGATCACTGATGAAAGATATTGATAGATTTGATCGATAGAATTTGATTTACAGACTTTGAATGATGTGCAATACCATGCCCCCTTCGGGATTAAAATTGAAATCTGACAAGAGAAGTCAGCGTTAAATGGTTTAGAAGCATGTTAATTGATTTGAGAAGTGTGGTGAAACACATTCAAGAACACATTCTGCATCGTTGGAAGGTCCCAAAAGACCAAGTTTGACTAGGTTTGACCATGAGTTGACCATGGTTGACCAAGTTGAAATTTTGATAGTTTGATGAAAGCTAATCAGTTAAGTTGAATATTGGATTTCTGTGATGATTGAAGGTTGATTATGCAAGCAATTAATAATATGAATGATCTCAGATTTGAATTTTGATCCCGAAAAAGGATTCTACTTGCTATTTCATTGGAGGAACCTTCGTGTGAGATTCAGCTCTTGTTAGACTGGAAGATGCAATTTGAAGAATCGTTTAAGCATTGAAGTTCGTTTAATCATTGTGAGATCATGCAAACATGTAAAATGCAATGAGACATGCAAAATGAAATGCAACCTAAGACCTAGGACCTAGTCACTGATCATATGTCGATTTGTTATCATCATTGAACTTTTAGGTAACCGGATAAATCAATACAATGCCCACTAGCCATGAAACCATAGACATATGAATATCGATTTGTATGCGCAAGAATCAATACAACATCCCCTGGCTAGGCAACCATGGACATATGAATATTGATTTTGTTTTTGGAATGTCGGATTAGATATAAGCATCAAAGCATACACGCTAGGATGACCTGAATATCATGTCCATTTTGATATAGCAATTTGTATAAGCATCAAAACATACACGTCGTGATGACTTGAGTACGCCTTGCGTTGCAAACACATCAAACAGTCAAGAGATCATTCTAAATCCAATGTGAATTACCCGTAGTGACCCTTTATCGTTCACATCCTTAGGCAAGATTGCGTTCCACAGTAGGAGAAAGAACTTACTCAAAAAGACAATAGTGAGATCAAACTTCCTTGAATTTTTTGGGTATCAATGGTCAAGGTATGCATGGCCATCCAATTCGAGATAGAGGCTCTTACAGTCGGACACCATTTCAATCCAAAATTTCCAAAGTTGTTAGATTTTCACATACAAGAAGAAGACAAAGAAAAGATTATGCCCCCAGTCATCACTCTCTAAATCCTGTAAAGGACATCATTGAAGATCTCGAAGGGACACAATATGCAAAAATCTCAATGCGAATCAGTAAGCCTACAAGGAGATAAAAGAATGAAAAGCACAGATTGTTTTCAGTTGAGTTTTGATGTTTGATTGTTGTTGATGCAAAATCCTTTCTGGAGATGAGACAGACAGACTGACTCAACTTGAAGCTTCAAAGGACTCTGAGTGGATATGACACGTCTAAGATACATGGGAGACCATAGGATATGACATTGATTGCCCCCAAGTGTGAACATTGATAGGATGCAGACGCTTGAGCTGGTTGGTGTACAAATCGACTTATTTAAACCAAGATATGCAGAAACAAACCGGGAGATATGTACAAACTAAAGCAAGACTGAAAGCTGGGAAAGACCAAGATTGTGTTGATAGATGGAGCATTTGGAACAAGTGGCACCCGTTTGCCGGGTTTTCACCATCTTGGTAGAGATTCTATTTTTGCTACCGAGGTGCCTGTTTCCAGGTTTTCACCAAGGCACTTTTTCTTTCTTTTTTCATTTTTTTTGTATTTTCATTTTTTCAATTTTTTTGTACTTTTCATTTTTTCAATTTTTTTGTGAATCATCAAGGCGCCTATTGCTAGGTTTTCACCAAGATGTTCATTTTTTCAGGACTTTTTCTGATTTTTAAGATTTTTTCAGGACATTTACCAAGCACTGAATGCCTTAGGCATAGAATTTCTTCAGATGGAGAACGTTGATTGGTTCTCAGAGCTGTTCTCCTTTAGTCGTTGAGAGTTGATAGGCACCAGAGCCAAAAGTAGCAGTGATAACAAAGGGACCTAACCAATTGGGTTCGAACTTCCCCTTGCGTTCTCGATGTGATTGATTTTTAGGATTTTCTCTCAACACTAGATCACCAACCTGAAATTCTCTATGTCTGACTTTCTTGTTGTAGCCTCTAGACATTCTTTTCTGATACACTCTGAGATGATCATACGCTACTTGTCTGCGCTCATCTAGTAGTTCAAGTTCTTGTAACCTCGACACTCTATAGTCTTCATCAGTGACAAGTCCATGCATTCTGATCCTGAGTGATGGGATTTCAACCTCAATAGGCAGTACCGCTTCAGACCCATAAACTAAAGTGAAAGGTGTAGCCCCTGTAGGCGTTCTGATACTAGTTCTGTATGCCCAGAGAGCTGGATTGATCATCAGATGCCAGTCTCTTCCTGTTTTATTCACTGTTCTGTGCAAGATCTTCAGGAGATTTTTGTTTGAAGCCTCAGCTTGTCTGTTCCCTTGAGGATAGTAGATAGATGACCAATGTTGAGTAATTTTGAACCTGGCACATAAGTCATCTAGATCCTTATTTTTGAATTGTCCCCCGTTGTCTATGATTATAGAGTGAGGGATCCCATATCTGCAAATGATGTAATTCAGGATGAACATAGAGATCTGTTTCCC
Source organism: Chamaecyparis obtusa (assembly GCA_027943335.1). Classification (NCBI taxonomy): domain Eukaryota; kingdom Viridiplantae; phylum Streptophyta; class Pinopsida; order Cupressales; family Cupressaceae; genus Chamaecyparis; species Chamaecyparis obtusa. The sequence continues at coordinate 274,180 of BSBK01001288.1, read as the reverse complement.
TGTTGCTTGTGTTAGAGGAACTGCTTCTACCCATTTTGTAAAATAATCTGTAGCTGTGATTATATGGGTATGTCCATTAGAAGAGTGCGGATGGATAGCACCTATGAGATCAAATGCCCATTGTTGAAAAGGCCATTGTGTAGTAAACGGAATCAGATCTCTCCCTGGAGCATGAATCAAGTTGCCATGTACTTGACACTGTTGACAGTTTTTAGCAAATTTAATAGCTTCTTTTTCCATTTCAGGCCAATAATACCCAGCCCTAATAAGTTTTCGAGCTAACATTAAACCGTTCGAGTGTGACCCACATATACCCTCGTGGACTTCCTCTAATGCATGTTGAGACTCTTCTCATTCTAAACATCTAAGCAGTGTACCATCTAGACCTCGTTTGTACAGATCATTACCAATGATGACATATCAGGATGCGGATCGGATAAGGTTTCATTTCTCAAAACGGTTAAAGGACTCAGGGATGATTTGGTTGTGGAGATAGGAGAATAGATTTTTGTAGCGAGATGAGTCATAACCTACAACAGTGCAGATCATGCGGGTTTCAAGGGAGTCATATGCAGGATAGGATAGGGCTTCCACCAGGAACTCGTAGCGTAGTTCATGTTTGGGCTGCTGTAAAAGAGTAGATAATGTCGCCATTGCGTCAGCAGCCTTATTCTCCGTTTTGGGTATTTGCTCAAACGTGATAGAGATGAAATATTTCTTTAAATCATCGACCATTCTCTTGTAAGGAATGAGCTTTTCATCTTTGGTTTGGTACACATAACTGACCTGGTGGATGACCAGTTGTGAGTCTCCATGAATGTGCATCTCTGTAACTCTCCACTGTATTGCCATTTTCATACCATTGAGAAGTGCCTCATATTCAACAATATTGTTTGTGCAAGGAAACTTTAATCTGAATGCTTTGGGTATCGAGTATCCTTGAGGAGTAATGAACAATATGCCTGCTCCGGATCCATTCTGTGTGTAGGAGCCATCAAAGAATAACTGCCATGCTCGAGAAGAGAGGTGCATGATAGAGGAATCGAGAAATTCCATTTGCATGGGTGTATCATCAAACAGTGGTGCTTCAGCTAATTGATCAGCGATGACTTGTCCTTTGATAGCTTTTCTTTCAACATATTCAATGTCAAATTCGCTCAAGAGCATGACCCATTTAGCTAGTCTACCTGTGAGGGCAGCTTTGCTTAGGAGATATTTTAGTGGATCAATTTTAGCTACCAAATGAGTGGTATGAGCTAACATGTAGTGTCTCAATTTCTGTGATGCAAAGATCACAGCTAGACATGCCTTCTCGATCATTGAGTAGTTCTTCTTATAGGCCACTAAAGTTCGGCTGATATAGTAGATGGCTCTTTCTTTCTTGTTCTCATCATGCTGTGCTAGCAATGCCCCCAGTGATGTATCTGTTGCGGAGACATATAATATTAATGGCTTCCCATGAATAGGAGGCATCAATATAGGCGGATTTGATAGATACTTCTTGATATGTTTAAAGTTGTTCTCACATTCTTCATTCCATGCAAAGGTCACACCTTTATGCAATGTTTTTGTAAAAGGCTGTGAGATGTCCGCTAGCTGTGATATGAATCTTCTGATAGATTGAACTCTGCCTTGCAACGTCCTCATTTGACTGATATTTGTGGGAGGTTGCATCTCTATTATAGCCTTGACCTTAGCTGGATCAACTTCAATGCCTTTCTTGGAGACGATGTATCCTAGGAGCTTTCCAGAAGTGACTCCAAAAGCACACTTTTTAGGATTTAGTCGAAGACTAAACTTTTCCATTCTGTCGAGGATCATGCTCAAGTCTGTTAGATGGTCAGTTCTAATCATGGATTTTGCCAAGGTATCATCTACGTAATCTTCCATTGTTCTATGCATCATATCATGAAAAATAGATGTCATTGCTCTTTGATATGTAGCTCCAGCATTTTTGAGTCCGAATGGCATAACATTCCAACAGAAAGTTCCCCACGCACATGTGAAAGCTGTTTTCTCTTGATCTTCTGGAGCAATTTTGATTTGGTTGTATCTAGAAAAGCCATCCATTAAGGAATACATTTCATAGCCCGCAGTCATGTCCACTATCATATCAATGTTAGGCAGTGGAAAATCATCCTTAGGGCATGCTCTGTTCACGTCTCTAAAGTCTGTGCATACTCTGATTGAACCATCTGGTTTGGAAATAGGTACAATGTTGGAAATCCACTCAGCATAGTCTATGACACGGATGAATCCAGCTTTTAGGAGTTTTTCTAGTTCTGCTTTGACTAAGAGTGCGACATGAGGATGCATCTTTCTCAATTTTTGTTTGATTGGTTTTACTCCGGGAGCAATGGATAGATGGTGCATAATGAGATTGGGATCCAATCCTGGCATATCTGAATATTTCCATGCAAAGTTGATCTTTTTCTCTGATAAGAAGGTAGTGAAGTTTTGTTTCTCTTCATCTGATAGAGATTGTGCTACATGTACCAATTGTGGTTCCTCTGTTGTACCCAAATTGATGGATTGAGTTGGCTCAATCAGAACTGGAGATCTATCCTGTAAATGACTCGGAAGGACATCAAATATCTCATCCTTAGGTGCCTCAGAGAGGTTTTCACCTTCAGATACGTCTTTTCTTTTTACTTTTGTCGGTTCTGAGACTGCCACAAAGTGGCTTTCACCCTCAGAACTCTTTTTCTTTTTCTTTTTACTCTTGTTTTTCTGACTAAGATATTTGATGTCCAACTCGGTCATGCTGACGCTCGGTTCACTGATGGAAGTACTCATAAGCTCAACTGCATTGAGGTAGCAGGCAAGGGCATAGTCATTTGGGAAGGTATACATACCATGGTTTGGGTTGGTGGAAGTTTGGTCAATAAGATCAGGGCGTTGGATAGTCAAAGCGGGAAAGGCTTGGGATATGGTGTTCACAGATGTGGATATGTCATCATTGGTCCTAACCTGACGCTCAAGTTCAAAGGTGATATTACAGCTCAAAATGTTCAATTCGTGAATAGGCTCAACATCATCATGGGAGTCATCTTCAGCCATAGGTGGATCAGACACGTTAAGTTCATTATTTCGCTCTAGACCTACGTTGGGTTGAGAGACATATTGGTGAATAACATCAATAGATTTCTCTGTTATAAGCTCATCTTCTTCTGGAATGGCACCCCATTCATAATCATTTGACTCATCTTCTGATTCAGAATCTCTAGGAAATCTTAGAAAGTGCGTGAAATCAGGATGAATACCCCAAGAAGGATTACCCTCAGTCTCTAACTTGAATTCATATTCATGGGAATCAGTGTCAGAATAACTACCCCCTTCTTCTGGATCAGTTTGATTGCCTTCGAGATTGGCTGGTTCTTGTGGTGCAACCATCTCTTGCGTTACAGTAGGTTCTTGTGTTTCTACTACATTAATTCTTCTGATAGGATCATCTGTATCATCAAGAAGATCTTTGATCTCTTTAGGCAATTTTTCATAGGGGATAAGCTCAGAGCTATCTGAATCATCATCAGAGGGTTCTGTGTCTTCTTTCTTAAGAAGGGGATCTCCTGGTGCAATTTGTTCTATGACATGAGAACAACCACCTTTGAGATGATAGGGTTTCTTCTTAAACCCTATGCCACCAGTATCTTTTTTGGCTCAACCAATGTGTGAAATGGGGGTCACGAGACCCTTTCCCCTAATTCCTAGAGGTCCTTGACCGGAATATCCCATCTTGGCTATCAATTTGTTTCCTGGACCATATGAATTAGAAGGGATTGTAGGTGCTATAGATTCACTAGGTTGAACAATTTTGGATTCAGAATCATCTTTGTATAGCCATGCAAGCACAGCTTCATCTTCTTCAAATTCTTGTTTGGATACTTGCTCCACCACAAAATGTCTTTTGTATGCTTCCATAGGTTCCTTAGGTTCTGATTTAGACTGCTTCAAGGATTGGCCATACGACTTAGGTGAGATTGGGAGAGATGTCAGAGACAAGACTGGCTCTATAGTGTATTCTCCCATCCCATTTTCTTTGATATTGATCTCTTTAGCAATGTCGTCCATCTTAGATGTGGAAGCCACATTTTGTTGCTTGATGGAAGATTCTCTGTTATTGGGAACAAGTTTATCGGCACTTTCCTTCAATGTATTGCAAGTTGTACTCAGATCAGCTGGGATAGTAACCTCCACTCCTTCATAGGGAAATTTCAAGCATTGATGGTATGTCAAAGGAATAGCTTGCATTTCATGTATCCAGGGTCTCCCTAGAAGGATATTGTAAGCCAATGGTAGATCGAGCACCTGACATGTGGTATCTTTGATGACTGGACCCACCCGGATGGGCAAGATAATGGTGCCTTTAGAAGCTCTTTCTTGTTCATCATAGGCTTTTATGGTGATCTTCTTTCGAGGATCAATAGCCATCTCTGAGAATCCCAACTGTGTGATTAAGTTGTAAGAACAAATGTTGAGGCCTGCGCCCCCATCTATCAACACACGTTTGACTCGACGGTTCTGGATCAAGACTTCTATGTGCAAGGGCTGATTATGTGGGTGACTTAGGGAGTTGTCATCCTCTTCTGAAAAGGAGATATATTGTGGAGATGTTAGATGACCAACCATAGTCTGGAACCTGTCTAGATCTAGATCATCAGGAACATTAGAGCCGAGCAAAGCTTTGTCTAGGATATCTCTATGAGCTGGAGATATTCGAAGTAACTCAAACATAGAGATTTTGGCATTGGTATGCTGGAGTTGTTGTACAATGCTATAAGATGTAGGTCTGGTATCCTTTGGATTGGAAGATTTCAAGGCAACCTTCTGTTTAGAAGCAGATGTGAGATTGAAAGGTATCTTAGGGACATCAGATGAATTTGGTGTTTGTCCTTTCAGATGCGTCTGAGCTTGTGATCTGGTAACTGCATTAGCTGAGGAATGATTTCTATCTCTTCGTACAATCGTGATGACATTACAGCTCTCAGAGAGGCGTGGTTCCACCATATTGATGACAGCATCATTTCCAGGGTAGGCATAGTTGACTTTTGCTCCCATGTTAGGCTGAGAAGTGGAAACTCCCTTGCCATGTTGTGGAAAAGGTTCTGTAAATGCCGTGTGATCATTATTGCTGGTAGGATTATCGATTGTGATGTCCCCTTGATCTATCAAGTCTTGAATGGTATGCTTCAAATGGAAGCATCCATTAGTTCTGTGGCCTTTAGTTCGATGGAAAGCACATAATTCATTATCTTTCCACCAACATGGTTTTGGATCCAGATCAGGTTTTCGGATTGGTGGTAAAGAGATCATGTTATCAGCTATCAGGGTTGTCAGGGCAGATTCCAAAGATTCTCCCAGGGGAGTAAACTTTCATTTATTATCCCATCGTTTGAATGGCTTCTTTGGAGATGGTTCAACAGATTTTTTCTTTGAAGCTTCAATGGCTTTGGTGGCAAGGGTGAGATTGTAGGCCGGTGCCTTTGATGGGGTGTGGATAGTGTCAACAACACCGTCAGAGACGATACCTTTGTTTCTATTCTAGCTCTTGTTTTTATCTTTTGAGCTAGATCCAGATTCAGACTTGTCCTTTTGAAGTGTGATTTCTCCTTTCTTGACAAGTACTTTCTCAATCTTGATTGCATTATCCACCATTTTATCAAAAGATACATGATCTTGCATTTGTAATGGATAGTTGAGCTCTGGAACAAGGTTATTGATAAAGATTTCAAGTTTCTCCATTTCGGGAATTGGTCTAGCATATAAAGAAAACTTCTTTCGCCACCTCTTGAGAAAAGTTAGGAATGATTCCCCTAGATATTGCTTGAGGTTACAGATATCGATCATGGTAATCGGAAGTTGAATATTGTAGGAATATTGTTGATAAAACAATTTAATCAATTCCTCAAAAGTTTTGATCGTAGAAGGTAATCTTGAAAACCACTGAATGGATGCTCCTCCCAAGGATCTAGGAAAAAGACGCATTAGATAAGTCGGTTCATGCATGAATTCCATGGATTGCGTACAGAACTCTCTGACATGATCTTGAGGATCAGAGTGTCCGTCGTATTTGTCATACTTTGGTATCTCCACTCTTTTTGGGAATGGAGGCATATACAAGTCTTTGTCAAAAGGGAAAGGACAAAGGGCCTCCATGGAGAATTCGTTGGGTTCCTTCTCTTTCTCAATTTTATTCATTTTGACCTGCATAGCGTGCAGCTGGTTCATTATGGCCGTCATCGGAGTTTCTTCCTCATGCGTGATGATATCTTCGACATTGAAGTGAGGAGGAAGTTTAGCTCCTTCTTGGGCTAATTGCAAAAAGTATGCCTCTCTATCCATTTTCAAGAAATGCCTCATCATTCTTTTGAATTCATCGTCATTCTGACACCGATGGATTTCAGAGGGTGTAGGGTCTTGGTCGGCATTATGTTGAGAATGGTGTCCCTGGGATCCTCCTCCTAGAGAACCATGGTTTGTCCCTGCTTGAGACATGGTAGGAGTTTTTGGGCTCCCTGGAATAGATTGAGGAGGAGTTTGTTGATTACCTCTGTGAGTTGATAGAGGAGGTATGTAATCAGTTTTTAATCGAAAGTTACCGAGACCGTCGTCTTCGTAGATACCTGACTTGATGAGTTGTTCAAGAGTTGGACCCGGGGTATTGGTCAAAAGTAAGTTCTGAGATGTTTCTTCTGATTTCTTCTGTGAAGAAGCTCTGGTCTCCACCATTAACTTTGAATGAAACAGAAGAAAAGGATGAAGACAACTGAAGAACAATTTGATTCGAGAAAATCTGATGACGCAACCTTGTCAAGATTATGATAGTTTGAAGATCTGATGAGATGTGGGTGAAGGAAACTGTGCCCTGGATGTATGGGATAGATCGCCCAAAAGATAGCGGACACGAGTTCTCAACACTTAGTTTGTTTTTGAAGATTGATTGATTGAAGATTGATAGTTATGACAAGGTTTTGACACGAGATAAAAAGGACTCAAATTGATCAAACAGAAGACTAGATCAGATTCAAAAGATCAAACTCAGAAAATGGTAGAATGCTCAATAGCTACTGCTCTATTCCTGACACAATGATATTTTTGACAGATTCTGGAACTAGGCTGGAAACATTGGATATCTTGCAATTTGACAATTTCTGACAACTCTCTCAAATTTTTCCAAACGACACTCTGCAGACTCGTACGACACTGGGTAGTCTATGAAATGACAGTTGCTAAACTCATACGATAGTTGGGTAATACTGAAATGACACTTGACAAAACTCGTACGACTTTTGACTTCTTGAAATGACTTTTGACTCCAGAAAGAACTTTACGTCAATTTTTGCAAAATTTAAGGTTTTCAGTTTTGGATTGTTTGCAAATTGTACTATCTAGATTTTGAAGGTTATACCAGATTTGATCATTTTTAATAGCCAAGTAGATAAATAAGCACGTAGAACAGCAAGCAAGTGATTCCAAGCACGTCTGAAAACAATGAACAAGGGCAAAAACAACCTTGCGCATGAACAATCAAGTGACCAAATTGTGCTAATCCCTGAGAGTACTAATTGTGTATGTTCTGAAAAGTTTTGCAATAACACACATATACCTGAGAATGAAAAATTGGCCTCTCTAGGGTTTTTAGTAATGGTTTGACTCTGAAACTTTTATGATTCAAAGGGGTGAACTCCAATCCCGGCGCACCAGGGTTTTGACACAGTCCGAGAACTTAATCTTCAAGAGCTGCTAGGGAGATCTGACAACCCAACAATGAACCATACCCGTGGAGATTTCTTCCATAAGGACATTTATATAGCGGCTGTCACTACCATGGCAAAAATGGCTATTACCGCTTGAGGTTCTGTCAATGCAGTTTGCCCTGTGAAGGGATTGTCCGCTACGGTTAACCCTCTCTAAAGATGACTCACAATAGTATACCACAAGGGGACTTGGCTCCAGATTCAAGGTTTTGACACCTCTTCACTTTTAACCCAAACAAAGCAAGCAGATTAATCCGACACGCTAAGACAAAGTTTTGTTCCACCAGGGTCTGTGATATCAACTCCACGTGATCTATCAACCTCTCCAGGGAGAGAATGTATCAATCAATAAGAGAAGACACACTAACCAATTTTGATTCACCAAAGCTCGTGATATCAACCCTACGTGATCTATCAACCTCTCCGGAAAGAGAATGTGTCGATCAATAAGAGAGGATGCACTAACCAAGTTGAATGTGAAATGCACTAAGTATCCTCCCTACCTACAAGGATTCTATCGTCAAGAAGGATTTCACTGGGAATCCAATCTTTCAAGAATCACGAATAGTGTTCATAGGGCCTAATTACTATGTGAGCACAGATATATTCCCGAAAGTAAATCTACCAAAAGTACCCAAAAAGTAGAAAGAGGAACACTTAACGCTTAAAGCGAATATGAGATGAGTCCACAAGGTGGAACACTTAACACCTCACACAAGCTAAAAATGAGTCCCCAACTTAGAAAACAAGTGAGTTCCTAAAAGCACAAAAGGGTTGCCAAGTGGAACATTTAACGCTTCTGTCCTGTTGACCCCTCCCCTTTATGGCACTGAGATTGCAACCACGGGGCGGAAATGAGGGGCCGGCGGATTAGCGAGTCCAATAACCCAAGATAGCAATCAAGATCAATCACAAGTATTTTAAGACTGCTTAATGAATCCTTAAGGGTTCACAACCTAGTATCAATTATGCAAGTGTGTAGAAATAGATCAAAAGCATGAAAAGATGCACACAAGCTTGACACATAAGAGATTTATTTTAAGTCCCAAATCAAAATATTATTAGATGAAGGAGAATACTTGGGATCCTTGCAACGTGCTTAGTAGATTTTACTTGATTTTTAGCAATTTTTGTTGAGCTTTTCCATGCAAGCAAGTGACGAACTCTCCAACAAGCAAACAAGCAAACAAGATATGCAAAATATATTCAACTTATGAAAACCATAGGGTTAGCTCTAAAAATCAATTATTATCAGTAATAATAACCAGCAATCAGCCCAAATGACAACTCATATCATTCATTGAACCATGTAAAAAAATAAGTGCATACCCATCACAAAACTTTATTTTTTTTTGCTGCATTTGACCTAGTCAACAAGATCTAATTTTTTTGATATGATTTTGGCCACAAAAATAGAAATTCAGAATAGAGACCCCTACTAAAAAACAGAGAGCTTTCCAAAAATGCAAAATTTTTTAAAAAATCTCTTCATTTGTGCCCTAGAGACCTATTTTATCAAAATAGACCAGTTTTTATAAATTGACTATTTGAGCTATGATATCATGTATAAATTTAAAACACAAAGAATGGACCCCCTGTAGAATTTAAAGAGATTTTTGAAAATATAAAAATTTTCAAAAAATATGCTGATTTGCGTCAGATATTAATTTTTTCCAGAATTTCAAGAAAAAATTATTAAAAATTCAAAACATCTCAAAAAATTCTAAATTTTTTACTGTAACTTCCATGACATGTCACCAACCTGCAAAAAAAATTTTAGATCAAAATTCCAAGCCGTTTGGGAGATAAAATTAAATCTTTGAAACTTTAGGGTTTTAGCTCCCCAAAAAAATCAAAACCAGCATGCAAAGGTGGGTTGCCCCACGGTGGGCGCCAGAAATGTGTGTGTGAAAATTGTACCTGATATGTAAACACAACACTCAGTAAAACATTAGAGGTTAGTGATAATCAAAATCGTGCAAAATTGAAAGCTATCTAACCAAGCGATTTACTGCCTTCTAATAGGTGCGAGATTAATGTTCTCAGATTGTAATCGAGATCAGTGACCTAGATGACACCTAAATGAAAGATTTGAATGCAAAAGAAGGATATGAAATTGAATGCAATTAATCTATATTTTTGATATTTTCTATGCAATAAGAATGATAAAAACTGATATGCTATGCTAATCTAATAATGATATGAAATATGAATGCAAAAATAAGATTGATCTCACAAAAATGCTGATTCACAAGAGCTTTGATTCTTCAATTCCAATTCTCCAGCGTGATTGTGCAAAATATGAGATGATTTGTGAAGAGCTAAAGCCTTAATTTATAGAAATCCAGGGCTTTGGAAGTGCATGAATAAAAGCCATAAATCACTCAAATTAACTCATCTTGATTTTTGAGTTATCTGATCATAAAAGATAGTTAATTCTCAAAATCATGCAAAAACATGCAAAAATAGCTTTTTAACTCAAATTAGAGTTTAGATCAGCTTTTTGAACTCCAAAAGGATGTTGAGTTCCAAAAAGTCAATAACTTGCATTGATTTTCTGATTTGGAGTTTAATTGTTTCTTTTGAATATGCATAATAATTAAGAATTAAATAAATAAATAAAGTGATTTATCCTCAACTCAACTGATTTTTGAAAATAAATAATTAATTTATGGGTTAATTAACTATTTTATCAAACTTTTATTAAAAATTATATTATTAAATAATGACAACATGCTTTAATTAATTAAATAAGAATTTAATCAATTAAAGATAGGTATTTTGATTTATTGTCAAAATTAAATAATACAATTAATAATAGATAGAATTAAATTTAATTACACAATTAAGTGGCAAATATTAAATCTAATTAATTAAATATGAAAATATTCAATTAATCAAACTTAGGATAAATGTGATTTATCGCCAAATAATCATTAAATTAAAGATAATTAAGATAATTAGGAATATTACTAAGAATATTCCCCGATGCAGAATTTAAGATAATCAATTATGATTCGATAATGTTTAGATGTGCCTTAGGTTAGGACTTTGATGTCGATTTCGTTCGAATTGAAGATGTAGGAGATTAATGAACTTATAGCCCATTTTTGGGGTATTACACCTATCTTCTAAAGCAAATTTTTTTTTCAAAGGGTCCCAATCTTTTTTGAGAAAAAGAAACTAGTGTAGTTATAAGAAAGTTATGTAAAAGAGTCGTGTTTAAGAAAGAAGACCCAACATAAATCTAGCTTTGATTTATGTTCTACACCTAAATTTATTTCACATTTATTTTGAACAATTTCTTACTCTCATTCATGTTAATTTACATATTATTAACACTAGTATGCCATGCTCCTATCCTCTAAAAAGTAAAAGAGGTTATGAAAATGTCCTACTAATCTTCTAGAGAAAAAGAGAAGAATTAGCTAAATTTGATTGTAATTAAAAGGACCAAAAACTAACACTTGCTATTTTTAGAAAGTTACCCTATATGGACATGTATGGATATGAAAATATACCCCAAGGAGCAGATAGGAAAAATGAAGTGAACGATGGAAGAATCATCTCAATATTATGTGTTGTTCAGAAGATATTAAAGATTGTCTCAATATTTTTTTTTCATATATTTTGTTTCAAACTCAAATCTGAAGCCCTTAAAAGCCTCCTAAAAGCTCATAAAGTGGACAAAATGATTTTCAAACATTGTAGATCTCTTTGCAATATTTCCAATCATTTATTATAATAGCTAATTGGATACTCGAATCAAAAGCTACAGATCTTAGAAGTTGTGCTAACAAAACTCAAGTTTCAAATGAAAAATCTTCTAGGATGAAAAAATGAATGATTGGACCATTGAGTGCCAAAAAAGGGGAGTTTCACTTTTTAGAACATTCTAAGACAATTATTGGTTCCAAATAAAGAGGTGATCAAAAGTTACAAAAGATGGATCTCTTAGTGTGGATCATGGTCTTAAATTGTAGAATTTTTCTTAGAGGGTTGATTTTCTTTAAAATTGAAAGAGGGTTGCTTTCCTTCCTACACTATTCTATGTTAAAATATGTTGTTGTGCTCTATGGGAGCGATGGTTTAGAGTATTCCTTCATCATAGATCTGAACAATTCTAACAATATTATACTATAACATTTCACTTAGAATTTGAACAATATAAATATACATTGCCTTCTATTATCCTCTTTTTGTCCATTTATCTTCTCCAACCATTTAATTATACACATTTCTTCTAAATAATTACATAATATAAATAACTACAAAACTCTCTTATCCACCCCTCCTTTCTTGTAAGGTTTCAACATCTCGATTTATATCTATTTACCTTCTCCACTCTATCTTAATCTCATCACAAATCATCTTTCTCTTTATTAAATATCTCAACACTTACTCATGCTCTAGATCATTAGAACCCCACAAAATAGAACCCAATTTTTTGTACAATACTTATTATGTAGACTATGTACAATAAACTTCTATTTGATTAAATCTAAATTTCTTTAGGTCTAATAAAATTTAAAAATTATTTCATATTACTATTTTTATTTTTTTTATTGTATAATTTTTTTATGCTCTATTTTAGATTTTATCAATGTTGTTATTAGATTTCATTGATGGAAAATTTGGATTTCATATTCTTTATTCTTATTTAAAAAAATAAAATTAGAATCATCTGTTTTGAAAAGGTGATTTTACCTTAGTTTCTCTTAAATGATGCTTTGCTCAGGGCGGATCATAAATATGATTTATGGTCAGGGGAGGCTCATATAGGGGATTCAGCTTGGGAAGCCCGTATGACAGCCGTTCCTCCTCTTTTGGATACTGTTGTTACTGACAACCGATTTGTTGACAATGCAGAATAGGGTACCGAGGATAGGAAAGTTGAATGATCGTTGAGTCTTGTGCAGATGTTTTTTTAAGATCATTTTGAATGTCACTGTGCTCCTTTTGTTGAGAAGATTTTGGCAGTCGACTGTGTACTTATGTTGACATTCTAGATTATTCGACCTACATACTTTTTGATGTTGCACTCGGGGGTTTAATGTAAATGTTTATGATGCAAGGTGAATGAATGCATGTATATCAAAATGAATATTTAGATGTTATAAATTTTTATATTTATCCCCATGAGCTATTTTGATGTAAGGGATATTCATTGTATCTAGGTAGTTGGGGTTATCTTTGTATGGATCTATATGGTTCTAATGGATGTAAAGAGATATCTTATGGGTAGACATAGGAATTTATGATACTTTTGTAGATGTAATATTCCTACAAAATTCATATTGTAATTTTATGGGCCAGGATTAGAGTTTTTCTTTACTGGTTCTTTTCTCCAAGAGCCTTTTGAACCAGTTTATTTCATATAAATATATAACTTTCGCTTAAAAAAACATTATATATCTCATCCAAATCTTATAGATTTTAATAGTAAAATAATTATATTAGTGTTTATTTACTATTCAAACATCAATTTCTTGCATTCTAACATTACAAATAATGCAATTATTCAATATCCTTTCTTATTGACATTTTTTAGACTCATGAGATGAATAAACACACTAATATTGATACTCCTAAGAGTTATTTTGTTGTCATTAGTTATGATGAAGTTATAATAATTGTCAAAATCATTCGGTAATGAAGAAAAGTCAAGTCGGTAAGAGAAACAAGCTAGTCGGTAAAGGAAATAAAGAAAATATAGTTTTCGGTTAAGACAAAGGAAGTTTAATCACCAAGCAAGGTATAATCGAGCACCGAGCACTGAGTTGTACCGAGATACAACATCTACCAAACTGAGAAATCATACAGTTACCGAGAAACAAAAAAATGTATTACCAAGCATGATAGACTGACACAATGAGAATCTACAGATACATTGAACCTAGACACCGAGTAGAAAACGGTTTACAAATCTCAAGGAGATTGTCTCATAGAGTGTTGGAGATTCAAACATGATGATTATGTGTGATTACAAGGTGAGATCCACGAATAAGAATTAAATCTGAATATGCATTTGAGGAGTAACCAATGCTAGCACCGCTTAAGGAGATAGTTCTCGAACATTTCCACTGCTTCTAGAATTGTATATAAATTAGATCTAAGTGAGAAGATTAATATGCATGTGAGAGGAATGTAATGTGCATATGTGAAGTAGAGATTGTAGAGAAAAGGTGATGAGCAAAGAAGTCACTGAGTAACAGAGCAATAAAGAGCATAGTGTAATTGTGATTCAGAGTTGAATCTACCGAGTATAGAATTGATATTGTGAGTGGAGCACAATATGAGGTAATCAGTTAATGAGCACATTGAGTCTGATAAGCATATGATTGATGCAAGTACTACAGACATAGTTGTTACCGATTTAAGTTTGTAATCATAATTGTAAAGTATCTTAACTGAGTAGATCCTAATAGATCTTACATTGTAAATCCTTTAATCAGGTATAGTTCTTAGATTAGAATTAAAAAATCCTTTAGCAAGGTAGACTTAACTAGTCTTTAGACTCTCAATCAGGTTAATACTCTTAATAGGGTAAGCTATAAAAAATAGCTAACATTGTATCTCTAATCGAAGAGAATTTTTATAGCAGTAGTGAAGTTTTCTAGGTGTCATCCCCACCGCAGTTCTTATTCTCTACCAAGGATTTATGCGATACCAAAATGAATGTGTTATGAGTTATGTTTATTGTCAATGCTTTATGTGTTTTATATGATGCATGGAAAGTTATGATTTTGGTGAATGGTTAAGAAAGATAGTTAAAAGTGTTTTGCAGTACTAATTCACCCCTCCCCTCTCAGTACTCACATTTCCATACCGAGTCCAAAAAATATAAGGAAACATGTGAATCATAGTTCTATTCAATCTAAATCTTTATTTGGATTTAAATTGTCCAAATTGAATATCATTTAAATGTTGGAACATACAGTTGTTTGGATATGGCTCTCCCAATTGAAAATTGTCATCCACTAAAATAATGTATTGAATGTTTAAATTAAATAATATATTTTATCTTATCAGTATAAATATTTGATACATGTTTTATTGAAAAGGTTTCAAGTATGAAGAAATTTCACAAACCTTATAGTTGAGACATACATAATTGTGATACTCAACCTGATAAAATTAAATTAAAAAATGTTAACTTCCATGTAATTTTGTTACAAGAAATAACCATTAATTCTTCAACCTTGCAAATGTTCATATTTCAATCTTAAATATTAATAGAAATTTTAGAAGAATTTTTTCAATATATGACCATGATTTTCTTACATCAACTATTCCTATTACATTGTCCTTCTTTTTCAAACTTCCTTTTAAGTATATGATATAGAAAACATAGTTTGACATTAGACAAAATCAACTTTATTCTCTCATTTAAGGTCACATGTACAAGTATAATAAGTTTTGTAAAAAAATACACAATACAAATGCTAATGCTAAGTCTTACACAATGTCATATTATTTTTTTCAACAAACAAAAATTCTTGGACAATTAAATAATACTTATATGAAATGGTTTCTATTTTAAAAACATTAAATTTTTTACTAATATTGGTTACATCAAAATAAGTAAACTACAAGTCTTACATGCTATTATATTTTAAATTTATCAATAAATTCAATAATAAAACATAGAGATCAATATATTATAGAAATTACATCTGTAAACTAGATGTAATATTTTCCATGTGACAAATCAATGAATTTTATAGAAATGTCTTACAATTTATATCAATTTTAAAGACCTAAGAAAATACTATACACAAATAATTAAAAAATATGATATTAAAAAACATGTTTTAGAAATTGTAAGTTTGAGAAAAATATATCATATTTTGCACATGAAAAATATTGGAGTTTGAAGAAATGTACATTTTGTTGGATATTGCTAATGCATGGGGAGGTGATTGAGACATTTAATATGTTTAATCACTACGTTAATGAATGGGCACTCATACTGTTGTCGTTTGTGTTTTGTCATTGATGTCAACATATGTTTCTGTAAGGGAATCAGACTGGTAATCACAGTGTACATACACTGCATGGATGTTTCAGATGCTGCAAAGTCAGATGAGAATTCAACAGGATGTTGTGATCTTATATCCAAGATCGCATCATATAATGTTTCATATTGAATGAGTTACAAATATTTTGGTGAAGACTAGTCACTGATTGTGACAGTGAGAAATAACAAAGTTAGTCTCCGAGTTTTGTGGATAGCTTTTTGGTGATGCAGAATCAGTGCATGTGAACTTCAAGGATGAAAGATAGAATATTGAGGAATGTTCTATGAAATGCACAAGGTACAGAATGTAGGATGATGTTAGCTGTGGCGTGCACTCTGGAAGGTGATATATTTGGAAGCCGACTACAGATATGTAGCGTGTATGATGGATGGAAAACTTGAATTAAGGATGTCAGTCCTTAATTTTTGTAATGTAATCATTGTAGACTTGTCCTAGATACCATGTGTATCTTAGCAAGGGTTTATGTAATTGTTTGTAATTTGGAAAGCCTTATGGGCCGACTTGTTTATAGGAATTGTAACAAGGTATAAATGAAAGGTCTTTTCTTTGGGAAAACATATGTATGAAAAGAGTATGATATAAAGAGGTTGTGAAAGATGCGAGCTTGTGTCTACTGTATGTAGAGCAGAGGTTTATTGGTGGACTTCATTGGAACTGATCAAGCAAAGATAGTTGTTGCAGAACAGTTCAAAAGATTGTGTATTTCTTCATATACACTTGTGTTGCGAACTGTGAATTTTGAAGGTGGACTTAACCTTCTTTGGGAAGTGAGCCCTCCCTTTTGTTCTTGACTCCTAACAGGGTCTGTCCTCTAACAAGGAATATGTACTGTAATGATTCAACAAGCTCCTAACAGGGCTATATCTTCTAACAAGGATAACTATACTCTTAGTACATTATTTGTGGGTGCTAATTCCCACCGGGGTTTTTACCTTTAACAGGGTTTCCCTGAGACCAAAATATTGTGTTATTATGTTGGCATTCATTGTGTTCATTGGATCTGATATTGTGGTGTTTAAATTTTAAAGATTAATAATCTGTTATACAACTAATTCACCCCCCCTCTCAGTTGTATTGTGGACTGTTATTCCTAACAATTGGTATTAGAGCTTGTGATCCTTAGAGAGAAAGCTTAACAGTTTGAGGTGATCTTGGAGATGGCATTCTATAGGAAGGATAGTCCGAAGTTTGATCCTGAAAACTTTGATAGTCGAAAGAACAAGATGCAAACTCATCTATTTTGCTTGGGGATCGACTATTGGTTGATTACAAGGAACAAGATAGCTATAAAGACTGAAGATGAATTGACAACTACTACTAAGGATGAAAGGAAGATATTTTCACTAAACATGATCGCAAGAGAAGCACTGATCAACACTCTCTGAAGGAGAGTTTACTGAAGTTAAAGACTTGGACTCAGCTTATCAAATTTGGGAAAGATTAGATGCACTATATGAAGGAGACAATTATACCAAACAAGCGAAGTTTCAAAACTGGAAGACAAAGATGGAAAAGCTGCAAATGAATGAGGATGCAAGCATTAGGGCCCATGTTCAAAGGGTCACATAAGCAATAGTTGGAATAAAAAATTGTGGAGGCACTTATGATGAAGAAGAATTTATTGTGAATATCCTCAGATCACTAACACTTGCTTACAAGTTCAAGTTTATGTCTATTCAAGAAACTATACCTCTGATTCCGAACTTTAGCAGAGAGATGCTGATTGCAAAGCTAACTACTTTTGAAGCTACAAAATTAGAAGCTGTACCTAAAGTTGAATCTGCATTTAAGGCATTCACACACAAGAAGTTATCTATACTTGTGAGCACTAGCAAAGAAGACCTAAAAGAAGAGCTTGGCGAGTATGCTGAGGAATGGGAACATCTAATGACAAAGGAAAGAAAGATGGATGAACTTGTTGCACTGATTGCTAGAAGAGAAAAAAGAGGTAAGGGCAAGTTTGAAGGCAAGTTACCCTTGAAATGTTTTTCATGCAATAAGGTAGGTCATTTTGCATCTAGATGTCCTACAAGAGTTTCTAAGTACAAACTTAATTATGAAAAGATTAAAAGGGACAGAGAATGTTATTATGCTAGTGAAGGAATCTTTGATGATGATAATTTAGATTATGAAGAAATTGGATTTGTTGCTATTAGAGATGAACCAGTACATGAAGAAAAAGCTTTAGTATCTCATGTTGACAAGAAAATTGAATGGATAATTGATAGTGGTTATTCTCATCATATGAATGGTGATAAGAACAAGTTTGTTAAATTAGTAAAATATGATGGAGGTGTTGTGATGTTTGGGGACAATCTCCCTAAATCTATCATAGGAGTAGGATCCATTACTCTGGATGGAAAGACTAACACATACAATGTACTACTTGTTGAAGGACTGAAACATAATCTATTGAGTGTTGGACAGTTAATGGACAAAGATTTTCAATTAAGTTTTGTTAATGGTAAATGTTTTATTAGAAGTAAGGAAGGAAAATTGATTGCTATCGGTTCAAAATCTAGAGGTAATGTATTTGAACTAAACACATCTGGAGCCTCTTGTTTTGTTGCGAAGGTAGATGACAGTTGGTTATGGAATAGGATATTTTGTCATGTTAATTTTGATAACATTGTAAAGGCAAGTATGGCCAATGCAGTAAGAGATCTGTCGAAGATTGTGAAACCATCTAACATTGTATGCAGAGAATGTGTTTTGGGAAAGCATACTAGAAGAAATTACAAAAGAAAAGCATATACATCAAAAGGAAGGTTGGATCTAGTACATATAGATCTATGTGGACCTACAAGAACAAAGTCATACTATGGTGAAAGGTATTTAATACTCTTTGTTGACGAATTTTCTAGAATGATGTGGGTTACTTATTTAAGAGAGAAATCAGAAGCATTTGATAAATTCAAGTTGTTCAAAGAAAAAGTAGAGAATGAATCAGGTTTAAAGATCAAGTGTTTAAGGTCAGACAGAGGTGGAGAGTTTACTTCAGACTTATTCAATTCATACTGCAAAGAGCATGGGATAAAGAGAAAAACATTTGCTCCTAGGATTCCACAATAGAATGGGATAGCAGAGCGAAGGAACAAGACTATACTTGATGCTGCTAGGACAATGCTGATTGAAGGAAATGTATCTCATGTACATTGGAGAGAGGCTGTTGGAACAACAGTGTATACATTGAACAAAATTTAGTTTAGAAAAGGTAACACAGACAATAATTTGTATTTAAGAACTAGTGAAGATGGAATCCTGATAATAGAAGTATTTGTGGATGACATTATCTTTGGAGGTAATGATGATCTATGTAAGAAATTTGCTAAAGAAATGGAAAGTGAATTTGAGATGTCCATGATAGGTGAAATGAAATTCTTTCTTGGATTGCAAATAACTCAGAATAAGAATGGTATTTTCATTTCTCAGACCAAGTATCTTAAAGAATTGCTCAAGAAATTTGGAATGGAAGATTGTAAACCAGTAGGAACACCTATGGTGACTGGTAAAAAGCTAACAATTGATGATGAATCAAAGTGTATTTTCCAGACTTTGTATAGATCAATGGCTGGAGGACTACAATATTTGACCCAAACCCGACCAGATATTGCTAATGCTGTTGGAATTGTGGCTAGATATCAGGTAGAACCCAAAGAAACACATCTAGATGCTGTGAAAAGGATACTAAGGTATCTAAGAGGAACCATAGACAATGGATTATGGTATGACATAAACGATAGCTTTGAACTTCATGCTTATACTGATGCTGATTGGGCAGGAAATATTGATGACATAAAAAGTACTAGTGGTGGTGCATTTTTCCTTGGGAAAAAGTTGGTTTCTTGGCTAAGTAAGAAACAAGATTGTATAGCACAATCTACTACTGAATCAGAGTATGTTGCTGCTGCTATAAACTACACTCAGTTTGTTTGGATGAAACAAATGCTAACAGAAATTGGAATAAATTTTGATGAGCCTGTGGTTATCCATTGTGATAACACCAGTACAGTGAATATGTCAAAGAATCCGGTGATGCACTCCAAAAATAAACACATTTCTATCAAGCATCACTCTTGAGAGACAAGGTGGTAGAAAAGGAAATCAAACTAGAATATATTAGTACAAAAGAGAAAATTGCATACATCTTCACAAAGCCACTATCAAAAGATATCTTTGAATATCTCAAAGGTATGTTGGGGGTTCAGGCCCCTCCTAGTTAGAATTAAATGATGTAGAGATGCATCAATCCAGAGGTATTCAGAGCCTTATCATTATTTGGACTGGATGTAGGGATATACTCCTTAGGGGGAGTGATCGTGGAGTAAAGTTTATCTATGAAGGCAGCCAAAGCCTCATGGCACCCTTTTCCATTGTTGTCAAAGGGGGAGTGTTGCTATAAGAAGATCCCTATTGTATGGGAGAAGGTATGTAGTATTACTTGGTTGCAAAACTTTGGATTGATAGAACTTTGGGATAATGGATTTTCCCATATGTTGACATCAATGCCAAAGGGGGAGATTGTTGGATATTGCTAATGCATAGGGAGGTGATTGAGACATTTAATATGTTTAATCACTACATTAATGAATGGGCACTCATACTATTGTCATTTGTATTTTGTCACTGATGTCAACATATGTTTCTATGAGGGAATTAGACTGGTAATCATAGTGTACAGACACTGTACAGATGTTTCAGATGCTGCGAAGTCAAATGAGAAGTTGGGAGGATGTTGTGATCTTATATCCAAGATCACATCATATAATGTTTCATATTGAATGAGTTACAGGTGTTTTGGTGAAGACTGGTCACTGACCGTGACAGTGAGAAATGACAGAGTTAGTCTCTGAGTTTTGTGTATAGCTTTCTAGTGATGTGGAATCAGTGCATGCAAAATTCAAGGATGAAAGATAGAATATTGAGGAATGGTCTATGAAATGCACAAGGTATGGAATACAGGGTGATGTCAGTTGTGGCATGCACTCTGGAAGGTGATCTATTTGGAAGTCGACTATAGAGATGTAGCGTGTATGATGGATGGAAAACTTGAATTAAGGATGTCAGTCCTTAATTATTGTAATGTAATCATTGTAGACTTTTCCTAGATACCATGTGTATCTTAGCAAGGGTTTATGTAATTGTTTGTAATTAGGAAAGCCTTATGGGCCGACCTATTTATAGGAATTGTAACAAGGAATAAATGAAAGGTCTTTTCTTTGGGAAAAGATATGTATGAAAAGAGTATGATATAAAGAGGTTGTGAAAGCTATGAGCTTGTGTCTTCTGTATGTAGAGTAGAGGTTTATTGGTGGAATTCATTGGAACTGATCAAGAAAAGACAGTTGCTGCAGAATAGTTTAAAAGATTGTGTATTTCTTCATATATACTTGTGTTGCGAACAGTGAGTTTTGAAGGTGGACTTATCCTTCTTTGGGTCATGAGCCCTCCCTTTTGTTCTTGACTCCTAACAGGGTTTGTCCTCTAACAAGGACTATGTACTGTAATGATTCAACAAGCTCCTAACAGGGCTATATCTTCTAACAAGGATAACTATACTCTTAGTACATTATTTGTGGGTGCTAATTCCCACCGGGGTTTTTACCTTTAATAGGGTTTCCCCGAGACCAAAATATTGTGTTATTGTGTTGGCATTCATTGTGTTCATTGGATATGATATCGTGGTGTTTAAAGTTTAAAGATTAATAATCTGTTATACAACTGATTCACCTCCCCCTCTCAGTTGTATTGTGGATTGTTATTCCTAACACATTTAACAAGCTAAAAGAAATGAGAATAGTATGAGATATATAATTTTAATTATTATAACATTTATTTGGAATGTAAATTTATTTTTAGAAACAAATCATCCAAGTTATTCATGATAGACTTTAGTATTCAATGGTGAGCTTAAATACTTTATATTGGCCCAGGTCTTGGTGAGACCTATATATTTTTTTCAAGTGTATAAGTTTTATTCTATTTTGTTTATAAGAACCACAAAATATTCAATTGAAAAACATTTTTAAAAAGCTCATTCTCATCACAATTAATGCTAATACATTGATTAACATCAAAAAGTAATATAGCACATTCTTCATATACAAGTTTCAATTCACTAAGAAAATATATTAGTGTACATGGTGAAAAGGGGAGCAAAGGAAAAGGGGTTGATTACTCCTTTTCAAACTTGCACACTCGAAAGAAAGATGTCCCAATAGACTCAAGTGAAGAACTAAGCACTGATCCTTTATTGAATATATAATTTGAAAATGGAAAAGACAAAAGATGCAACGTAGATGAAGAAATAGATGATGTCATGCCCCGCAAGGGAACCGGGGAAGAGAACAAAGATTCTCTTTGTAAAAGAAAACCTAAGTAATGATTTATGATTTTTTTTGAAATTTTAAAAGAATTATATAAACAAACCATAGATTAACTTAGATTCCTCCAAGGTTCCCTTCTAATTTAATTCACACTTCATTTAAATCTATTTAGTGTACTAGCAACTTGATTTACTTCTTAAGAAAACTACATCACAACATTTGTAGATTCTTTATAAAGAAATACAAGGTACTTTCATTTCAATTTGCCATTTAAATCCATCTATTTTCCTAAGTATCCTTTATGAACAATATAACATTTAACACATTAATACCATATAATAGAATCATCTAAACATTTGATACATTGCAAATATTACATTTTTCTTTCAATAGATTTTCACTTAATCAATAATGAGAAACATACTACTTTACTTGGAATGTTACAAAATCCTTTTCTTTTTCAACATACATCCTATGCATAAAGTTCATGCTTTCCCTTTTCCTTTTTCCTAAGTCTACCCATTCCAAATACATCATTTTGAAATACATTAATGATTATATTACATTCATCTCCTTTTGGGAGGTAATAATAATTTTACATCATGAAAGATAAATGTAAGACTTCATTCTTCAAAACTGGAACACTACGCAAGCATGAATCCTTAAGCACTGCATCCACAAAAGGTACCTCGATAAAAATATATACCACCCAACCACATGGATACCAAAAGGCCTACTCCCCCATGCTAGGAGATACAACACCAAGGTCCAAAAAGAAGGGATAGCTGGGCCATACCTAGGGTTGGATAACCTTTCTCAAATAGCAAATAAAAATAAGATCAAAGTATAAATCTTTTCCCAAAGGTTCTAAGGCTTGGTAGAAACTCTAAGAAACAAGCTAAGTGAGTGTTATCGCATAGCCCTCACCCCTTGGGTTGTCCTGGTACTAGCCACTCTAGGCCCTAACCCCCAAGTAGGCACATGCAGAACCAAATGCCTTTCATATAGACAAGCGCTATTCGATCGTACCTACGCATAGGCACCTTCTCCTACTCCCATCCATAGCCTTTACTAGCACTAATGGCATGGGCGGGGCAGACATTAATCTTTTTAGTATTTTAACCCATTCCCATAAGTTTTAATTAAATTATCACTTGTTAAAACAACTCTTCAGTTAGTTATCCTGGTACTAACCACTTAGGGCCCCGACCCCGCACTGAGAGCCACTCACTTAGTGTTCTTAGGTTTTCTACCCTTAACCCACACATCACAAATACATCATACAATAAAACATATCATAAACACTTTTGAGAACTTGAATCAATGAATAGAAAAGAATAGGAGAGTTTAGGGATGCTTAGGAAAATTAGGAGCGTTAAGGGAGGCCTAGAATAGCCCTGATCCTCTAGACAATCCTAAACCCTAATCCTGCTTCCTACACACATCCTAACCCTATTAAAGCATCTAAATGCACCATATAACCTCCACTAAGCAAGTAATGAACACATATAAAGTTTACACAAAATTCCATATGCCAAAACACAATGCTCCATAAAACCTCCTGTGCCTGAAATTTAACTAAGTCTGATTTTTTTTGAAAACTCTAAAATCTAGAAGTTGCATCTTATCTCCTATGAAGTTGAAACCTATCTCAAACATCCTGGAAGGTATCTAATTTCTTTATACAAGTATAACTTAAAGTATAAGTTTGATTAAATGTTATACTTGTATACATAATCCTACCTAATCCTCTTCCGGGATTATATAATTCATGACAGAAAATTAAAATAATATACTTTTATAAATAATCCTGCCCAACCCTAAAGCGGGAGTATATAAATACTATGCATATTGTTTTAATGAAAAAAAATTAATAACCCTAACCCAAGATTATATAAATACTAAGCACATTGTTTACAAGAACTAAGCATTTCTACAGAATGATAGAAAATAGAATGATTGACAGATCCGATTCCATAATCTTGCCTTAGATCTGGACGAAGAAAGGTAGTGCTAAAAAAATATGGAATAGTAAGGTTGGAATAAAAGTTCTAAATCCTGGAAGCGCTCATGGACATTCCGAATAAGAAAGGAGATACACGGAGAATACTAAGGACTCTATAGACTCTTACAAATGCAGAAATATTCATATACATACAACATAGGAAATAATTCCATTTAAACATGATCCTAATCTCCAAATCACTAATACATGCACAATGATATATATATATATATATATATATATATATATATATATATATATATATATATATATATATATATATATATATATATATATATATATATATATATATATATATATATATATATATATATATATAACATAAACATTTTGGAATTTACATAGACAACAAAGCACATAGAGAAAACATTCAATCAGACTCTTATCCAATACATATCACAAAGGAGAGTTATCTCTCAGGATGGATTCCAACCTAGAGTCCTGTAGAGATTCGGTTTGATGAAGAAGGATCCAATCCTCTCAATCTCTTCCAACACTCCTTCAAGTCCTTCTGGGTGCGATCTCCAGCCTCTACCAGAAACAACCAAATGCCAATCTTAGAGAATAATGAATTATCTCCTCACAAATATAATCTCCTACAAATAAAATGCTCAACCATTGAATCCAAATTCATGTCCAACCCCCTCTCGCATAAGAGATCTCTTTGTATATAGATTGGAGGGAGTAGTTGCACAGGTATTCCAACCGATGCAACTATCCACCAGTTATTTGTTAATAATATGGTTTGCAAAACCATTCCCGTGAAGGGATAAACAAATTTTATTTATTTAATAAGATTTTAATCTATGTCTCCTAAATTTGAGGATGACAAAATAGATAATAAAGATTTTAGGAATACTTTTACTAACTTACTTACTATGGTAATTTACCAAAGGCATTTCCCAAATATAAAAATAACATAGACTTACCATAGTCTCATAATATTTCCCTTCACATAATTAATTTATTATATAATAATATATATTTATATATGTATTCATAGGCATATGTGTGCACCCATATGCTTATGGTACATATACCATAAGTAAGACACATTATTCTATGTACCCTAAAATGGTCGCCTAGACTTTGGGCCCCATTTATTAAATTATCAAATTCTTGAATCAATACTTTGCAAAATTCAAATCAATTTCTTTGATCAATCCTAATTAGTTCAATCATTTCAATATTTCCTAAGGTTTGATCAATTTATTTAATTAAAATAAATATTCTCTCTTAAATAAATAAAATAGCCTTATTTAATTGAAAGAAATATCTGTTAAATAAAATAATTTTATTTAATTAAAATCCCTTTTAATTAAATGATTTTATCTTGTTTAAATAATATCTCTCTTTTAATTAAATAATGTTATCTTGTTTAATTAAAAGAGAATCATTCTTTTAAATAAATAAATAAAAAATCCTCTTAAAGCTCTTTTGTGATGAAAAAGGGAAACAAATAATTAAAAATAAAGAAAATTCCTTTTCTCTCCACACTTTCTAAAAATGAGCTTTTTTTCCTCTTTTTGGATTTATCACACATTGCTCTTGAGGATGCATTCTCCTCCACATTTTTCTATATAAGGAGTCCCCTCCTCATTTCAGATCCATAATTTTCATGCTATTGTTATGCTGCAGGTTTTCTTGGCGACATTGGAGCTTTGGAGATCTCATTACATTTTAGTTTTCACATTTACATATAGCTTAATATTCATAGCACCTTAGCTTAGTTTCTTTCATTGTTTTATCTTAATCTTCTCATAGTTTAATTAGCAAAGGAGAGTAAAACTTTCATTTCAATAGAGTAGTTTACTTCTTTGCATTGCTATCATCTAGATTAGTTTTTCATTTACATGCAATAATTTGAAGATCAATGGAGATTAGCATTCTTGCTTCTCATCCTTGAATCTCTCATTTCTTGGTGTACTTGCATGGGTTTAACTAGGTCAATCTGAGGGCCTCATATACAACCCCTGCACTCCATGAATAGAGAGCTGTGAATCGCTATTTGAGACCTCATTGTTGAGTGTTCTTGAATGTAATGATTCACAGAAGTGTGACTACTTTTTAGCACACATTTTTGGCACCCACCGTGGGGCCCTGAAATAGGTTTCCCTTCTATTCTATCAATCTTCTATCATTTCTCTATCAAAACTCCCCTGCTGCTGCCTGTTCTGGTGTTTTTGAAGCAGTTTTTGAGGTTAAGGGTTTCAAGTTTTTTTTTTCAGATTTGGTATTCAAGACAAAAGAACATTGGCCCTCCATTTACTTCCCACAAGGAAATGGACAAGAAGAGGCTTCAAATAAAACCATTCTCAAAATTCTCCATTGAACAGTTCATAAGAATGGTAGGGATTGGCATTTACAGATAAATCTAGCCTTATGGGCTTATAGAATGAGTATTCGTACTCCAACAGGGGCTACTCCTTTTGCCCTTACTTTTGGTGCTGAAGCAGTGCTACCTTTAGAGGTTGAGATTCCTTCACTTAGAGTCTCTCTCAAAGGTCTAGTTACCGATGAAGACTACCGTGCCATGAGACTGCAAGAGTTAGAACTTCTAGATGGGAAGCGCAAATCATCATTTGACCATATGAGGGTCTATCAAAAGCGGATGTCCAAAGCCTTCAACAAAAAGGTTCACCCTAGAGAATTCCAAGTGGGAGTTCTTGTCTTACGAGAAAATCCTAAGAACCAACAACATAGAGAACAAAAGGGAAAATTTGAACCTAATTGGCTTGGACCCTGCATCATCACAACAACTTTTGGGACAGGTGCTTATTTACTATCAACTGAAGAGGGGGAGCAACTCCCTGAGCCTATCAATATCTTGCACTTGAAGAAATTATATCCATGATGCCTGTTCTATCTAGGGGCATCCTTTGTACATATTTATTGATCTTGAAAAAATACCCAAAAAATTCATATATGGTGCTGAAAAAATTCTAAAAATCAGAAAATGTCTTGAAAAAAAAAGAGCATCCTAGTGAAAACCTAGCAATAGGTGCTTTGATGTCTTACAAAAAAAATAAAAAAATAAAAAAATTCAAAAAAATAGAAAAAGTGCCTTGGTGAAAACCTGGAAACAAGTGCCTTGGTAGCAAAAATACAAAAAAATATATATAAAAAGTCCTGAAAAAAAAATTGCAATAAAATCCAAGTGGTGAAAACCTGGAAACGGGTGCTACTTGAGGCCTTTGCACCCCTATTTCTTAGTATGCGTACTCAACACTTAGCCTTTCTCCATCATGCCTTGTCCTTGTTGCCTTGGTTTGGAATTGGTCTTTGTCTTTGTTTAGGGGTCATAACTATGTTAGCTTTGGTCTCTTGGATGCGTCAGTCTTTAGGACACCTCACAAATAGTGTTTTTCAACACCACCCGAATTGTGTTTTTCAACACAACCCCTGACATCGAGTGTTTTTCAACACTTATCAGTTTGGTCTTATCAAGTTTTGTCAAGTGATTTTACCTTCTTGCAAGCATTCAACCTTTATCCTCGGAAGTCAGTATCAGTGAACACACTTAAATTTTTAAACACAACACTTAATGCCTGAGCTATGAGATGATCTTTTCTTTGTGTGCTGACTATTATTGATTTTTGTTGAGTGTCCTTGTCTAATAAGTCTCTCCATGACACATCCTATAGTGAGCATGTTGTGAAGTCCTTCTTCCTTTATGAATAGGAGATCTTGAAGGGGTTCTTGAACGCCTTCTACTACGTGGTTTTCTGGAAGGAGTGGAGGAAGGAGAGTTGTTGCCACTATTGGCACCCCTATTATTAAATTGGGTATTAAGTTGTTGGGCTAAAAGCCTATCTTGCTCTTCTTGAGAGGTTTTCCTTTCCAATTCTAACAAAGCTTGTCTCTCCACCTCAAGTTGTCTAAACTTTTCTTGCTTCGTAGCTTGCTCATCTAGAAAGGCTTTCTTCTCACGCACAATCCTTTTAAGCCTTTCACTTGTATACCTTGAGGTTGTTTGAAGTGGAGAGTTTGGTCTTGACTATTTGTACAAATCATTGGTATACATTGCATTGATGTGAGCATCACCAGGTTCATTGTCTTGGTCTTCATGTTGTGACCATTGTTCTGGGTGAGCTTGTCTCTCATGCCTTTCAGCTCTTTGATGCACATCTAGATACCTAGTATTGATGGGGGGTGAACCAGGTTGAGCATCATGAGAGGAATTACCAAACATAATGTTGTTTCTATGTCTTTCATAGAGGTCATCAAGGTTTTGATCCATAGCTTCCCTCTCCCGCCGAGTCATGGTATAACTCATATCCATACCTAAATGTGAAGATGCTAAGGGGGTCCTCAACTTAGTAGACTTGCTCCTAGGTGATTGGTCAAATATGGGTTCCTTTCCCTTATGCTTTTGATGAGTTTGGACTGGGGGTAATTGATCAAAGACAACCTGAGGTCATTTCTCTTGACTCACTTGATACCTTGTCATAACCGACATGAAAGGAAAAGCACTCGGTGATAAGACAAACCTAAGATATGTTGGTATCAAACTAGGATAGTAAAAGTGTTCAATTGTCCAAAAGAGAGATGGTGAGATAGAAAATTGCAAAAGGTGTCAATCAACACTGCCATAGAGGTGCCCAATCAATGGACAAGTGTCCTAGCACATATGGATCAGGAGGATGATTTTAACCAAGTTATATCTGATTGAAATTGATTTTGGGTGGAAGTGAATTGGACAAGAGACTACTAAGACTCTCCAAGTATGTTATCAAAGAATCCAAGTGTGTATCTACTCAACAAAGATGATTTCTGACTTACTGATTCCAAGCAAGGTTACTTGTAAAATCAAAGGTCACTAATTCAAAAGGTAAAAAATACAAGAATCCCAAGTGAAAATAGGTTTCCAACAGTAGGGTGAGTAGCCTGATCTGATCTGGATCAACTAAGGAGGACTGCAAATGACCAAAAATAGCTCACTATTTTGACAGACCAGGGTACAGGTTCATGTGAGGGAATGTAGTCCTGCGCGAGGAAACACTAGGGGTCATGCAAGGAAATGAAATCTCGCACGAGAGAATACCAGGCTCATGTGAGAATGTGCACAGCCAGGCGATGAAATAGGATCAGGTCACTTAATCAACAAGTTTGTAAACTCAGGAACTCAATTTTTTGTTTGTTTTAAAAGAATAACCAGGCATATTAATAGATTTTCAGCATTTATCAAGCACATAGAACAACAACCATGGAGTTTTAGCAAGAAAACCTCTTCAAACAATGAGCAAGGGAAAAAGAAACCTTGCTCATGAACATGAATATTGACTTAGTATGCTATTCCTTAAAGATACTACTTGTGTATGTTCTCCAAAATGTTTTTCCAATCACACACATAGTCCTAAAAAGAAAAATTTGGCTGCACTATGGTTTTTAATAATGGCTTGACTCTGTAACTTTTACAATTTCAAGAAGGAAAACTCAAATCCAGGTGCACTGGGGTTTTGACACATTCCAAGAACTTAATCAGTCAGAGATGCTGAGGAGATCTGACAGCCCATCAAGAAACTATACTTGTGGAGATTTCTTCCACAAGGACATTTGTATAGCGGTTATCACTACCACGATAAAAGTGGCTATTACTGCTTGAGGTTTCGTCAACATGGTTTACCTAATGAAGGGAATGTCCACTATGGTTAACCCTCTCTAAAAGGTGACTCACAACAAGGACCGCATGGGGACTTGGCTTAGATCCAAGGGTCTGAGTTTCTGTTACTACCCAAAAAGGGAGTAGAGAATAATCCTCTATCCTTTTCTCTTCACCCAAACATAGAAGACAGATTCATTCCGACATGCTAAGACTAAAAATATCTCACCAAGATTCGTAATGTCAATAACTCATGATCTATCAACCTCTCTGAAGAGAGAATGCATCAATTGAAAAGTCAAAGACTACAAATCTAGTAGAACGCAAAGACAGTTCTAGTAACCTCTCTACCTACAAGGGTTCTCTCATTGAGAAGATTTTTGTTAGAAACCCACTCTCTCAAGAACGATGAATAGTGTTAATAGGGCCTACTTATCTATGTGGAACACTTATGCAAGAAATGAATCTATATTATTTTTAAAGTCCAAAATTGAAATGTGGTTTATGAAAGTGATAAATCACTCAAGCCAAACACACAAGAGATTAATTTTATGCCCAAAACCAAGTGTTATAGAGATCAACAAATTACCTTGGGTTCCAAGCAACGTGAGGTCACTGACGTGCCATCTCAGAGAATTAGAATCCAGAACAATCTCAACAATTTGGAAAGGTCAGAAAATAGGAAATAGAAAGTAAAACTAGCAACTCTAGAATTCTAGGTCTTTGCTGTCATGGAATTCCTTGCGAGACAGTACTCAGGGTCACATGAGAAAGTACCAAACTGTGCATGAGAAAGCACAAGCCCACGCGAGAATGTACGAAGGCTCACGTGAGAAAGTATAAGATCTCACGCGAGAAAGAACATAGGGCCATGCGAGAAAACCCCTTTGTCGCGCGTAGAAATGCTAGTACCAACAAAAATTCACGCGATACAGTGAGAAACTTCATGTGAGATTTCGTAACAGCGACACATGGAAGTATAGACAAAAAATTAAAAAAAATCATAGTTTTGATAAAAAAGTGCTAAATTTTTTTTTCTTTTTTGCAGGCAAAAAAGAAACAAAAAATAACATCCCACAGAGAATACCAGATTTGAAAGAAAAACTTGAAACCCTTAACCTCAAAAATTGCTTCAAAAACACCAAAACAGGTAGCAGCAGGGGAGTTTTGATAGAGAAATGATAGAAGATTGATAGAATAGAAGGGAAAACCATTTTAGGGCCCCACGACGAGTGCCAAAAATGTGTGCTAAAAAGTAGTCACACTTCTGTGAATCATTACATTCAAGAACACTCAACAATGAGGTCTCAAATAGCGATTCACAACTCTCTATTCGTGGAGTGCAAGGGTTGTATATGAGGCCCTCAGATTGACCTAGTTAAACCCATGCAAGTACACCAAGAAATGAGAGATTCAAGGATGAGAAGCAAGAATGCTAATCTCCATTGATCTTCAAGTTATTACATGTAAATGAAAAACTAATCTAGATGATAGCAATGCAAAGAAGTAAACTACTCTATTGAAATGAAAGTTTTACTCTCCTTTGCTAATTAAACTATGTGAAGATTAAGCTAAAACAATGACAGAAACTAAGATGAGGTGCTATGAAGATTAAGCTATATGTAAATGTGAAAACTAAAATGTAATGAGATCTCCAAAGCTCCAATGTCGCCAAGAAAACCTGCAGCATAACAATAGCATGAAAATTATGGATCTGAAATGAGGAGGGGACTCCTTATATAGAAAAATGTGGAGGAGAATGCATCCTCAAGAGCAATGTGTGATAAATCCAAAAAGAGGAAACAAAGCTCATTTTTAGAAAGTGTGGAGAGAAAAGGAATTTTATTTATTTATAATTATTTGTTTCCCTTTTTTTTCATCACAAAGAGCTTTAAGAGGATTATTTATTTATTTATTTAAAAGAATGATTCTCTTTTAATTAAACAAGATAACATTATTTAATTAAAAGAGAGATATTATTCTAAATAAGATAAAATTATTTAACTAAAAGGGATTTTAATTAAATAAAATTAATTTATTTAAGAGATATTTCTTTTTCAATTAAATAAGGTTATTTTATTTATTTAAGAAAGAATATTTCTTTTAATTAAATAAAATTTATTGATGAAATGATCAAACCTTAGGGAAAATTGAAATGATTGAATTAATTAGGATTGATCAAAGAAATTGATTTGAATTTTGAAAAGCATTGATTCAAAAAATTTGATAATTTAATAAATGGGGCCCAAAGTCTAGGCGACCATTTTAGGGTGCATACATTTGCCCCTCTTTGGGTAATGTGTGATCATTCTGGGAACACATGTAGCTAAAGAATGGAATTGAAGTGAGATTGATTTGGGATCACAATACACCCTAAAATGGTCGCCTAGACTTTGGGTCCCATTTATTAAATTATCAAATTCCTGAATCAATACTTTGCAAAATTCAAATCAATTCCTTTGATCAATCCTAATTAGTTCAATCATTTCAATATTTCCTAAGGTTTGATCAATTTATTTAATTAAAAAAAAAATTCTCTCTTAAATAAATAAAATAGCCTTATTTAATTGAAAGAAATATCTTTTAAATAAAATAATTTTATTTAATTAAAATCCCTTTTAAATAAATGATTTTATCTTGTTTAAATAATATCTCCCTTTTGTCATAATAATTACTATTATCGAAAAGCACAATTAATAAAAGACAGTTATCCACTCTTGTCCATGAAGAATACAACATATAAAAATAGGAGCATGACTATTATTTTCTGCAATTAAAATTATACAATTATTTACTTCTTTGATGAGATCATAACTATTTGTTCAGATAACTCTATTTATTTGTAGGAAAATTAAGCGCAATAATCTTGTTAAATTCCCTAGCTCTATAATATTTTACTCTTATTCCATACAAAAGAGACTATTCACATTGTTTATTTTAAAAAATATCATTTATATGTTAAGTGGAAGTCATGAACTATAATCTTAATTAAAAAGATATATTATTACATTTTTTAAATGGATATATGACAGCATACAAAGATGTGTGCATCTTTGTTTTTATTTAGTGAGTTATAATGATGTGAATAAACATATATCTAAACTACAATCCTCCTTCAATTAAATAATAAGGATGCTCTAAACATTCAATTAAATTTTCAAATATTATAATTAAATAAAAATGGATCAGGACCCTAGTTAATTCAATCTAGACTTTCTTCTCCCTTGATTTTAAGACATTCAAGAGCACTTCTGGCAGCCCTTCTCTTTGCCGCTTCTTTTTTTGTACTTTGACCCCTTCCAAATTTCTCACCATTTATAAATGCTTCACTAACTTTCATTTCCTCCTCATCATCAGACACTTTGAATGTATGTTCTTTGTATTCAACATGTTTACTCATTCTTTGACATCATTCCTGAAGTTTAGACACGAGATTCTTCTCCAATGTTTCTGGGGTGACTAGTGGCTCTAACAAAATCTCCAGTTTCTATAAAAATAAAAGCATTTGAAATGAAACAAAAAGAAAGATAATATAACAAGACAAATGAGTCACAGGAATGTGCAGTGAAAATGTGAAAGTATCAACTATAGCGGAATATTGCTTATCAAAAGCGGAAAATAAATTTAGGTTTGCTACATCATAACCTAGCAATGGCAAAAGCCTCTGGCATCGAACATGAAAATGCCTCTGCCAATGTTGATTCACACAAGGTGGTTTCCTTGGCTATTGGCAGTGATAGGAGGTTTACGGGTTATTGCTTCAATTGCTAGTTATATGGCCACAAGCATGCAGATTGTAGGAAAAAAGATGAGCGATGCCACCCAACATATGAACATTTAAAAGATTTTATTGCAAAGAAAAAAGAAAAGAGTTTACGGGAATTTCAGCAAAAGGAAACTTCATTAAATAGGGTTTCGGGCACCATTACAAATCCCTTGGTTAGGAACAAAAATCTGACTTCAACCACCAAGGGTTTTGTAAAAGAAAATGAGATCTCTATTCTGAGAGTCTTTATGGTGCAAACCCTAGACTGCCAGATATAGATCTTTTCAAAAACCAAGTATGCATCCAGGAAAATTAT
This sequence comes from Chamaecyparis obtusa, assembly GCA_027943335.1. Taxonomy (NCBI): domain Eukaryota; kingdom Viridiplantae; phylum Streptophyta; class Pinopsida; order Cupressales; family Cupressaceae; genus Chamaecyparis; species Chamaecyparis obtusa. Next base: position 240,345 of record BSBK01001288.1, on the reverse strand, counting down.
TCTCCCCGAGACCACCAAAGCCCTAATTTCTAGCAGAATTCCGATAGAAAACCCCTATGAACCTCTGTCTCCAAAGGGGGGAGGAAGATTGATGGCAGCTCAGGTGCCTCTTGGGGATGAGACTGCTAACAAGGATATGTGGCAAATGGTAAAGAGCAGAAAGGCGGTAAGATCTTTCCCAGCTAAATATAGTTCTAAGGAAATTGAGCTAAAAAATTCCTTTGATATATTGAAAAAAATGAAAACTCCACAAAAGAAGAGATTTTATTCATCCTCGTATTAGAGGAATAGGGTTTTGGAAGGAAAAGTAACAGCTAGGGAGAAGTCACATGCGGATTGTGAGCAATCACAAATAGATGTGGTGTTTTCTCCCCTTCTCCTCGACAAAATCCCATGTACTCGTACCAGAAAAGCCAAGTTTGAGAATAAAAAGTCAATAGCAAGCTCTGCATCACATTTTGCATATGATTCTATACACAAGGCACCTAAGGCCTATACTCCTCCTCACAGAAGGAGAAACAATAAAGTTCTGAATAACTCTTACCCAAACTCGGGTAAACACAACAGGAATTTTAATGCACCTATGTTTAAACATACTGAGAAATTCTATTCTCCACCTCATAGGCACGATGTCAATATAGAATCAGACACAGTCTGTGGAATTTTTGGGCAAAGGCATTTTAGGATTTCACTAGATAACAATTGTATTTTGCAAAAATAGAGTTCATGTGTAGATACAGGTGTTATATGTAAGTGGATGGGAACAGGGGCTTCCATTACTAACATAGTAGAGGGACTGTTATTTCAACTCCCTGCCGAGGTAAGTATAACTATCCTGGCTGATAATTTCATTTTTATAGATTGTAAATGTAGTAATCTTAAAAAAAAGATCATGGAAGAAGGCTATCTAAAGTATAGACAAATTTCCTTTTTTGTCTTTAATTGGTTTCCTCTTTTCAACCCAATTAATGTAGTAGATTTCATGATAGAAAAATTAATTTTACTCAGGAACTTACCAATGGAATTAAACCACCCTGAGATTGTTAAAAATATAGGGAACAGTTTTGGAGAATTCAAAAAAATTATTAAAACCAAAAATAATCAGGCAGAGTTAATCATTGTAGTTAAATTGAATTATCATGAAAAATTTATTCCCCCTATACAACTATGCTTCAACTCGAACTCTATAATTATCAATCCAATGATTATGGAAGAATTCATTGAAACCTCTGAGATAGACAATATGTTAGCCTTTGGTGCTCAACATAAATATATAGATGCCCCCCCTTGCACAGACATAAATGTAAAGGTAAATTTCCATAAGGATAGAGGAGGCTTTTTTCTTTTGAACACAGAGAAGGAAAATTCAGCTGATCCCTTTCCTTCTCTTGATGAAAATAACACTCCAAAATCAACTTGTAACAACCATTCATACTCAGAATCCCCTCTACCAAAAGGAAATTTAGAAACATCAAATATCAGAAACTATGAGGATTCAGTCCCAAAAACTAAAAGTACAAAAGATAATAAAATTAACAACTCACTTGATAGGTGTAATATGGGAAATAAGACAGATCATATAGATTTAGACAAAAAAAATGAGTTATGTCTACAACATAAAGATAAGTCTGATATGGATGTATGTGAGATTGACTTACAAATAGATCAGTCTATGAAATCTGATTGTTTAAATACATCAGCATTAGCAGATCCGGAAGAAAAATGTAAAGAGGAAGTTAAAATAATCATAGAGTATTTAGGAGAATCTTTAATAGATAAACTCATGGATATGTTCCTAGATGAAATATGCAATTTAGATAAATTAAAGTATCAAAAAGAAATTTTGATCAAAATGATTCAAAATTGTATTCTAGAGGATAAAGAGGAAGAGGATGTTAGGACAACTCAGCCTATACAACCAACCCTCTTAGAAATGGAAGTCTTTGATAAAGTTCTTCCTATTAATTCAGATAAAAACTCAGAAGCACCAGATATTAATAACAGAGAAATAGAAAAAGTCAAACTTAATCCAAAAAAGGAGAATACATACTTAACACAATCTGAAAATAAAGTAAAAGAAAATCTCAGCAATGAGGTCTTTTTTCAGAATAACGAGTATGTTAATAATTCACTCCAAAAGGGGGAGGAACCAGTAACCTCAATCCTTGTAGAGATAGAAACTCTAGACTTGGACTTATCAGGTAATATAGAAGATATAATTGAAATGTATGGAAAGGAGATTATAGATAAAGAAGACTCCCATGTTCAAATAGAGTTTGATCAAAAACTCTCAGAACAACAGGACAAAACCAACATTAATAATATTGAAAATTTAGCATCGGTTAAGGAATCTATGGAAGGCCTCTTTGGGATAACTAATGAGGATAGACATTTAGGCATAGAAATGAACTGAGGAAGCTTAAGCACTACTAACATCAACATAATTAAAAAAAAGAGAGGCAGGAAATCAGCTGTTGAACTTAGAACTATAGCTGGCAATGCAAGTAACCAAAAGAAGATCGTTGATATTCTGTACATAGGGAAGGGGAAGTGCCTTCCCAAGGAGCAATGAAAGTTACAACTTGGAATGTTAGGGGATTAAATGCCCCTAACAAATAGAGATTAATGAAAAGATATTTAAAAAACTTCAAATCAATAAATATTCTATTATAGGAAACTAAACTTAACAAAGAGGAAAGCACTAAGTTTAGCAATAAATTAGGAATATGGAAATCACAGTTTGTAACATCAAAAGGTCCCTCCGGTGGGTTAGCAGTATTGTGGGACCCTAGGAAAGTTTCAGCCCAACTTACATCTAAAAATAATAACTAGATGACCCTAGAAATTAAAAGTCTAAAATCCAATTTGAAATTTAATTTAATTAACATATATGGGCCTATTCCTAACGAAGATAAAAGAAAAGTATGGCAAGAGATCCACCTCTTTTTAACAGGCAGCTTAGGAGATTCTCACATTATTGGAGGAGACTTCAATGCCATCCTAGATCTTGAAGAAAAATTTGGAGGATCACAATATATATGGAAAGCGCAAAAAGATTTTAACAAATGGGTTACAGATAATCATCTAATCAGTATCAACACAAACAATGGCATATATACATGGAATAATAGAAGAGCTGGTTTCAGTCATATTGCTGAGAAATTGGATAGATTTTTTATTAAGGCAAATTCTGACAACTTCAATCAATTAATTAATGTGGAAATCCTCCTAGAGGTAGGATCTGATCATTCCCCTATCAGGCTTTCTATAATAGAATGCTCCAAACCATCTAGAAACCCATTCAAATTTGAGTTTATGTGGTTTCAAAACCTGAAATTCATTAACCTATTAGAGGAATGGTGGAAACAAATTTTGATAAAAGGCTCTAGAATGTATTGCTTAACAACAAAATTGAAAATTATTAAAAATAAAGCATTAGAATGGAATAAGAGTAAATTTAATAACATCTTTGAAGAAAAAGTTCAGATAGAACAAGATCTAGCTGACCTTAATAATATAGTAATAGAAAATGGTATGAATGAACAAAGCTATCACAAAGAGAAAGAGTTAATGACTAAATACAATGGAATCCTCCTTAAAGAAGAGATTTTCTGGAAATAGAAATGGAGGGAATCTTGGCTTAAGGAAGGAGATAGCAACACAAAATTCTTCCATAGTACCACTAATTTTAAAAGAAGCATTAATAGAATTTCTAAAATTGAGAATAACGAGGGTCATATCACTGAAGACCCTTATCAGATATCAATCGTACTTACACAATTCTATCAATCTCTTCTCAATAAAATAAAAGCGACCGACCTCAAAGCGCAAAATGAAATGCTAAAAGCTATCCCAAAGTTGATATTAGATGTTGAAAATAAGATGATTAATAATAAATTATCCATAGAGGAAGTCAAATCAGTGAATTCCAACTTCATTCGGACAAAGCCTCAGGCCTAGACGGGTTTCAAGCAGGCTTTTTAAAAAAATGCTGGCATTTTGTTGGGGAGGAGGTGTGGCAAGCGGTAGAAGCAACTAGAAACTCGGGCTCATTTTTAAATGGAATTAATAATACTTTTTTTACATTAATCCCTAAGAAAAATGAGTGTATGAATCTTGGGGATTTCAGACCTATATCTCTCTACAACACCATTTACAAGATTCTTTCAAAATGCTTAGCAAATAGACTTAAAACGCTTCTCCCCAATATAATCTCGGAAGAACATACGGGGTTTGTTGCAAATAGATCGATCCTAGATGGGATAATTATAGCCCAAGAAGTAGTACACACTGCTCAATTAACAAAGGACCCAAGTATGCTTATTAAAATAGACATCCAGAAAGCATACGACAAAGTAGATTGGAGATTCCTTTGTAAATGTATGGAAGCCTTTGGTTTCTCCAAACAATGGATCAATCTTATTTTTAACTGTATATCCACCCCTAAAATCTTGATTCTTATAAATGGCACCCCAGAAGGCTTCTTTAGTATTTCTAGAGGCATTAGACAAGGAGACCCTCTGTCCCCTTTCCTCTACGTTATTATGGCAAAAGCATTAGGAAGATCGATAACAAAGAAACAAATGGAAGGTAAAATCATAGGTTTAAAAGCATCAGAAAATGTACCAAATATTACCCATCAACAGTTTGTGGATGATATGATTTTACCAGGCTTCACTAATTGTCAAGAAGCTAAAGCCTTTAAAGACATCCTAAATTTGTATATGAAAGCCTCAGGTCAATGAGTCAACCCCATTAAATTAGAAATTTTCTTTATTAACACCTCTCCGAAAGTAGAAATGTAAATTTGCAACATGATGGGATACAAAGTTGGAAAATTCCCTTCCAAATATCTGGGCATCGACTTGGATAAAGGTCTTTTATCCTCCAAACTCTGGCAACAAGTGCTTACTAAAGTACAAAATAAAAAGAGCTCATGGAAAGGAAGATGGTGTAAGATTTGACAAACATGCAAATCCACAGACCCCGAATACACCTGCATGCAAGAACCTGATACAAAGTAGAAGCACAAAGACGAAAAAGCAGAACTCAGATGTTTACTCAAAATGTGAGAGCAAAATTATCAACTGAATTAAAAAAACAATTACAAAATTCAACCTTAAAAAGGTGAATGAAACCCTAAAAGGGAAATACTAGGTTGCACATTATTAATTAAGAATTAATTAATAATAATGCACCTAAGAGACGCTTAAGCAACTAGAGTAAAAGGAAATAATACTCTAACACCCCCCCTTAAGCTGAACGCAGGGAGAAAGCAGACCTAGCAAGACTAAGAAAGCAAGAAGTGGGTCCCGGCAACAAGGCCTGATCAGGTACCCAGTACAAGGAAATCTCTGTAAACCGGAGACAAAGGAGAAAACCCAGTGGGAAAAACCCCTCTCCAAAAAGAGATATAAAAGAAAGCAAAGACAAAAGGCATGACTTCAAGAGACTCTCTCAAAGCCAGTAGTACAATGCGTGCTGCTAACCCCCCCCGAGAGAGAGGGTCGATGCTCCAAAGCCCCCCAGAATGAAAGAACCCCTGGAGCAATGAGAAAACCACTGTGACTCCAATGCAGAGGAGTGAAGGTCAGTGGGTGCTGAAGAGGTGACCTCGAAGGATGAGGTGTCACTGGAAGGCCGAGCTGATGCTCAAATGTGAAGACACGAGGATCCTGAAAGGGAATCCCCAATGCAAGTGGTATGACAGGTGTGCTGACACTGTCATGAGAGAGGAGATGAGTGTCCTCGGAAGAATCCTCAACAACTGCACCTGGTGGCTCAATGAATGGAGCTGGAGGATCAAGCAGTGCTGAAGAAGAATCCGGCTGAAGAGAAAAGTACTCCTCAGGATGTGGTGTAGCAGTCACAACACGGGTCTCAGGAACAACACAGAGGTTCAAGCTACCTGACTGCACCACATGATGCTCTCGTGAAAGAGGAGAGCTGAGCTCCGACAAAGGAGATGGTGGACCAAAATGAGAAAAGATGTAGAGACGGGAGGAATGATCAACTGTCCCTGTAGCAATAATGCCTCCTGTCACACTATCCCTGATGAAGGCTGAATCGGCCGTGAACTCAACTGTCTTCCCTGACCCACTGCGAGTAATCTGATAAATGGAGAGAAGGTTTGCAGAGAGAGATGGAACATACAATACATCATTGAATGTGCCATCCTGAATGCTGACTGAACCTGTCCCACAGACTGTCTGTACAGTGTTATTCCCCATGAGAATATGAGGAATAGGAGAAGTCTCAAAAGAAGAAAACAACTCCTGAGAAGATGCCATATGGTGAGAAGCACCGGAATCCAGTATCCAAGGGACCTGTAAAGGGGATGCAACAGATGCCCGTAATGCATGACCCTGTCCAAAATCCTGTCCAGATGTCGAAGAAGATGCAGAAGACTGAAAAGCAGACCCCTGTGAGGTGGAAGAGGATGGAGAGGAAATAGTGCTCTTCTGAAGGAGAGCTTGCAAATCTGCAATCTGTTTCTCATAACCATCACATCTCTTCTGAAAACACTGTGACTCATCATGGTTCCTCTTCTGACAATAGGAACATGTGGGGATCTGAGTCTTCTGATTCTCCTTCTTAGAAGAAGATGGTGTGTCAGAAGAGTGCTGAGAGGAGGAGTCAGATATCTGCTTCGGCTTCGGCTTCTGTGTGTCCTGAGATGACTTGGCAAGCAATGCCTGTGACTGTGAACCTGCAAGTGAATCCATCTGAGTGATCTTGGACTGCTCACGAGTCAACCTGTCACATAAATTCTCAAAAGAGGGCATAACATGTCTGGTACCCAAAGCATCCATGGTGGAGTAGAAAGTGGAAGAAAAGATCTGGTACTGTCCTCGCAACTTTGAGAGTATCAAATAGATACACTCATCATCTGTCTTGATTTTTCCACATCCCTGCAAAACTGTATGCAAAGATTTGAACTTCATCAAGAAGTCCTCTATAGTGGGGAAATCAGAAGGAGTCAAAGAGGTCAACTCTGCATCAATCTGAAGCTTTCGAAATTCATTGACTGTACCAAACAAGGTTGAAAACTTGCTCCAAATAGCCCTAGGAGTGGTCAAACCTTCCAGGTGAAATAAGAGACTGTCAGAGATGTTCAGTGCAATCAAACCCATGGCTTCATCCATTTTGTTCCTGTGCTGAAGAACCTCAAAGGGACGCTGTAGGACAGGTTGGTGTTCATCCAGACATGACCATAAGCCACGTGACATGAGCAGCCTGGTCATGTGTGTTTTCCATGTGTGGTAATTGTGCGGTGTTAGCCGGGCCACAGAGGGATCCGACATTGAGAGAAGAAGAAGATAGAAGTAGAAGGGTCTGTTCTGAAGTAAATTAAAGAAAGGAAATGCACCCCCCCCACAAAGTAGGATTCTGACCCCCGTACAGCAAGTAATCAACCACTGAAAGTACAAAAAAAACTAGAGAAAAACCTGGAATGCCGGATGCAGAGTAGGAGGGGAAACGAAGCCTTGACTTTGATGCTAAAAAAAAGAACTCAAATTGCTGAATCAGCAACCCAAACTGGCATCATTGCGTTCGTCTCGGAAAGACCTTTCCGGCGATATTTTGTTTTTCAAAAAATGACACCGTATGCTCAAGTTACGGTCGAAAAACCAACTGCCCCTCCAAAAAACAACTCTCTGGAAAAACACAGAGACGTGATTAAATTTGACGTCCAAATGGCCGTCACCCGTCTGCTGTATGACGTCACCGGCGTCAGCTGTATGATGTCACCTGCGTCAGCCGTATGATGTCACCTGCGTCAGCCGGCTGGTGGCGGGCCGGTGGCCGGGTGGCGGCTCCACCGGCTGCGGTGGCGGACTGGCTGGGCGCGGGCGGCTGACAGGCCGGGTGTTGGCGGCGGCCCGGCGGAGAGGCGGCGGTGACTGGGTGCGGTGGTGCCAGGGCGGCGCGCTGCCTTTGAGCGGCGCGCGGGTGGCGCGCTGGCGGCGCGCTGGTGGCAGCGCCTTAAAACCTTAGAAAACACCATTTTTTCACATTTTTCGAGATTTTTTTCTCGATTTTCGAGCCGTACGGCCCTTGTAGTTGTGATATTTTTCCCTTGGGTCACGGAGGCCAAATGTAGTCGAGTTTTATATGATTTCGACTCTCCCGGGCCTTCTGAACGCAATGGCGGAGTCTGTTTCTGCTCAATCTGCTCCAGAAGCTCGTGCCTCCTTCAAAGTGATAGAAAACCCCAGAGGAGCTGCAGATGACGCCTTCGAATCGTGGCTTCAAAAAACTTTGATCAGGCAGCAACAGGGCGGCTCTGATACCATGTAAAATTTGACAAACATGCAAATCCACAGACCCCGAATACACCTGCATGCAAGAACCTGATACAAAGTAGAAGCACAAAGACGAAAAAGCAGAACTCAGATGTTTACTCAAAATGTGAGAGCAAAATTATCAACTGAATTAAAAAAACAATTACAAAATTCAACCTTAAAAAGGTGAATGAAACCCTAAAAGGGAAATACTAGGTTGCACATTATTAATTAAGAATTAATTAATAATAATGCACCTAAGAGACGCTTAAGCAACTAGAGTAAAAGGAAATAATACTCTAACAGATGGCTCACAAAAGCAAGTAGGGTGACTATAATTAAATTAGTTCTTTCAGCCATTCCCACATATCATATGTCAGTTCTCCCCCTCCTGACTAATATTAAATAGAGTTTAGATAAAATGTTTAGAGATTTTTATTGGCAAGGCCCAGCAGAAGATAAAAAACTAGTCCTTATTAAATGGGATACCTTATGTAAACCAATTATCAAGGGGGGCCTTGATATTAAAAATCTACTATGGCAAAACCAAGCTCTAGGAGCTAAACTTATTTGGAGACTTTACAAGGAATCTAGTAGTAAATGGGCCTCAATATTATTACATAAATATATCCCCGATGCAGATCCTATCAATATATTTAGGACCCAATCACATGTAAAAGGTTCTCGGATCTTGAACTTTATTAAAGAATGTAGAGGGATTATTAGCAAATATCTTTCATGGGATGTAGGTACAGGTGAACAGGCTCTCTTTTGGGATGATTCTTGGGTAGGCCTCGCCCCCCTAAATAAACTGGGCTTCTCCCAGGAGTTTATGGAAGATTGTAAAAAATCTATAGGCATTTATCTTAAGGATTACTTATGCAAGAAAGTAGAAACTAAATGGAAAGATTTAGAGGGCCTAGACTTTGTAAGCCATGAGAAATAGAAACTTATGGCCATTCTAAAGGATAGAGAGATATCACACAAAACCAGATTAGATAGATTAATTTGGGCTGGATCAAACAGTGGTAATTACTTTGTTAAGGAGGGCTATATATCTATTATTCTGGACCAGAACATGGATAATATAGATATACCTCTGAACCTTTGTTGGAATAAATCTTGTCTTCCTAAAGCTGGCATGTTTTTATGGGCTGCTATGTAGAATAAAATTCTAACAGTAGATAGACTCAATAAATTGTGTTTTGAAGGGCCGTCTAGATGTCCCTTGTGTGAGAATCAATCAGAGGATGTTAACCACATTCTCCTTAACTGCACATTTACTCAAAACTGTTGGAATTGGTTACATCATTGTCTAGGGTGGAAATCCACTCTCCAATCAGATCTATTAAGTTCCCTTAAAGCATGGACATCTCTTTATAAAGACAACTTATATAAAGATATATGGACTATCTCTCCATCAATATTAGTTTGGGAAATCTGGAAAGAACGAAATAGAAGGATCTTCACCAATCAAAAACTAGCGTGGAAATCAGTCACCAATAAAATAGAATCATCAATTGTGGAAATTATTAATAGCAAACTTAGAGACCATCTAAACTATGAAGAGTCCTTTAAAAGTTGGGACAACAAAATCAGAACTAAATGGCCAAAACTAGACATTCCACCTTTATATGGCAAAGGGGGAACCAAAATGAAGGCAGATAGAGCCTCATGTAAATGGATTCCTCCAAAGGAGGGATGGTGCAAACTTAACTTTGATGGAGCATCTAGAGGGAACCCCGGGGTAGCAGGTATTGGGGGCTTAAATCAAAATTGGAAGGTAGAGGTTATCGCCAAATTCTCTAGGCTCATCAACCCAACCATGAACAATATGGCAGAATGTAAAGCTGCACTAGAGGGTCTAAAAATATGCATGTATCTTAACATCTCAAAAGTAGAAATAGAAGGAGATTCACAAATTTTTATCAACGCCATTTGAACTAAAAAACACCTAACTGGACCCTAAACTTGAAAATAGAAGAAATTAATCAAATACAAGAGAGTATACCCAAATATGAAATCAGACATACATATAGGGAAGGCAATACAGAGGCAGATATGTTAGCAAATCGAGGTGCAAATGGAGTTTTAATAATGGACCAGTATGTCTAATTTTAACCTCAAAGGTTATGAATATTAATATGCACTGGTCTTAAGATAAGCCCCTAATTTGTACTACCCTTAAGTAGTATATGCTGATACTTGATCTCCCTAGCCATAAATACTTAGCAATTCTTTAGATAATAGTATTGGTATAACCAATCTTCTTATATCCAGAACATCCATGAAATGGACTATAGAATAATAATATAGAGTGAAATTAATAGTTATAACCTACCAAATATGGCTAAATTGCACATTTACAATAAGCAGCTCATATAATTCTAATAACTCTCAGAAGTTTAGAAATAGCTTACATACCATAGGTTTATTAATACTACAGACTGGGGTAAGATTACTATTAGAACTAATAGACACTCGTATTGCATGTTTTAAGTATTCCTATATTTATACAATAATCATTACCCTTTCTCTTGCTTAAGCCTCCCCTCCCTTATTAGAAATTTAGTCGCAAATTGTAGATATGATTAGTAGCATTCATTCATTAGCCATTTCTGGGCAAATGGAACAACTGGGAACCTTTAGCATGGATAGGAATATATAAGTTTATAGAGACATTTGTTAATTAATCATCTTCTATCCCCCTTACTCACCTTAGTGTATTCCACCCCCCCACTATCTTATCTCTTCACAACCAGAAACCTCTCTAGCATCCCCCATATATTGGCTTGTGACCCATATCATCTAATGATTATCCCAGTCACATTATGTCAATACAACTTTCTTCAGAGATGTTTTTAGTAGTAAGATTACTTGATGGTTCTAGAAAATGCTTGGTAGGTTCAAGACAGTTAGAATTATAAGCAATACAATCATCATTAAGCAAATTAGGAAGAGAGGAAATGTGATTCTGTACCTGAAAAAATAAACACCATATCAAGGCAGTAAAGATAAACTCCCATTCATTTGCTAATGCAAAATAAAAGCTTAAGATAGGCTAATATAAAACAATGAGAAAAATTAGTGAGTAGGATTAATCATACTTGGTACCACTAGTTGGTAGGGCACTCATTTATATCATCATTAATCTCAGTTGGTGAAGGCCTTTATAGGGACTTGCTCACCTCATTCTGTATGCTAGAAACTCAACAGTTAACCAACACCCTATCTTCACTGATCCTTAGTCTTAGCAATGGAAACCAAACTATCCACCTTTTACAAGGGAAGTTCCAGAGCTATGGCTTTCAGGGAAGTAATAACACCAGAAAGGTGGAACCAAATGTTGATGCCTTTTTTGAACTCCTCATGAAGGGCATTAGAGAAGGCTTTGGGGGAGTAGGTTTTTGATTATGACTATACTTATAGAATGAATGGGAATATTATAGGTCTCTTTATAACCATATCCTACCTAGCAGACAGGGAGAAAGAGGAGATAATTCAAGTATCTAAGCTTATTTTCAATAAGAATCATCTGATAGGTCTAGAAAAAATGGTGTATTCAATTGATGAGAACATCACTACTCCCCATCTTGAGCAATCATTAAAATTTAAAACAACATTGAAACCGGTATACCGCTTTATGCTATAAACTATATACTTGGGTTTCAATAGTTCGAACTCTCTGAACCTTATGTATTGCACTATTAATCAAAAAATGCTTGATGACATTTTGTATATATATATCGATAGATTCAGTCAATAATGTGGAAATATCTAGTTTTGTGGAAATATTAGAAGCTATGGAGTAGTTGTATAGATTGCATATTCAGAAAGATTAAATCTTAGAGGCTGATCAAACTCTATTCAGAAGGAGAGCTCTCATATATATATATATATATATATATATATATATATATATATATATATATATATATATATATATATATAGGTATATATATATATATACATATACTTCTTTATCTCCACTAGAGTTACTCTCAGAGACAATTGTCAATCCAAAATTCTTATTTATCATCTATCACTAGAGAGCTTATGTATCTTTAGCTTTTCATTATTTTGGATGCTTATATTTAGTTATATATATATATATATATATATATATATATATATATATATATATATATATATATATATATATATATATATGTTCCCTTACCTCTCGTCTGCATAAGGATTATAGTCATAGAAGATCCTTCGGAGTTAGCCTTGGAACAGAGACCTATACTTTTCTTCATATGGCTAACACAACTTCTTATTGATAGGGATCATTAATCTAGGATAAGTAGGGGTTTCTTTAAATGTTAATGCTCCTCTGTGGTCTTGTTAAGAAATGTTATTCTTAGACTGATGGTAGCTCTTATTATATTTTTCTTTTGAGGAATCGAATGGTATCTTGTATTATTCTTGAAGCATATATGATTATACCCTTTAGGTTATGTAGAGAGATCCAAGTTCATAATCATAAAGGGTACAAATCACATATGTTAAGGATTTTTAGTCGAGCTAGGGACCTTAGCTCTCATATGATGGTTTGGGTCATATGACTTGGGTTATTTCTTGTATTAATATTGATGCTCAATTTAGATGTTCTGGGTTGCTATTTTATTTGGCTTAAGCACAAAAATAACTTTTTATAGAAGGATAGTCTAACATAGTCTTCTAAAAAGCTCTACAGGTTATTGTCTGGGTTTAGTCTTCTGAATGAGCATCTTTCTAAATTTTTTTGACATTTTAGATCTAAAGTAATGGTAACAGATCTATATCATAGAATCTTCTATCACGATATACATGTTTACATTAAAATTATAACTTCCTAACTAGGATCACTTAACAAGATTGGGTTGGTTGAGATTTTATGTCTTATATAGTGAGATAGGTATTTAAAAGATATTACTCTGGAGGAAGGTAATAATGATAGCTTTTCAGTATTTGTATCTCTTTCTTCCTTTTTGTCTTAAATATAATGTAGATCTTTAACTATACAGGTTGGAAGATTTTTTGGTGTGCATTTCAGGAGGATATTCTCAAGCTGGCACTTAAACCACTCTACCATCGAAGGCTCTAGAGCGGATATTTACAGGATTAATAATCTAAATGTATGAAACAAAGAGATGTATTCTTAAATCAGCAATGTAATAAATGTAACTTTAAAACTTCGATAAGTATCGAGTAGTGGGTATGCCCACTGTAAGTATGTATTTTATAGAAAATCTCAATAGATATCGAGTCATGGGAATGCCCACAAAAATTATGTATCAGTATCAGGACTTATGTCCTGGGCATGGCTGGAGGTTTTCTCAACCCTGCTCTTTCCTACCAGCGCTTGCACTGAGCAGGGTTTTATGTAAAAACTCTTAATTTATATATAAATAAAATAAAATACAGGGCTTTAGCCTTTTACCGATCAAAATGATAAAATAATATCTCCCTTTTAAATATATAATTTTATCTTATTTAATTAAAAGAGAATCATTCTTTTAAATAAATAAATAAAAAATCCTCTTAAAGCTCTTTTGTGATGAAAAAGGGAAACAAATAATTAAAAATAAAGAAAATTCCTTTTCTCTCCACACTTTCTAAAAAAGGAGCTTTGTTTCCTCTTTTTTGATTTATCCCACATTGCTCCTGGATATGCATTCTCTTCTGCATTTTCTTATATAAGGAGCCCTCTCCTTCTCATTTTAGATCCCAAATTTTCATACTGTTGTTATGCTGCAGGTTTTCTTGGTGATATTTTGGAGTTTTGAAGATTATTACATTCTAGCTTTCATATCTACATTAGCTTAATCTTCATAGCATCTTAGCTTAGTTTCCTTCATTGTTTTAGCTTAATCTTCACATAGTTAATTAGTAAAGGAGAGTAAAACTTGCATTTCAATAGCATAGTTTATTTCTTTGCATTGCTATCATCTAGATTAGTTTCATTTGCATGCAATAAATTGAAGATCAATGGAGATTAGCATTCTTGCTTCTCATCCTTGAATCTCTCATTTGTTGGTGTACTTGCATGGGTTTAACTAGGTTGATCTGAGGGCCTCATAATACAACCTTTTGCACTCCACGAATAGAGAGCTATGAATCGCTATTTGAGACCTCATTCTTGAGTGATCTTGAATGTAATGATTCATAGAAGTGTGACTACTTTTTAGCACACAATTATTATTAATATTACAAATATTTAAATATTATGAATATTATTATTATAAAATATATTATTTATTTATACACTAATCCATATTCTTTACAAAATACAATAGAGATATATATATATGTTAGGTAGCTACTAACATAAGTTGGAATTTACCACTATTATTAAAACATTATTAATACCATAAATTATTTATTATTATTGATATTAAAATCACATGATTTAATCACATACTAACTCATTCCTAACAAGATACACTAGTACATATAAGTAACTACTAATAAAGATAAATTAATAAATCATACCCTCATATGAACAATAATTCACATCAACAATCTACTAATAAAAATTGAACATACCATGAAGACAATTAGAGCTACCATACTCAAAACCTCATTCTCAATGAATGCAAAAGACAAGAAACCATCTACAAGATCCACAAAACCAACAAAATGAGAGGACACATAAATACATCATCCACACAAGGGATGGACTCAAGAACTCCCCACCTAAGGATAAAAGGGTCAGAGGTAGAGTTCCTTCTTATGGAACCTTGGTGATATCTCCGTAACAACAACAATGATCGAGGATTTTGAGGGATCACTCAGACCTATGAGACCAAGTGGAGATGATAACCAATACCTACAATCTTGCATCACCAAGAAGAGATACATGTACATATATGGATATACAAATTAGATATATGCAAACAGATGACCAGGATCGATACATCATGTGGACCTCAGCTAAGTGAGTAACTAGAACTTTGACCTAAGTCATAAAAACACATCAAAAACATATCCATGAGACATAAAACATCATGATAATGGTTAGATTCAAATCCTTGGGTTAGCTCCATAAAACATATAAAGATAGATGGTTTTCTAATTTCAAAAACATATAAATGGTAACCATAAATGAGCATATCAATCATCTGATAAACATATCATCATCCAAAAAACATAAATGTAAATATATAGTTCTAACCATCACAATAGAATGTCCAAATCAGAAAGTCCAAGTATCACCATAGGAGAGGGTATTACAGATGAATAGAGACAAAAATGGAAATAGAAAAATGATAACTAACAACCATAAATTGGAAATGAGATGAATCAGGGTCCATCCTACTATATTGACCTATGATTTCAATTTGAGATGAAGTTTCATGCTTAAGACAACATGATCCGAGGAGGAAGTTTTGTATAAAGACCTATGAAAATTGTCTAAGTATTACAGTGTCTATCTGTCTACATAAAGACTATTTTGATTAGCGATGTTCACAGAAGTAGATTCAGTGCATGCACACTTGAACATAGATCATTATAGGTATATTGAAGCTACATCTAAGAGTGCACGTTTGTACGACATGCACAGAAAGAGATATTGATGTTTTTATAGAGATAGTGTAAAGTTGACCACAACAAAGCAATGATCAAATATTGGTTATATTGAGTTAAGGGATTATTTTATTTATCAAAATAATGACTTAAGTATTTTGGGACGACATCCTAGATATTAACCCTAAGGAAGCAAGAAGTAATTTCATGTTGGAAGCATGTAAAGTTTTGAAGGCCAACAAGAAAGTTGGTTTGTAATAACTTGTATATAGGAAAGTAAATTGTAATGCGAAGTTGTAAGAAAGCAAGTAATATATGTAATGCAAAGTATTGTATTGATGTAATATGAGAAATATGATATATGATCAGAGTAATGCAAGTTGATGATAAGTTTTGAAGAGACTACAAAGCTAGATCAGAATATTGAAGATATTCAGCAATAGTAAATGGTTTTTGTATTCTACCTTTTTTATCTGAAGTTATCATTGTATATTGCATGTTTGGGTAGTGAGCTCATCTTGCATACATTTATGTTTTGTAATAACAACTCCTAATAGGGTTGAGGCTTCTAACAAGGCCTAAAGTCCTTTAACCAGGATAGAGACACTATACAGATGTAATACACTCCTAACAGAGTCAATATCTTTAGCCAGATACTTTTGATTAGTGGATCAGTTGTGGGTACCATCCCCACTAGGGTTTTCCCTTGGCTAGAGTTTCCTCGAGAACAAAACATGGTGTTATGAGTTGTTTCATTTTATTGTTGTGTTTTTTATTCAATTTAGTTTCTTATGCAAGCTACAAGTTAATTTCATATATTTATAAGTCACCAAAAGTAAAAGTTTGTTAAATACTGATTCACCCTCCCTCTCAGTATTTCCTATTTCTAACAATTGGTATTTGAGCTTAGTTACTTAGAACAAAGTTATTTAGAGAAGGCCTAACAACTTGAGTAAGATCTCTATGGATATGGATCAATTACAAAAAAATATTGATGAAGCTCTTGAATAGATTGATATTCTTACTGAATAAAGAGATACACTGAAGGACAAATATGATGGTGTGAAAGACTACATTGAGAAACTAAAAGAAAATATAGAAGATCTAAAATCAAAGAAAGAACCTACAAGTCAAGTCAAGGATAGTGATGAAATTTCAAAAATGAAGAAGGAGAATGAGATCCTTAAACATGAACTAAAGATTGTAGACCTAAAGATAAGATTGAAAGATGATAACAACAAAGATGAATCAAATATGAAGTTTGAAAATGCATATCTGAAATATAAACTTACCAAAATGACATCTGAATTTGAGACTACAAAATTGTAGTATGCTAAACTTGTGAAATACAACATAATTGTGAAAGGAGAATTAACTCAATCTAAACAACATCTTGAGAAACTATATTCCAGTAGTACAAAAATTGATGAACAATTTTCTTGTTAGAAGCCCTCTTATGAAAAAACTGGTCTTGGATACTTTGAAAACAAGTTCCCAAAGAAGATTAAAGAATGCAAAGAACTAGATTCGGAACAACCTGAGAACAAAGAAAAAAAGAAACTAGATGAGTCTAACAAATCTAAAAATGTACCTAACCCACCCGAGCAAGATAAACCACCTAAAGAAATGTGAAGAGAATTCAAAGGTAGATGCTTTTCATGCAATTCTTTTGGACACATGAAAAGAGATTGTACAGGTAAGAAATTCAAACCTATCTCTGGTTATTGTTATAATTGTCATGGTTTTGGACATAGGGCTATTGATTGTAAGAAACCTAGATCTAATGATAATGGTAATAGTAGAATGTTTAGAAACAATAACCCTGCAGATAAAAGACCTATTAGAGCAACAAATAAAATAAGAAATGGAGTTGTGTCTTATAGATGCAACAATTCTAGACATATTGCCAGAAATTTCAGATTACAAATCAGTCAGTCAGGACCAAGATATGGAAACAATGTTATAGTTTGTCAGAGTAACATGGGTCACACAACAAGGTATTGCAGAATGAACAACATGAGAAATCCGAATCCTAGAAGAAATGCAAACTACACCAAAAGGAATATGAACACCAACAACAATAAAAAATAAAATTGCAGTAACTTAGAATAAGTTGAGTTTGTCAAAGCCATAGATCAAGCAAGCACACTCAGTATATTAGGAAATTAGATAGGTGAAGTATTTGAGAGTAAGTTTGAATCAGTTCCAAGTTCATCTCAAAATAATTAAGCATCAAATTTCATGAATTATGTATTAGAATAAACATCAGAATGTCATAAGATTTAGAAGAAGTTGAATTAAGCCTTGCGGAGTTAATATGAGCTAGGATATGATATAAGGAAGCTATGGCTAAGAGTGCATGAATTTATGAAAAAGTATACAATTACACAAAAAGAAAGAAACTTTATAGGTAACCAGGAACAACTTTTTAGCATGTATGCACTTATGAAATTAATATGATGATGATGTCTTGAAGGATTTGAAGGATAAAAAGTGGATTATTAACATTATTTGATCATTCAAGTATTTACAAGAGTCATAGAGAGCTACCCAGTGGAGATTCAAAGTAGTTTGCAAGATTTGGAGATAGATTCTTTGACAAATCTAGGTGGAAGCCCTAAATCATGATTCTAAGGTATTTTACTAAGAATTCATTGTTAAAGAAGTTACTTTTTAGTGCAATCATGGATGCATCATTAGTTCACAACATCAGAGACACTCCTAGACCTAAGATGAAGAAGGAATCAATAGAACCCTTTGAAGAAGACCCTAGTTTGGCTTTGTCAAACATTCCAAATAGTTTTTTACATTTAGAAGATGTAAAAGGTTATTTGAAATGCAAGTTTGAGATAGTAGGAGACAATAGTTTGAATATGGAGTATAATAAGATATACAAATAGGATATGAGCTACAAAGAAGGATATGAACATTTAGGTCAAATGGATATTATCAAGTACACATTTCACTATGAATTTTAGAATTATGAATGGACTAAGATCATTTTGAGAAGAATACATAATGGAAAGTTTTGGTTGGATGATAGAGTGATAGATATAATAGCTAATCTAATACATGAGGTAACAGGATTGTCTAAGACAGGTGCAATTCCTATAAATGAAAAGAATGTAAAGAAAATGGTTTTAGATATCACCAAGTCTTCTTATAATATAAGAGGCATAATCATTAGCAAGATTGAAGAAGATGATGTGAGATATATGTGTAATATTTTAACCACAAAGTTCTGTGCAAGTTCTAAAGAGGATAATGTGGAAGCAGGTATGGTGCAAGCAACTTGTCTTATGTGCATTGATAGAGTTGAAGTTGATATGTGTGAAATTTTGAGAATTTAGTTGATTGAGAATATTGAGAAGATCAAGAAAACAAATAATTCCCAATTTAGATTTTCATCCCTAATCACCTATATGTTTTTCCATCTTTTGAGAAGATTCCCTTATACTATAGGAGTTGATTGGAATGATGGCAAAAATTCAATGTATAGAATTAACAATGTTTATCTCAGACATCCTATTGATAAAGTAAATGAGAGTGCTACACTTGTTATTAAGACCTTTCAAAATGAGATGAAGAAGAGATCAAGAATTCCACCCTCTATAGTTGAAAAGTACAAAAATGAAATATGTTTCTTAGTGGACACAAATTTCACCTATATTGATGTAGTAGAACCAATGAAAGAATTTGTAGATCCTCTAGAATATGAGATATCTGAAGAGGAAGTTGAAGGATATGCATGTAGATTACTTAAATGTAGATTAGATTCCTAGAGTGCCAAATTTGGAACATTTGAAGAGAATTTCAATACAGAACAACAATCACAGGTGCATAAATTAGAAAAGAAAAGAGTTGACAACACAATAAAAAAGATCCTAAAAGATACAGGTATGAACAAACATGAGTTCAACATTGTGAAGCAGACTACAACAACTATTAGAGATATTGGATAGAAGGAAGTCTTGTCACTTCCACTATTGACATCCAAAGAAACCCCTGCTGAGGATATTCAAGATATTGATGAAGATATTGCAGAATCTTTTGAGTTGAATATATCACTGGATAAGCTAGAAATAACAAGGAAATATACTATATCCACCTCCACTACACCAACTAAGAGAGTGAAAGAAATGAAAAGTGGACCAGGTAAGAGATAAAAAACTATCTTTTCTATAGTAGAAAGGATAAGGACTCTAGAAGCAAAATCACAAGTAGATGAAGAGGCAGGGAGCAAAAAAAAGAAGTGAAAGCCTATGATTGATAAAGTGAATCCTCTAATCATTAATGAAGGAGATTTCACTAAACTAAAAAATTACTATTAGATGTATAATGATTTTGAGAAATTGAACCTTGAGAATGTAGTTGTCAGACATATGATTCTTGGTGACAAGAAATTTGAGGACATCAAGGATAAGATACCAGATAACCTTTATGAAAAGTTGGTTAACAAGAAAAGAAGAGTAGTAGAAGAGGATAAAGGCATAAGAGAAATATTTGTAAGGAAACTTTGTGAAATAAAAGATGAAGATCACTTTAAAGAAATCGTGAAAAACCTAAGCACCCATTTGAGGAAGAAAAGAAGAACAATTCTGATTATGGGAGGAAAGTATGAGGAAATTAACAGAGAAACTAAGGAAGTGGTTGTAAAAGTAATGATCTCTGGACCACAAGAGATACTTAGTGAATCAGAATAGACAACAGAAGTAGAGCCACAAAAAAAATAAACAACACTTCTACCACCCTCTATCCACATTGATGATGAATCTATGCATGTAGAAGGTACAAACATCACTATAGATAAGAAGAGATCCATTTGAAGATCTAGGAGAAGATGTTGGCAATTTGCAAGAAGAAGTTAATGATCAGGAGGATGAAACAATAATTAAGGTAGATAATGTGGAAGAAGAAAGAGGAGAAGAGAAGCAAGAAGAATCATAGATAGAAAAGGATAGCATGGTAGAAGAGAAATAAGAAGTGCATGAAGAACATATCAAAATAGTTTCACCACAAAAGGGCACAACAAAAAACCTACCTAGACCACCCATGGAATCAGTTTTAGCAAGCTTGGGAGAAGAAGTTGATGATGATGATGAAATAGAGTTTATCTTATATCTAAATAAGATTATTGGAAAGAACAAGAAAGTGTAAAGCCTAGAAGGAGAACTACTTGAGGTAACCAACAAACTTCAAGGAATCATATCAACACAAGTTAGTGAAGTTGATCCACAAACTAAAGCAAGAGAGGTAATAAAAGTTTTTGATAGTGAATTTACTACCCTGTCAGACATTTCATTAGTAAAAGCTCAAACAACTCATGATGCACAGTTATTTCAAGTCACTTGTCAGAATATTAGAAATGATTTGGATAATCTTGATGTTTGTATAAAAGAGTTGAGGAGATGCTTAGAAAGAGGAAAATTATTGTACAGTCAGTCTGCATTATCACACAATCACATCTCATATATTTTAGAGAAGTTGAGGAGAAAATAAGTAGAGTTGAAAGCTACAACAAATGAATTACAAAATCCAAGTATAAAGATCACTGATATTGAGAAGAAAATAAGAAGAATTCATGATGAGATAAGACTTCTTGAGAATGAAAAGGAAATAAAATTGAAGAGATTTTCTATACTAAGAGAGCACCTAACTTTGAAGATTAGTAATATAGAGAATCAACTAGAATAATGTCTTTTATCAAATACATCATATAGTAAATCTTCATATTCAAATCTTAAAGAAGTTGAAATAGCATCCTACGGGCTATGTGCATTACTTAGTGTATCTGATTCTGTCAAGAAGACATGGGATAAAGAGATTGAAAATCTAAAGATGAACTTTGGAGATTATATATCAAGTCTTCTAGCCTTATAATATGGAAGACAAGAAGGTAAATCAAAATTTTGATCAACATACACATATAATTGACACCTTTTTCATTGTTGTCAAAGGGGGAGTAGTATAGTATGAGAAAATTGTGTATATGTACAAGATATAGATATGCGAAATAGTATGAAGTATAATCTAAGGGGGAGTACCCTTATGGAGAAATAAGTAGACATGTGTGATCCACATATCTTTTGTAAATGATGTAATGGTCGTATGTTACAGTATGTTACACCTTTTGTTTGAAATTTTGTGATAATTTTTTGTTGGGGACTTAGCCAATTTTCCCATATGTTGCCACCAATGACAAAGGGGGAGATTTTGGGCAATTTGGATGAGTAGGATATCATGGTGTTTTCATTATGGAAACATGTATTCAGTATTAAGACAACATGATCCGAGGAGGAAGTTTTGTATAAAGACCTATGAAAACTGTCTAAGTATAACAATGTCTCGTTGTCTACACAAAGACTATTTTGATTAGAGATATTCATAGAAGGATGTTTAGTACATGAGAACTTGAACATAGATCATTCCAAGTATATTGAAGCTACATCTAAGAGTGCAAGTTTGTATGACATATACAAAAAGAGATATCGATGTTTTACACAGATAGTGTAAATTCATCCAAAATAGAGCAACAATCATAAATTGGTTATATTGAGTTAAGGTATTATTTTTTTTTATCAAAATAAAGAATTAACTATTTAGGGATGACATCCTAGATGTTAACCCTAAGGTAGAAAGAAGTAATTTCATGTTGGAAGCGTGTAAAGTTTTGAAGGTCGACAGGAAAGTTATTTTGTAATAACTTGTATATAGGAAAGTAAATTGTAATGAGAAGTTGTAAGAAAGAAAGTAATATATGTAATGAAAAGTATTGCATTGATGTAATATGTGAAATATGATACATGATCAGAGTAATGTGAGTTGATGATAAGTTTTGAAGAGACTACAAAGCTAGATCAGAATATTGAAGATATTCAACATTAGTAAAAGGTTTTTGTATTCTACCTTTTGTATTTGAAGTTATCATTGTATATTGCATGTTTGGGTAGTGATCTCATCTTGCATACATTTATGTTTTTTAATAACAAATTCTAACAAGGTTGAGGCTTCTAATAAGGTCTAAAGTCCTTTAACCAGGACAAAAACACTATACATATGTAATAGAATCCTAATAGGGTCAATTGTTAGGAATGAATGCTGAATATGTCCTATGGGGGAGTATTCAGAGTAATTTTGTAGCAATTGTATGTTGCATTCATGACTATGTTTGTCATTGATGTCAACACATTAATTTACTGGAGAATAGGAGAGAAGCAGACAGTGTTTGTATTAGCACATGTGGAGAATTGCAGATCAAGCTATACGGAGTTGAGGACTTGTTCTTTATTGTGTCCTAAGACTATGGTTAAGAGAGCATACAAAAATTCAATTATTCATGATAGTTATGTGTAATTTAGTGGAAATTGTATTCTGACAGTGTTCAGGAGAAGCAATTTGTGATAACTAGATTATATCTCCTAATCGGGATAAAATCTGGACATGTGAAGTTTTACAGAGGTTGATGATGTTTTGGAGGTGACCTAGATGAGACATCATAGTCAGAGGTTGCACATGTGAAGAATTATTTAGTTTGGAAGCTGACAATTTTATGTGGTTATGGAATATTATGTAATGTGTAATGATTTATATTTTGTATTTGGTTAAGCCTTGTTGGCTGACTCTATTGTAAATTATTTAAGTGCGATATAAAGGAAGGATTGTTTTCCTTGATTGTAACATGTATGAAATATAAGATAAATATATGAGATATTGATGTTTTAAGAGGATATGCGATATAAGAAGATCTCGTATTGAGATTTGGTAAAGCAGTTGGTGCAGTTTGGAACATTCAAAGGAGTGAAGATAAGTTTATGAGATTAGTAATTATTGGTATTATTCTGTTAGGATAATACAAAGATCTATTGGATAGTGAGTTTGGTGATCTTTCCCTTGAAGTTGTTTGGACAGTGGGTCCTTCTGCCTTCCATAACTCTTAACTGGATTATAATCTTTTAATAGGGATTCAAAGTCTCCTAATAGGGACTAATATGTACTGAATGTCATAGACTCTTAGCAGGGTCCATCCTCTCACAAGGATTTTTTCATATTAGTACATCTTTTGTGGGTACCATCCTCACCGAGGTTTACTCTTTGATCAAGAGGCTCCCTAGTCAACATATCTTGTGTTATTGTGTATGTTTATCTTTCTATGGTTGCTATTTATATTGGTTACATGGTTGAAATCTGATAATAGTATTATAAGTTATTTTTATCTGATAACTGATTCACCCCCCCCTCTCAGTTATCTTGGTGGACTTTACTTTCTAACAATTGGTATCAAAGTGGGAGGTCCTTGAAGGAAAAGTTTAACAACTTAAGGAGATCTATGGTGAGTCATTACAGGAAAGAAAGCCCTAAGTTTGATAGAGTTAACTATGACAATTGGAATAAAAAGATGAAGACACATCTGCTATGTTTAGGACCAGGATATTGGTTGATCACAAAGAATGATAAGACTATCACTAAAGAAGATAAACTTAAAGATTGCACTGATAAGAAAAGAGATCTATTCATGTGTAACATACTTTCTAGAGAATAACTTTTGTCAGCTCTTTTGAAGAATGAATAGAGTCAAGTAAATATTATAAGGACATCTCATGAAATTTTATTAGCTTTACAATATAATTTTGAAGGTGATGTACATGATAAGAGAGTGAGATTACAAAATTGGATATGTTTATTTGAAGATGCAAGAATGATGGAAGATGAATCTGTTAGAAGTTATATTGGTAGGATATCAGAGATTTTTGCAGGTATCAAAGCTTGTGAAGGAAACAAAACTAAAGATGAAGTCATATGGAAGATCTTAAAGACACTGACCCCTATGTTTAAGAAGAAAACATAGATGATTGAACAAGTTATACCTTGTACTGAAAATTTTACCAGAGAAACTCTTCTTGGAAGATTAGAAGTAGCAGAGATGGGCTTGAGACAATCTCAAGATTTACCTAGAATTGAAACAACATTTAGCGCACTTAGTGTTCACCCTACTTTGTCAAGAAGTACAAGTGTTAGTGGAGATTATGCCAGTTGTAGAAGATCTAAGATAGAAGAAGACAAAAATATTGAGGAAGGAATTGCCTTGCTTGTGAAGAGAGAACTTGAAGGTAAGAAAATCTTTAAATGTTGGACATGTCAAGAATATGGTCATTTCACATCTAAATTCCCTAAGAGAGTGAAGAAATATTTAATAAGAATTTAAAGAATGCTATTATGATAATGATGAAGAATTTGAGGTTAGCATTGAGAAAGTCTTAAGTGAAAGTGACAATGAAAGTGATGACATAGGATTTGTAGCGATAAAAGAAGAAAGCTCTAAAACTGAAGTCAGAGAAGAAAAAGCTTTAGTTTCTCAAGTAGAAAAGAAAATTGATTGGATTATAGACAGTGGTTGTTCACATCATATGAATGGAGCTATGAAGAAATTTATAAAGTTTAACAATTATGATGGAGGGATTGTTAGAGTTGGAAACAATGCACCTTGCTTGATAAAAGGAATAGGATCTATTACTCTTATGGAAAGACTAACACAAATGATGTTTATTTTGTGGATGGATTGAAACATAATCTTCTAAGTGTTGGATAGTTAGTTGATAAGGGATATCAAGTTTGGTTTACTAAGAAGACTTGTGTGATCAAATATAGGAATGGTAATATCATTGGAACTGGATCAAGAACCACAGGTAATGTATTTCAGTTGAATCATACTAAAAAGACATGTTTGATTACTAAAATTGATGACAGGTGGTTATGGCACAAAATTTTCTGTCACATAAACTTTGATAACATTGTGAAAGTAAGCACTACATTTGCAGTAAGAGATTTTCCTAAGATTATAAAACCTAATAACATGATATGAAAAGAATGTGTTATGGCTAAGTAGAAAAGAAGTTATTTTCATAGTAAGAAGTTCACTACAACAACAAAATTGGAAATTGTTCATACAAATCTGAACGGTCCCACAAGGACTAGAGGATTCTATGGTGAAAGGTATTTTATGATTTTTGTTGATGACTTTACTGTTAGAAAGTAAAGTCCACAAAGATAACTGAGGGGGGGGGGGGGGGGGTGAATCAATTATCTGATAAATATAACTTTTATCAACCTTAATATATTTTAACCATGTAAGCAATGTAACCAACAACCATAGAAAGATATACATGCACAATAACACACTGACACAAGATATGTTGACTAGGGAGCCTCTTGATCAAAGAGTAAACCCCGGTGGGAATGATGCCCAAAAAAGATGCACTAATATGAATATTCCTTGTGAAAGGATGGACTCTATTAGGAGTCTTATAAAATACATTTAGTACATATGAATCTCTGTTAGGAGATTTTGAATCCCTGTTAAAAGATTCTAACTCTATTAGGAGTTATGGAAGACATAAGGACCCACTGCCCAAAAAACTTCAGGGTAAGATCACCAAACTCACTGTCCAAATGATCTTTGTATTACTCAATAGAATAATACCAAATGATTACTAACCTCAACAAATCAATACTCATTCTCTGACTGTGCCAAACCACACCAACTCCTTCTTCAAATCTCAATACCAGATCTTAGTACTTCCCATATCCTCTTTCAACAATTTCACTTTCACAATACACTTACATTCATCACATTCCACATTAAAAAAAGGAATACATTCCTTCCTTTATACCACACTCAATTAATTACACATGAGTCAGCATAAAAATTACAAAATAAAACTTTCCACACGTTACATCAAAATTACACAAAACTATCGGCTTCCAATCAATATAATTCTTCACTTGTGTGACCTCAGATCTTGCACTATCAACCATGTCACTATCAACATGTCTCCAACTGATCTCTAATTACACATCATAGAATAAGTCCTCAACTATGCATAGCTTCATCTTCAATATCCCAAGTGCGCTAACTCAAACACTATCTGCTTCTCTGCTAATCTTCAGTAGATCACTGTGTTGACATCAATGACAATCACAGTCATGAATGCAAAAGAAACTAATACAAAATGGTTGCTAATACTCCCCCATAGGATATATTTAGCATTCATTCCTAATAATCTCCCCCATTGGCATTACTGGCAACATAGATGAAAAAACATCCAAGTTCCATAAATCCAATCACTGCAACACTGCTGCTCTGAAAATGCATCAAGTCTTCTTCATCAATCAAATATTTCTTCATTTTACTATTCAGTTCTCTCCAAAAGATGGTACAAATGGTTTTTCATGTATACTTCTCCCCCATTGACATCAATGATAGATGTTTCATCATTATGTCAATGACAACTTCAATGTCAAAAGACACTGTTCAGAAAATACATTCACTAGAGTCCTCATGACTCAGCTCAGATACACATACTCCCCCATAGAGGAAGTAACAACATCCAGTCCAGAAGAAAAATAGGCTCATATACCACTGGATGGATTCAACAATCTACATCACTTCTCAAAAGTAGGCTGGGGCATAACCCCAAGCATACCTCTCAGATACTCAAATGTATCCATAGGAAAAGGTTTTGTAAATATGTCTACAATTTGCTCCTTTGTGCTTATGTACTCAAGTCTGACTTCTTTCTCTGCTACTTTCTCTCTCACTACATGATACTTTATCTCTATATGCTTTGTATTAGAATGTAACACATGGTTCTTAGACATACTAACTGTGCTGGTGCTATCACAATGTATAGCAATAGGTTCAAAAAATTTTACTCCAATATCCTTCAGTATTTATTTAATCCAAATTATCTGATTACAATTGTTTTCTACTACTACATACTCTATTTATGCTATGCTCTGTGAAATACAATTCTTCTTCTTGCTTAGCTAAGAAACCTATCTTCCTCCAAGGAAAAATGCTCCACCACTGTTGCTCTTTTTATCATCAATACTGCCTCCCCAATTAGCATTTGTATATGCACATAGGGTAAAATCATCAGATTTTTCATACCATAATCCATACTCAATTGTGCCTCTTAAGTACCTCAGTATCCTCTTTACTACTGCATAATGTGATTCTCTAGGTTCAGCTTGAAATCTTGCTACAATTCCAACTGAATGTGCTATATTAGGTCTTGTATGAGTCAAATATAGCAATCCTCCAATCATAGATCTATACTTCTTCTGTTCCACTGTAGGAGTCTCATCTGTGCTAGATAACTTATGTCCAGTTACCATAGGTGTTCCAACTGGTTTATAGTTCTCCATTCCAAATCTCTTCAATAAATCATTCAAGTACTTTGTCTGACTTAAAAAGATACCATCACTGTTCTATGTTATCTGCAATCCTAAAAAGTTTTTCATTTCACCAATCATACTCATTTCAAATTTAGTCTTCATTTCATCTGCAAATTTATCACTAGCTTCATCTTCTCCTCCAAAGATAATATCATCAACAAAAATTACTACAACCAACAAACCATTTTCAATTTCTTTTTTATACAGGTTGCTATCACCTGTGCCTTTTGTAAATCCTAATTTCAACAAATACTTATTTAATCTCGCATACCAAGTTCTAGGTGCTTGCTTCAGTCCATATAAAGCTTTCTTCAATTTACATACCATGTCTCCTTCTTGAGTTAAAGGAAAAACTTCAGGCTGCTTAATGTAAACTTCTTCTTCCAATTCTCCATTCAGAAATGCTGACTTCACATCCATCTGATACACTTTGAATTTCTTAAAAGCTGCATAGGCCAAAAATATTCTTACTGCTTCAATTCTTGCTACTGGTGCAAAAGTTTCTTCATAGTCAATTCCTTCTTGCCCTGAGTATCCTTTACATACCAATATTACTTTGTTCCTTACCACTTCTCCTTGTTCATTCATCTTGTTTCTAAATACCCATTTTGTTCCTATAACATTCTTATCTTTAGGTCTAGGGACCAATTCCCATGTCTTGTTCTTTTCAACCTGATCTAGTTCTTCTTTCATAGCATTAATCCAATGTTCATCTTCACAAGCTTCACTTGTAGACTTAGGTTCAATTTGAGAAATCAAACATAACTGTTCTTGTACCTTATTTCAAGTCTGAACTCCTCCGTCTATGCTTCCAATAATCTTCTCAATAGGATGATTCCTTTAATAGATTCATGTTAGGTGTCACTATCTCAGATCTTACTTTAGGTGTCGGTTCTTCAATGACCCCACTGTGGCTTTCATTCAACAAATCACTGTCAGTTTCAAAAAATAATTCAGCAGTCTCAGGTTTAGATCTAGAATGACTTCCTTCATGTGATTCATAATCAAGCATTCTTTCCTAAATTTTGAACTTTTCATCAACTTTTACATTTGCTGTAATGCCTCGCCAGGGAACCAAAGAGAATTTAACCTAAAACATGCTACTAAGTTTGATGAATAATTTTTTTTAAAAGTTTACATACAAGATAAACAACAGTGTGGAAACAATTACCATTTACTCACATTGATACAACATCCAACACAGATTACAAGACTCAAGGGTTCCATGACGTAGAATTACTTAAGAACAAAACACAACTAAAGAAAGATGGAAAAAGATTCCATAACATATAAATTACAATTACAACTTACATCAATAATTAAAATCCTCATGGACATCCATTATAACTAAATATACTGACATCCACTGCACATGTCATAGGGTATGTAATAATGAATCTAACATAGAAGTACAATGACCATATTAGGTATCACACGTGATACTCTAATATAGGATTACACTAATGAAGATATGATAAGAAACCAATAACGAAGAATTAATGAAGAATCATAAAGGCATCCAATTACAAAAGTATCATCAGCATCAGCACTAGGACGTCAAATCTCAAATGGTAAAGAATCACTACCACTCGTCCATGTAGAACCACAAAGGCCTATGCCACCATGCTGAGGAGATAACAACAAACTCCAATCGGATGACCAAAACTAAACAAGGATAACCACTGAGCAAGGAATCCTGAAAGCTCTCTACTCAAGGTTTACAAATAAAAGTGGAAGGTGAGGCACACTAATCCAGAGGCATAAACAGAAAATTAGGAGGTGACTTAGGCTACATGCTATGGGAGTGTCATCACATGTCTAATTACTTGAGTTCCCTGGACAGGTCTCAATGGACCCCAGACTCTCAAGCATTGAGTTACCTTGGAACTGGCCACTCTGGGCCCCAAACCCTCAATACAATCCATGTGGAATTAGAATACTCTCTCATAGATATGAAGAATTCTAATCATAACCATTCTCTAACTTAGCTTTTTAAATGAACTCTACAAGTTTTAATTACTAAGTTATCACTTAATTACATAACTTACGATAGGTTACCCTGGTACTGACCACTTTGGGTCCTGGTCCCTATTGTAAGCCACTCCCCTAAGATGTACCTATTCAACCTCCCCTAGGCTCATAATTTCATAAATATCAAAGTAGGTATACCACAAAGTGATCCTAGAAGTAGATCCACACATAAGAAACTGACATGATTACCATGATACCATAAACAGATCTAATAACCAACAAGAGCCCATAAGATCGCAACATAGATGATAACCAGAATAAGCACACACATCAAACATGTTACTGAGACAAGTACAAATGACAACATTTGCTAACCTCTATTTTCCCTAGGTCTTCTAGTGCTCGATAACACATAATCCACAAGAATACAGCTCAGAAAAAAGAAGACAACACTCACAATTTAAAGAACTGAAAGGGAACTATAAGCATTTAAACTTCATTATGAACATAAACCAAACATAATATATTCCGCATAATACTTGATAAAAGAATCTTGACATAACAATCATATTAACGTCATTAATAAAAGGAAATGTTCCCTATTAACGTTCTAGGAATCCATAGAACAATAATGCCTAGTTTTAGTATAAACATGTAAAACTACCCTATTTTAGTATTAGCATATGCATTTGTCAAATAATCATTCCAAGAAAGGTCAAATGATTTATATTTGACACTATCAATTTTCAGATATTAGAAGTATTGTTCAATTAAATCCCTATACCATGGTTAAGTAAATTGATTCAAAATTATATTCATAATTTAATTTTAAACAAATTCAGTGCACAAATTTATCCTTCCAAAACAAAATTGACAAGCATCCATTTAGATTTAAATAAACCCATAAAATTGATTTATTATCGAACAAACAAACAAAAACAAAAAAAAACACTACTAATAAATAAACCAAATTAATTTTTACAAATTAATTAACTACAAACTAACTTTATATGTTCAATCACGGCTACGAATGAGGGTTTTCTTCCCGCTTCCTTCCCTCGGGGGCCTTCCGAAGTAGTGTATATTTAAAATAATATTAATAAAATATAATGGCTTTGCCATTTTTGCCAAAAAAACAAAAAACAAAAATCAATTTAATTAAATTAAATAACATATAAAAAGAAAAATTAATTAAATTTATTAATTAACATAAATTAACAAATACAAATTAATAAAAACATAAATTAATATAAACTAAATTTAATTAAATTAAAATAAATTAAATATTTATTAATAGAAAATGAAAATTTAAATCATTAAAGAAAATATGGAATGGGGGGGAGACCCTGCAGGTCCCACGCCCCCACACATTCTCCCTTTTGCATGCATCGAGGCACACATGCCCCTCTGTAGTAGTGTACTGCTATGTTAGTACCTGCTGCCGTAGCAATTAGGTACTGTTGTAGCAGTGCCTATTGCTACAGTTGCAGTGCCATGGAAAGGAGATAAGGGGTGGGGAAAAAGGTAAGGGCCCCGCCCCAATATAAAAATTTCTTTTATATTTTTTTTCATTTTATTTATTTTTTATTTGTTTAATAACCTTTAAACAAACTTTTCAAGGCGTACGATATTTCAATATATATATTTTTAAATATAAACAATTTCATTTATTTGCAGTGCTAATTTATTATTATTTTATTATTTATTTAATATCTGTTTTGGAAAATAGAAAACTTTAGGACAAATACATTTTTCTTTCTTAAAAAGAAATATAGAAAAATAGAACTATTACCAAAAGAAGATGTGTCTATTTATATGTATTCTTCTATTTTTTTTTTCCAGAATTCTACATGTGACTGTGTGTAACTTTTATCGTTGACTGTACATTTTATAGAATAACTTTCTTTTTTCCAAAATGTCATTTTCTACACAAATGGACTTTTTACATGGTAAATTAACTTTCTACCAAGATTGGGTTTTTAACCAAAATGTTAATTTTTCAACTAGAATTGGGTTTATGTGACTAACT
Source organism: Chamaecyparis obtusa (assembly GCA_027943335.1). Classification (NCBI taxonomy): domain Eukaryota; kingdom Viridiplantae; phylum Streptophyta; class Pinopsida; order Cupressales; family Cupressaceae; genus Chamaecyparis; species Chamaecyparis obtusa. The sequence continues at coordinate 208,314 of BSBK01001288.1, read as the reverse complement.
TTGTCCTATTTTGGTAATATATTTTTTTTATTGTATAATTTACACAGAATGTGTATTTTTTTCCAAAATGTAATTTTTCCAAGTCAAGTTGAATTTTCTCAAAAGCCCATTAATTAATTTCAACAACTCAATAGTTAAAACTATAGCTAGATTAATTTTTCATTTTCTAAGTGATCTAGGATGATTTTTCTCTCTAAATTTCGACAGCATAACCCTACTATGCCAAGTCTATATAAAATCATGAAATAAAAAATCTATGGGTTCTCTAAACCCCCAAATTGAAAGCATAAATAAAAACCAGATCTATATCTATAAATCAAATCAAGCATAGTAAAATACTAAAAATTCTATAGATGAAATCACAGGAAAGTTTCTTCAAACCCTACCTCAATTCCAATGCTAGAAACTGTAATAGAAAGCCTATAGAATAATGAAACTCCCAGATCTGACAATAGAAGAACTCAATCCTGTAGATCTGAATCACAGTATATGCAAAGCCCAATTCCAAATTCAAGCAATCTTCACCTAGAAACTCAAGCACACACACAAAAAAACTCTAGAACACAAAAATGTCTCAAAAACTCCAAAAGCTCTCTCCACAAATCTCCAACAACCTGATTGAATCCAAATGAATGCTAATTCCCTCTATTAGGGATTCAACTCCACCATTCATGCAAACCCTAGATGACTCACAATACAACTCCTAATCAAACTCACCCTCCTAAGTTGAAAGAAATTGCTAATTAATAATTAAAAATATATATTTAATTGTGCACAACCCAACTTAGACTCCTAAAGACAAGTTGTCACCTTTATGAAACAAATAACATTCAAACTCAATAAAGCACATGTTAATACTAAAATCTTTTTTTAAATAATTTGGTATTCCAAACATTATTAAATCATGCAATTTAATAATTTAAAATCTAATGGACAATATTAATCCTATTTTCACATAATTAATTAATTAAAACCAAATATCCTAATATTTGATTTTTAATTAATTAATAATCATACAAAAATATAGGAAATAAATTTAATATTATTTTCCAATTATAATATTAAATTCCATAACTATAGAAAATCACATAATCAATCAACAATAAATCCAGATCATCAAATAAACATACAAACTCAAAGAAGGGATCCAAGAACTTTGTCACTTGACAAATTCAGGTAGGGTAGTCAACAGATACTTATCCAACACTTAGGATAAATAGGCTTAGGATAGGGTTTTGAGTCTGTGTATTATCTCCCCTCTTTACCATTGAGATGAATGTTTATGGACACGCTCACTCCTGCCAATTCAGGGAGGATGATGCCCTATACCTGCAAACCTATCATCACAAGATGAAGCATGTACATACAATATATAGCAGACAATGATAGGGTATGGTCGGATGTGTGGATCTTGGCTATGCAAGTAACTATGCCTTCATCCTCTACCACACAAACACGTCAAAGAGATACAAACACATGATAACCATACACATGCAAGTATGGTATAAGTACATCATAATCAATATTAAACATGTAATCTAACTTCATGAAATCATCTAATCTATACATACAAGTGATAAACATAAGATAATCAATGATCCATAATCATCATTTAATGAAACAATAACCGATCACATGAAAAGTGACCTAAAAGAATTCGGTCATACAAATGAAACATATAGAAAACTAAAAGTGACCTATGGGTGGGTACTACATTCACCCCCCCTAAGATTAGGCTTACTCCTGGAAGCCTAGAACAAGTAGGGATGTAAGTCCCATAAAACTTGCTACACTGAAAAGAAATCTAAACCATGGATCATTGGGTAGGTCCCTTCAGACCTTTCCATGCCTTAGGGTTCAAACACTGAGGATCATTCCCTACTGCAAAGGCCCTATGAGATCTACCAACATCTCCAATTGTAGGCATAGAAGCTGCCGGCCTCTGTCCTAAAAACTGTGTCGATTGATTAGGAAAATTGATCACAATGTGGCCATGTTGCCCGCAAGAATAACAACCGACTTTGCCACCAAAAGAACTCTGAGGTTGCTGATCCAATCGATTGCACAAACTACACTGCCAGTTGCGATAGTTCCCTGATTGAGAACCACCAATACTACCATGGAAGAATTTCTTATCTTATTGATTTTGATTACCTTTCAAGAAGGTAGAAGGATTCTAAAAATTTCCATTCCTTTGCGATTGATTCCCCTTGGAACCACTAGGCTGAACACCACCTTGACCACTATAACCCAATGCTAGATTTGCCTCTGTAAGAGTAGCCTTAATGGATGCATCTTTGAGGGTCTTAGGCTCAAAGAGTAGAACATTCCCAATAATGCATGGATTCAACCCCCTAACAAAGTGTTGTACCAGTAAGGTTGTATCCTGTCCAAAGCCAGCATACTATTTGAGCTCAAATAATTTACACTCATACTCACCCACTGTCATAGTTAACTGTCTCAAATTTTGAAACTCATCCACCCTCTGTTTCCTCCACTGATCAGATAGGAAACATTCTCAGAAATTCTTCAAGAACAACTCCCATGTAACTGTATCCACCCGAAGACCCAGCTTCTCCTCTTCTATCCTCCACCATACAACTGCAAAATCTATGAGCTATGTCACTACATATCAAGCTTTAGTATTGCTAATAAAGGGATGCATGGAAAAGATTCACTCTAAAGCTATCAACCATGCATTTGCCTCTAAACCAATATCTTTCCCATCAAAGGGATTAGGTCACCCTCTCATCAGATCCCTCATGTGGTTCACTGCCACAACTGTAGGATCAACTATGAAGTCCTTCCTCAGAGGACTCCTAGACCTCTCTCTAACCCGCTCTACTCTGGCTTGCTCAGGACCAAGACGATTGAGAATTTCTTGCAAGAACTGTCTTGTTTCTAGTCCTTTAGACTCAACCTGATGATCCTCTCTCTAATCATCTCTAGACTACTAGTGGTGACTCTCCTAACTAACACTTGTAGAAGGGATATGATGTCTACCCCTTCCACATCCACCAGAATGACCTCTACCTCTACCTCTAGAAGCTCTAGTGATAGGCATGATTCCTGCATCATACATAGATCTAGACAACATCACACAACATAACTCAAAACAAAAACAAAAGAATACATAATAACAAAGCATTGGTCTAAAAATAAAATGTTTTATGTCTATGTTTAGTTTCAAGTTTAGACTACACAAAACCTAATAGGTGTACATACCTAGAGTTCCTAGTGTAGAAACCTGGCTCTGATACCAAATGTAATGCCCCGCCAGGGAGCCCAAGAGAATTTAACTGAAAACATGTTACTAAGTTTGATGAATAATTTTTTTTATAAAGTTTACATACAAGATAAACAACAGTGCAGAAGCAATTACCATTTACTCACATTGATACAACATCCAACACAGATTACAAGACTCAAGGGTTCCATGACATAGAATTACTTAAGAACAAAACACAACTAAAGAAAGATGGAAAAAGATTCCATAACATATAAATTACAATTACAACTTACATCAATAATTACAATCCTCATGGACATCCATTATAACTAAATATACTGACATCCACTGCACATGTCGCAGGGTATGTAATAATAAATCTAACAGAAGTACAATGACCATATTAGGTATCACATGAGATACTCTAATATAGAATTACAATAATGAAGATATGATTAGAAACCAATAATGAAGAATCAATGAAGAATCATAAAGGCATCCAAGTAAAGAAGTATCATCAACACCAGCACCAGGATGTCAAATCTCAAATGCTAAAGAATCACTACCACCTGTCCATGTAGAACCACAAAGGCCTACCCCACCGTGCTGAGGAGATAACAACAAAACCCAATCGGATGACCAAAACCAAACAAGGATAACCACTGAGAAAGGAATCCTGAAAGCTCTCTACTCAAGGTTTACAAATAAAAGTGGAAGGTGAGACACACTAATCTAGAGGCATAAAAAGAAACTTAGGAGGTGACTTAGGCTACATGCTATGGGAGTGTCATCACATGTCTAATTACTTGAGTTCCTTGGACTGGTCTCAATGGAACCCAGACTCTCAAGCATTGAGTTACCCTGGAACTAGCCACTCTGGGCCCTAGACCCTCAATACAATCCACGTGGGATTAGAATACTCTCTCATAGATATGAAGAATTCTAATCATAACCATTCTCTAACTTAGCTTTTTAAATGAACTCTACAAGTTTTAATTACTAAGTTATCACTTAATTACATAACTTATGATAGGTTACCCTGGTATTGAACACTTTGGGTCCTAGCCCCTATTGTAAGCCACTCCCCTAAGACGTACCTATTCAACCTCCCCTAGGCTCATAATTTCATAAATATCAAAGTAGGTATAACTCCAAGTGATCCTAGAAGTAGTTCCACACATAAGAAACTAACATGATTACCATGATACCATAAACAGATCTAATAACCAACAAGAGCCCATAAGATCGCAACATAGATGATAACCAGAATAAGCACACACATCAAACATGTTACTGAGACAAGTACAAATGACAACATTCCCAGCCTCTATTTTCCCTAGGTCTTCTAGTGCCCGATAACACATAATGCACAAGAATATAGCTCAGAAACAAGAAGACAACACTCACAATTTAAAGAATTGAAAGGGAACTATAAGCATTTAAACTTCATTATGAACATAAACCAAACATAATATATTCCGCATAATACTTGATAAAAGAATCTTGACATAACAATCATATTAACGTCATTAATAAAAGGAAACGTTCCCTATTAACATTCTAAGAATCCATAGAACAATAATGCCCAGTTTTAGTATAAACATGTAAAAATGCCCTATTTTAGTATTAGCATATGCACTTGTCAAATAATCATTCCAACAAAGGTCAAATGATTTATATTTGACACTATCAATTTTCAGATATTAGAAGTATTGTTCAATTAAATCCCTATAACATGGTTAAGTAAATTGATTCAAAATTATATTCATAATTTAATTTTAAACAAATTCAGTGCACAAATTTATCCTTCCAAAATGAAATTGACAAGCATCCATTCAGATTTAAATAAACTGATAAAATTGATTAATTATTGAACAAAAAAAAAAAACACTACTAATAAATAAACCAAATTAATTTTTACAAATTAATTAACTACAAACTAAATTTTAACAAAAATCAATTTAATTAAACTAAATTTAATTAAATTAAATAACATATAAAAAGAAAAATTAATTAAATTTATTAATTAACATAAATTAACAAATACAAATTAATAAAAACATAAATTAATATAAACTAAATTAAATTAAATTAAAATAAATTAAATATTTATTAATAGCAAATGAAAATTTAAATCGTTAAAGAAAATATGGAATGTGGGGGAGACCCTGCAGGTCCCACGCCCCCACGCATTCTCCCTTTTGCATGCACCGAAGCACACAAGCCCCTCCGTAGTATTGTACTGCTACGTCAGTACCTGTTGCCATTGCAGTTAGGTACTGTCGTAGTAGTGCCTACTACTACGGTCACAGTGCCATGGAAAGGAGATAAGGGGTGGGGAAAAAGGTAAGGGCCCTTCCCAATATCAAATTTTTTTAAATATTTTTTTTGATTTTATTTATTTTTTATTTGTTTAATAACCTTTAAACAAACTTTTCAAGGCGTACAATATTTCAATATATATATTTTTAAATATAAACAATTTCATTTATTTGCAGTGCTAATTTATTATTATTTTATTATTTATTTAATATCTGTTTTGGAAAATAGAAAATTTTAGGACAAATACATTGTTCTTTCTTAAAAAGAAATACAGAAAAACAAAACTATTTCAAAAAGATGTGTCTATTTATATGTATTCTTCTATTTTTTTTTTCCAAAATTCTACATGTGACTGTGTGTAACTTTTATCGTTGACTGTACATTTTATAGAATAACTTTCTTTTTTCCAAAATGTCATTTTCTACACAAATGGACTTTTTAGATGGTAAATTAACTTTCTACCAAGATTGGGTTTTTAACCAGAATGTTAATTTTTCAAATAGAATTGGGTTTATGTGACTAACTTTGTCCTATTCTGGTAATAAATTTTTTTTATTGTATAATTTACACATAATGTGTATTTTTTTTCAGAATGTAATTTTTCCAAGTCAAGTTGAATTTTCTCAAAAGCCCATTATTAATTTCAACAACTCAATAGTTATAACTATAGCTAGATTAATTTTTCATTTTCTAAGTGATCTAGGATGATTTTTCTCTCTAAATTTTGACAGCATAACCCTACTATGCCAAGTCTATATAAAATCATGAAATAACAAATCTATGGGTTCTCTAAACCCCCAAATTGAAAGCATAAATAAAAACCAAATCTATATCTATAAATCAAATCAAGCATAGTAAAACACTAAAAATTCTATAGATGAAATCACAGGAAAGTTTCTTCAAACCCTACCTCAATTCCAATGCCAGAAACTGTAATAGAAAGCCTGTAGAATAATGAAACTCCTAGATCTATCAACAGAAGAACTCAATCCTGAAGATTTGAATCACAGTATATGCAAAGCCCAATTCCAAATGCAAGCAATCTTCACCTAGAAACTCAAGCACACACACAAAAACTCTAGAACACAAAAATGTCTCAAAAACTCCAAAAGCTCTCTCCACAAATCTCCAACAACCTGATTGAATCCAAATGAATGCTAATTCCCTCTATTAGGGATTCAACTCCATCATTCCTGCAAACCCTAAATGACTCACAATACAACTCCTAATCAAACTCATGCTCCTAAGTTGAAAGAAATTGCTAATTAATAATTAAAAATATATATTTAATGGTGCACAACCCAGCTTAGATTCCAAAAGACAAGTTGTCACCTTTATGAAACAAATAACATTCAAACTCAATAAAGCACATGTTAATACTAAAATCTATTATTAAATAATTTGGTATTCCAAATATTATTAAATCATGCAATTTAATAATTTAAAATCTAATGGACAATATTAACCCTATTTTCACATAATTAATTAATTGAAACCAAATATCCTAATATTTGATTTTTAATTAATTAATAATCATACAAAAATATAGGAAATAAATTTAATATTATTTTCCAATTATAATATTAAATTCCATAACTATAGAAAATCACATAATCAATCAACAATAAATCAAGATCATCAAATAAACATACAAACTCAAAGAAGGGATCCACGAACTTTGTCACCTGACAAATTCGGGTAGGGTAGTCAACAGATACTTATCCAACACTTAGGATAAATAGGCTTAGGATAGGGTTTTGAGTCTGTGTATTATCTCCCCTCTTTACCATTGAGATAAATGTTTATGGGCATGCTCACTCCTACCAATTCAGGGAAGATGATGCCCTGTACCTGCAAACTTGTCATCACAAGATGAAACACGTACATACAATAGATAGAAGAGAATGATAGTGTATGGTCAGACGTGTGGATCTCAACTATGCAAGTAACTACGCCTCCATCCTCTACCACACAAACACGTCAAAGAGATACAAACACACGATAACCATACACATGCAAGTATGGTGTAAGTACATCATAATCAATATTAAACATGTAATCTAACTTCATGAAACATCATCATCTAATCTATACATACAAGTGATAAACATAAGATAATCAATGATCCATAATCATAATTTAATGAAACAATAACCGATCACATGAAAAGTGACCTAAAAGAATTCGGTCATACAACTAAAACATATAGAAAACTAAAAGCAACCTACGGGTGGGTACAATATTCACCCCCCCTAAGATTAGGCTTACTCCTGGAAGCCTGGAACAAGTAGGGATGTAAGTCCCATAAAACTCACTACACTGAAAAGAAATCTAAACCATGGATCATTGAGTAGGTCCCTTCGGACCTTTCCATGCCTTAGGGTTCGAACACTGAGGATTTTTCCCTACTACAAAGGCTCTATGAGATCTACTAGCATCTCCAACTGTAGGCTCAAAAGCTACTGGCCCTTGACCTAAAAACTATGTTGATCGATTAGGACAATTGACTGCAATGTGGCCATGTTGCCCGCAAGAATAACAACTGCCTTTACCACCAAAAGAACTCTGAGGTTGTTGATCCACCTGATTGCGTAGACTACGTTGCTAGTTGCGATAGTTCCCTGATTGAGAACCACCACTACTACCATGGAAGAATTTCTTATCCTATTGATTCTGATTACCTTTCGAGAAGGTAGAAGGATTCTAAAAATTTCCATTCCTCTGCGATTGATTCCCCTTGGAACCACTAGGCTGAACACCACCCTGACCACTATAACCCAATGCTAGATTTGCCTCTGTAAGAGTAGCCTTAATGGATGCATCTTTGAGGGTCTTAGCTCAAAGAGTAGAACATTTCCAATAATACATGGATTCAACCCCCTAACAAAGTGTTGTACCAGTAAGGCTGTATCCTGTCTAAAGCCAGCATACTATTTGAGCTCAAAGAATTTACACTCATACTCACCTTCTGTCATAGTTAGCTATCTAAAATTGTGAAACTCATCCGCCCTCTATTTCCTCCACTTATCAGATAGGAAATGTTCTTGGAAATGCTCCAAGAATAATTCCCAAGTAATTTTCTTGTCTGTGTCTACTCTAATTTTTACTCTGGTCATTGTATACACCGTTGTGTTCACTATTTCTTTCTGGAATATCTTCGCTAAGTCATTCTCAAATAACATAGCTCTTACTGCTTCAGTCAATGATATGTTTCTCCTTTCTGTAATACCATTTTGTTTAGGTGTCCTAGGGGCTAAAAACTATCTCTTAATACCATTCACTTCACAAAAGATGTTAAATTATTTAGAAGTAAATTATCCACCTCTATCTGATCTCAAGAATTTAATCCTCATTCCAAATTCATTCTCAACTTTATTCTTAATGATCTTAAACCTATCAAATGCTTCAGATTTTTCTTTAAGAAATGCAATCCACATCATTCTTGTAAAGTCATTGACAAGAATCATAAAATACCCTTCTCCATAGAATCCTCTAGTCCTTGTAGGACCACTCAAGTCTGTATGGACAATCTCCAACTTCTCTGATGTTGTAAACTTCTTGCTGGGAAATGAGCTTCTCTTCTGTTTAGCCATCACACATTCCTTGCAAATCATGTTAGTAGGCTTCATAATTTTAGGTAAATCTCTTACTGCAAGTGTAGTACTCACTTTCACAATGTTATCAAAGTTTATATGACAAAATATTCTATGTCATAATCAACTGTCATCAATATTAGTAATCAAGCATGTCATCTCAATAGGATTCAACTGAAATACATTACCTTTGGTTCTAGATCCAGTACCAATCAAATTTCCATCTTTGTCTTTAATCACACAAGTTTTCTTAGTAAACCAAACTTGATATCCCTTATCAACTATTTATCCAGCACTCAAAAGATTATGTTTCAAACCATCCACAAAGTAAACATCATCAGTATTAGTCTTTCCATCAAGAGTGATAGATGCTATACCTTTAATCAAGCAAGGTGCATTGTTTCCAACTCTAACAACTCCTCCATCATAATTGTTAAACTTTATGAGCTTTTTCATATCTCTAGTCATATGATGTGAACAACCACTGTCTATAATCCAATCAACTTTCTTTTCTACTTGAGAAACTAAAGCCTTTTCTTCCTTAATTTTAGTTTCAGGATTTTCTTCTTTAATCTCTACAAATCTTATATCATCATTATTCTCAGTATCACTTTCACTCAAAGATTTCTCCAAACTAGCTTCAAGTTCTGCATCATTTGCATAGTAACATTCTTTAGATCTTCTAGGCTTAAAGTTCTTCCTATAATTCATAACTCTCTTAGGACATTTAGATGCAAAATGACCAAATTCTTGACAAGTCCAACATTTAAAAAATTTCTTACCGTCTGGTTCTCTCTTCACAAGCAAGGCAATACCTTCTTCAATCTTCCCGTCTTCTTCATTTCTAGATCTGCTACTACTAGCATAATCTTCACTCACACTGATGCTTCTTGACAAAGTAGGGTGAACACTAAGAGCACTGAATGCTGTTTCCATTCTAGGTAGGTCTCCTGATAACCTCATGTTCATTTCTACTACTTCCAATCTTCCAATAAGAGTCTCTCTTGTAAAGTTCGTAGTACAATGTATGACTTGTTTAATCATCTGTGTTGTCTGCTTAAATGCAGGAATCAATGTCCTCAGAATTTTCCATATCACTTCATTCTTTGTCTTTGTTCCACCACAAGATTTTATACCTACAACAATCTCTAACATTCTACCAATATAGCTTCTAACAGATTCATCTTCCATCATTCTTATATATTCAAATGCACATATCCAATTATGCAATCTAACTTTCTTTGCATGTTCATCACCTTCAAAAGTAGACTGTAAAGCTAACCAAATTTCATGAGATGTTTTCAAATATTTTACCTGATTGTATTTATTCTCTAGAAGTGCTGACAAGAGTGCTTCTCTAGCAAGTATGTTACACATGAATAGATTTGTTTCATAATTAGTACATGTTTCAATGTTATCCTCATCAATGATAGTCTTCTCATTCTTTGTGATCAACCACTAACCTGGTCCTAAACATAGTAGATGTGTCCTCATATTTTCTTTCCAACTGTCAAAATTTACTCCATCAAACTTAGGGCTTTCTTTCCTAAAATTTTCCATGGATCTCCTTAAGCTATTAAAATTTTCTTTCAAGGACCTTCCACTCTAATACCAATTGTTAGACAGTAAAGTCCACCAAGATAACTGAGAGGGGGGGGGGGGGGGGGGTGAATCAGTTATTTGATAAGTATAACTTTTATCAACCTTAATAGATTTTAACCATGTACGAAATATAACTAGAAACCATAGAAAGATATACATGCACAATTAAACAATGACACACGATATGTTGACTAGGGAACCTCTTGATCAAAGAGTAAACCCTAGTGGGAATGATGCCCCAAAAAGATGCACTAATATGAATATTCTTTGTGAAAGGATGGACTCTGTTAGGAGTCTTATGAAATACATTCAATACATATGAATCTCTATTAGGAGATTTTGAATCCCTGTTAAAAGATTCTAACTCTGTTAGGAGTTATGGAAGATAGAAGGACCCAGTGCCCAAACAGCTTCAGGGTAAGATCACTGAACTCACTATCCAACTGATCTTTGTATTACTCAAAAAAATAATACCAAAAGATTACTGACCTCAACAAATCAATACTTCTTCTCTGACTGTGCCAAACTGCACCAACTCCTTCTTCAAATCTCAATACCAGATCTCAGTACTTCGCATATCCTCTTTCAAAAATTTTGCTTTCATAATACACTTAAATTATCACATTCAAAATTACAACAAGGAATACATTCCTTCCTTTATACCACACTCAATTAATTACAAATGAGTCGGCATAAAAATTACAAAATAAAACTTTCCACACGTTATATCAAAATTACACAAAACTGTTAGCTTCCAATCAATATAATTCTTCACTTGTGTGACCTCAGATCTTGCACTATCAACCACATCACTATCAACATGTCTCCAACTAATCTCTAATTGCAAATAACTAGATTCCATCCCGATTAGGAGATATCATCCGATTTCCACAAATCGCTACTCAGGAACATTGCTTGAATACTGCTTCCACTGATATCCTCATAACTTCCATGAATAAATGAATTACTATCTACGCTCTTAAAAATGATTGTATAACACATCATAGAATAATTCCTTGACTGTGCATAGCTTCATCTTCAATATCCCAAGTGTGCTAACTCAAACACTATCTGCTTCTCTGCTAATCATCAGTAGATCACTGTGTTGACATCAATGAAAATCACAGTCATGAATGCAACAACAATTGCTACATAATGACTGCTAATACTCCCCCATAGGATATATTTAGAATTCATTCCTAACATTTACTAGAATGATGTGGATATCATTTCTTAAAGAAAAATCTAAAGCATTTGACAAGTTTAGATTGATTAAGAACAAAGTTGAGAATGAATTTGGAATGCCAATTAAATGTTTAAGGTCTGATAGAGGTGGAGAATTTACTTCAAAGGAATTTAATACTTTTATTGAAGTGAATGGTATTAAGAGAGAATTTTTAGCTCCTAGAACACCTGAGCAAAATGGTATTCCAGAAAGAAGGAATAGATCAGTAACCGAGGCAGAAAGAGCTATGTTATTTGAAAATGATTTGGCAAAGAGATTCTGGAGAGAAGTAATGAATACAATAGTATATACAATAAATAGAGTAAAAATTAGAGTATACACAGACAAGACACCTTATGAATTATTGTTTGGACATGCACCATTAGTTAAGTATTTCAAAATTTTTGGAAGCAAATTTTATATTAAGAGAGAAGATGACATTGGTAAGTTTGATCCCATAAGTGATGAAGGTATATTTCTTGGTTATTCATTGAAAAGAAAAGCTTATAGATGTTTCAATAAAAGAACTAAGACTATTGTTGAGAGGGAAAATGTTCACATTTATGAGAAGTTCAAAATTCAGGAAAGACTACTTGATTATGAATCAGATGAAGAAGTTCATCCTATAATTGATCAAGAAAATGTTGAATTATTTTATGAAACTGACAATGATTTTTAGAATGAGAATTACATTGAGGAAATAAGAGAAGAATCAAGATTAGAACAAAGAGGTGAAGCAAGAACTGAGATAGTGAGACCTAATAAGAATCTAGGAAGGAACCATCCTACTGATCAGATTACTGGGAGCATAGAAAATGTTCTGACAAGAAATAAGGTACAAGAAGAACTATGTTTGATTTCTCAAATTGAACCTAAAACTAATGAGGAATCCTATAAAGATGATATTTGGATTCAATCAATGAAGGAAGAAATAGATCAAATTGAGAAGAACAAAACTTGGGAGTTGGTCCCTAGACCTAAAGATAAAAGTGTTATAGGAACTAAATGGGTATTCAAAAACAAGATGAATGAACAAGGTGAAGTTGTAAGAAACAAAGCAAGATTGGTATGTAAGGGATACTCACAACAAGAAGGAATTGATTATGAAGAAACTTTTGCACCTGTTGCAAGAATTGAGCCGGTAAGAATGTTTTTGGCTTATGTAGCTTACAAGAAATTCAAAGGGATAATGGTCAGAGGATCTAGAATTTGAGGATATGCTTGGTGCTTATTTTTATTGTAAAAAAGTGGGTCATTGGGAGAAGGATATTCCTAAAACTAAATCTAAGAGTAATCATCCCAAGCCAACTTAGAACATTAATCTTAGGAAGAATGAAGGGCATCAGAAGAAGAAGAATAAGAATAAAAAGAAAAATTTCGTATGGAGGCCCAAAAAAGCTATAGTTAAGGTTTTAGATTCGGAGATCACCTCTTTAGCCACACCCTCTATTTAGGACCAACACTTGAATACTGTCTTGGAACCTAAGAGCCCTGAGATGAAACCTATGGAAGGAGAAGAATTCTATAATATGGAAAATTAGGAGGTCTCTATGACCCTTAAGCTAAAATCTCAGAAAGTGATTGAGTATGATGTTGCTAGGATTGTTGAGAGCCCCTTGTGGGGGATTCATTGCTAATAATGTTTGAAATGGAAGCTAATCAGGAGACTTCAGTTGAGCCCTCTGGAGATAAGGATATGTTTCCCCTTTCCTCCAAGAGTCAAAGCTTCTTGATGGATGTGTCTTCTGTAGTAAGGTTAGACCAATCTGAGTTGGGTGTTGAGTAGGAGATCTCAGTTGTGCCTATAGGCGATTCAATTCCTTATGATTTTTGGAAAATGGAGGATCTTCCCCCATCCATGAAGAATCAAAGCTTCATGCTGGACCTTGAGTTTGTGGATCTTTCTACCCAACCTATTCTAGTTCTTTCATCCCCAATTTCTATGGATAAAAGCAAGAAGGTGTCAACTAAGCCTATCAAGGTAGAAAGGAAGGTTGATCCAAAGAAATCTGGTGTGGCACTTTCAAATCCTACTGGAACTACTAGAAATAAAACTATGGATGTCAGTTTTTTATCATTCAAAGTTACTACCATCTCTCCCAAGAAAAAAAGGTAGGAAAAGAAATAAGGTTGATAGAGCTTAGGAGAACCTGTAGGATATTGCGGATGGTAAACATACTACCATCCTTCAGTTTACCCTAGGTAAAAAATGAAATTCATCACCTAGAATGTAAGGGGATTAAATGGTCTCCATAAAATGGAAGTTGTTAGAAATTTAGCTAGAGATCACAAACCTGATATCCTTGTTATTTAGGAAACCAAAATGTCTAAAGAAAAGGTTGAAAAATTTAAAGTTTTCAAGAATTGTGGTCAGGCTGTTGGAAGTGTTGAAGGAGCCTCTGGGGGCACTCTTATTCTCTAGAATGAAGTGATTATTTATGGTACTACCCTCATGGAGAATAAATTTTTTACGATGGTTAAATTTCATCATTTTGACCTTAACTATGACTAGATTTTAGTTAACATTTATGCTCCTAACTCAGCTAGAGCTAGGAAGACTTTGTGGTCTAATATTAAGGATCTGAAAAATAATTTTGATGAACCCAACTGGCTCTTTATGGGTGACTTGAATGTCTCTTTATATGACCATGAGAAAATGGGAGGTAATATTACTCATCTGGATGGTAGAATGGACCTTATGGACTTTATCAACCATGAAGGTTTTATTGACATTGATATGACAGGGGTTGATTTTACCTGGTCTAATAAAAGAACTGGTCAGAACTGCATTCAAGCTAGGCTTGATAGAGTGCTAGCTTCTCATAATTGGATTCAAGATTGGATTTGTTCTCTTTTGTCCATTGCCAAAATTTCCTAAGACCATTTCCCTCTGGTCTTTGTTGTTGATCCCATTGGTAAGAAGAGACATTTTCCCTTTAGATTTGAGAAAATGTGGATGCAGCACAAGGATTTCAAAGATGTCTGCAAAATTTGGTGGAAAACTAAAGTGGAAGGAATAGCTATGTTTAGAATTGCTAAAAAGATCAGAATTGTCAAAGATAGAGTTAAAGAGTGGAACAAATCTTCCTTTGGTGACATCTTTAAAAATAAAGAAGATTTTCAAAAGGAAATTCAGGTGACTCAGAACAAAATACAAGCAGCTGGTTATTCGGAGGAGCTTGTGATAGAAGAAAATGATATTCTGTCTAAACTCCATAATGTTATCTCCTTTGAAGAGTCTTATTGGAGACAAAGGTCTAGGGAAATCTGGCTCAAGGAAGGGGACCGTAACTCTAGATACTTCCACATCACCACCTTGAAGCATAGAGATGCTGATAGAATCTCTAATCTAAAGATTGGTCATGAAGAGTTCACTAATGTGGAAGACATTAGTATCAAAATGAAGGATTTTTTCTCTTCCCTACTTACTTTTGACCAGAATCTCTGTGATACCAGCCAAAGAAAAATGCTGGAAAATATTCCTTCCATCATTTCTGACCAACAAAATTCTGCTTTAGTGGCTATCCCTTTTGCCACTGAGATCCATAAAGCTATTCTCTCTTTTGAAGGTGACAAAGCACCAGGCCCAGATGGTTTCCTGATGGCATTTTTCCAAAAGCAGTGGCATAATGTTAGTAAAGATGTTTGTGATGCTTTCAAGGAATTCTTTGGAGCCAGATGCCTTTTGAAAGAGCTTAATGCCACTTTTTTGGCTCTTATTCCCAAAAAGGTGGGGGCTAATACTCCAAATGCTTTCCGTCCTATCAGTCTTTGTAATTCCATTTATAAGATTATCTCCAAGGTCCTCACCCTAAGAATCCTTACTATCCTTCTGGACATCATCTCTCCTAAATAGAATGGCTTTGTGCCTGGTCGTCAAATTCTGGATTTAGTTATTATTGCTCATGAAAATATCCATTTGATGATGGCTTCTCAAAATCAAGGTTTCCTTATGAAGTTGGATCTGTCCAAGGCCTATGATAGAGTGGATTGGAGCTTCTTACTTAAGATCTTGGAGTCCTTTGTTTTTGGGAAAAGATGTATCCAGCTCATTTCTCAGCTTGTGTTGTTGACTTCTATGGCTATCTTGGTTAATGGTTCTTCTTCAAATTTCTTTTCTCCTTCTAGAGGGATCAGAGAGGGAGATCCCATATCTCCTATCTTATTTATTATAATGGCAGAATGTCTAGGCATATACATTAATCATCTCAATATTCAAGGCTGTATCCATGACCTTATACCCTCGTCTATATCCAATTCATGCTCCCATGAATAGTTTGTGGACGATATGGTTCTAATGGGGATTGCCACTATGAATGAAGCTAGAAGTTACAAGAATGCCTTAAATATCTTTATTAAAGCCTCAGGTCAACTCATCAATTGGGAGAAGAGTTCTATCTTCTTTGTGAATGCTCCCCCAGAGAGATAGAATAAAATCTCTAGGATTTTGGGTTGTGCTATTGCTTCTCTCCCAGGCTTATACCTGGGCCTCCCCCTTGGATCCAAGCCTCCTGAATCCTTCTAGGAAATGCTCATTGATAAACACAGCAAAAACTTGTGGGCTGGAAGGGAATCTACTAAGTCAAGTTGGTAAAATTACTCTTCTCAAATCCTGCCTTCAAATTCTCCCCATCTATGCTTTAAGTTTGCTCAAAATGCCTGTTACATATGTTGAAGCTATGGAGAAAATTCAAAGAAATTTTCTATGGACTGGTACAGAGAATAAAAAGACTTCCTCTTATTGTTGGGGATTCTATTTACAAGCCCAAAAATCTAGGGGGGCTGGGTATTAGGCCTATCAAAGAGATGAATAAAGCCCTCCTAGCTAAACAAGGTTGGAGAGTCTTTAAAGAAGATAGGGATTGGAGTAAAATCTAGAAGAGTAAATATCTTCAGTACACTCCCTCCTTGAATGGATTTCTCTCTACTGACAACTTAGATAAAGTGCCCATCATTTGGAAAGCTGTTCAAGATACAAAGAGTACTCTGACCAAAGGCTGTAAATGGAAGCTGGGTGATAGTAAAACTATTTGTTTCTGGGAGGATAGCTAGTTATGGGATTCTCCCCTGAACTCATTTTACAATAATGACTAGATCATTGAGCATTGCAAAGCCACCTTTGGTGTTAAAGTCAATGACTATTGGGTTAACAATAGGTGGGTGGACCTAACTTCTTTGGATATCAATCTTCACCCTGTTCAACTCTTTTTTTTCTTCTTGTATCAATTTCAATTCTCAAGACAAGGTCATCTGGGCTCTTCACCCGAGTGGTAATTTCAAAGTTTCTACTATTTTTGAAGAAAAGAGAATTGATATCCCTTGGGTTAAAGCTTGGACCAAAGGTTTAACTCCTAAGATTGAGATTTTCTTTTGGATTGCTTTATAGAACAAAATTCTCACTATTGACAATCTTATAAAAAGAGGGATGATCTTAACCAGTTGGTGTTGTCTTTTTAGAAATGATATGGAATCTGTTAACCATATTTTTCTACATTGCTGTTATGCTAGGGATGTTTGGAAGGAAATTTGAAATTTTTGGGAAATACAATGGACTTTTCAGGAGAATCTTTCTAACAATTATTTAAGCTAGAGTAGCCCCTTCAAAGGAGAACATGTTTTCCTCCTTTGGAGGTATTCTTTTCCCCACATCTGCTGGGGCTTGTGGAAAGAAATGAATGACACAATCTTCAAAAATACCAGCACCCCCTCCTGGGTCATTGGAAAAAGGATTATCAAAAACATAAAGGAGAATTTTATATCACATTTGGGCCCCTCTTCCAATCTCAACTTGGAGCATCCTGGTCATAATAGTAAAGTCAAAAAGGATAATTTGAGGGAGAATGCCATCTGGTTATCTCCTCCCAATGGTTGGATAAAGGCTAATTTTGATGGTGCTTCCAAAGGGAACCCGTGCAAGTTTGGCTGTGGGGGTGTCATTAGGGACTGTAATTACAATATCATCAGGGCTCAGGCTATTCCTCTTGGAATCACTTCTAGCCATAAAGCTGAGATGGCTGGAGCTCACTATATGATCAAGCTGGCTAAGGATACTAGTTGTAGGAACCTCTAGTTGGAAGGGGAATCTAGAAATATTATTAATATCCTTAATGAAAAAAATGACCCTACCTAGAATATATCTAACCTTCTTTGGGAAAGTAAAGAAAACCTCAAATTTGTTCAAAAAGTGTTTATTTCTCATAACTATCATGAGATGAACACATTGACTGATTGGATGGCCAACTTGACAGTACAAAGTAATGAAATTGTCATGTGGATTGACCAGCTAATAATGGATGACGATTTAAAAGAAAAGTGTAATTATGAAAGAAACATATCTCAAGAAGGGAAAATCTACATTCTCATAGCCTCCACTTATCAAATCATCACTACTTCCATTTATTGCTTTAAATGGAACTATTTTCATGCTTGCATGTTTTTCAAGAATTCACACAGATTGTGGGTGCATTTTGGGTTTTTAGGAGGTAATACACTGAACCTTACTTGGGGTATTTCTCTTGGATTTCTTATTCACATTTTGTAGAGCGTTGTTCTTTCTATGAATATGGGAGGGGAAGCAAAGAAGTTGGAACCTGAGAAGTGTAATGAATGGAAAAAGAAGAAGGAATTTTTGCACCAGCTTGAGAAAGGGAAGGTGACCAACTATATTGAAAAAATTCATTGTTACAAACCTCATGTGACAGATAGATTCTACAAAGAATGGGATGGTAACAAGGTAACGCTCTATGACAGATAGTTTATCCTTAATGCTGATTTCATTGCTGAGGTAACGGGGCTTCTGAATGAAGGTATGAAATTTTACAAATAGAAAAAAGCTTTAGAAGAGGTGGTTAAGTGGTTTCCTAAAAATGACCAGGAGGATGCGAGACTGGTGAAGGTTGGTAACTTCTATGACCTTGTTCAAATTAAGGACATCTAGCAGGAGGTTCTGACCTACGTGCAGATATATTTCATTTTGGATGGTAGGGTTTTGAGGGTTCATCAATACCACTTTGTTTTTCTGAACCACTTCCATTATAAGAAAAAAATTTCCTTTCCTTTCTATTTGATGAATTCTCTCCTCCAAGGGCTTAAAGCCCATAAGAAGAAGGTCTCTAGACCTATCCTCCATGAGGGTCTCATCCTTCTTATCACTAAGTTTTGTCAGGACAGTACCCTTGATCATTCTATTTCTAGCAGTAAATAGAAAATGGAAGTGGAAGGCACACTCAGTAAAAAGGAAAATGATGATGGTTCCTCGAAGAAAAAACAAAGATAGCTGTAAGAGGGCTTTGGGTATGGAAATGGAATCAGAATAAAGCTTGGGTGATTTGGAGGATGATGCTACTTCCCAAGGCGAGGAAATGACCCAAACTATGAGTGATGGGTGCTCTTCTAAAATCAATGATACCTCTCTCACCCTGGATGATAACATAGCCCAAGATTATCCATAAACTTCCCCTATTACTATGAGCAAGAGAGGTAAGTCCTTTGCTAATAACATTAAAGCCCAAGATAATGTTCCTTCCTCTACCACTAAGCGTAAAAGAAAAAATAAGCTTAATGCTAGTCTTGTGAATAAGGGTGTTCTCATTAAAGATGAAAGTGAAAAGATGGTGTAGAATGATGTCTTGCATGATTCCAATGTCAATATGGAGAATAGTAAGAATGAAAAAGATGGGTTAATCAAATTGATTATCCATTCTTTGGATATAGATTGTGCTAAGAAAACCCCTATTAATGTTGCCCTTTCCCTTGATCCCATGTTAGCTAATGTTTCTCTAGCTAAATGCAATCAAGAAGATAAAAATTTGGGTACTGATAATGAGCCCAATACCCAAATTTAGTACTTCAAGGATATGCTAGAAAAAGAAAATAATCAAGAGAATGTTGATTCTATGGGTATTCAAGACTTGAAGGGAGATGATAATACTTTGGAATTTCTAAATAAAGCCAAAGATAGAGCTAATATTGGGATGGTTATGTACAACTAGATGTATAATGATATTTAAAAATTAAACTTATTTGTTTCTTCCTTGCAGGATAAGACCCTTATTTTACAAGTTAAGTTGGATGAGGAAAGTAAGAAGCAGAGGGAGTTGGAAACTCTAGTTGGGAACATTCCAACTAAACTTTAGGATTATGAAGCTTCCCTTAAAAAATTGATTAAGGACAGTGAGGTGGGCATGTAGGGCATTACTTCATCCTTCATGGCTTCTACTGCTTCTATTGGAAAAGTTTCTCCCAATGAATTTACTTTGATTGGTCATGCTCCACTGTTGGATGGTGGTCTAAGCATAAGAACCAGACAAAATATTAAGAAAGATGACCTCCAGCTTACTGCTAAGAATATTCAAGATTCTCTCAAAGAGGCTATTGTCTTAGGCACTTCTATTACTAGTGCTATTAAAGATATAGTCTAATAAGTTGTTTCCTTCTGCTCTGTGTTGTTATTCACTAGTTTTTTCTGGACTTTTGGTCCTTATTCTTTTGTTGAATTATGTTGGTTGCTGGTCCCTATAAAACTAGCTTGACTTGGTTGCTAGTCCTTTTAAAACCAACCTTCAAATTCTTTTTTGATACTCTGGGTTGTTGGTCCCTGTAAAACTAGTTCCTGACTTTGGTTATTTTTGTTTGGGGTTTCAGGTCCCCTTCAAACCTGCTTTTACCTAATCAAAACTAGGAACATTAATGAAATGAAATACAAGAATCATAAACATTATTTAATTTACTTATAGGTTCATTTTAAGCACCAAATCCAAATGTTCCTAGGTTATTTTCCATCATAGAAATAACACCATACAATCACATATGATAATTGATATCAACATCAATCTATTAAAGTGAATAGGTTTCCATAGTTGATAAATTATATGGATGCTACTTCTGGATTTGATTGTGTAAGCACTTTTTAGCATTAAAAAATGATTACACAATCAAATCCAAAAGAAAAATCTAGATAATATCCATATATCTAACTATATCTATCATTTCATAGTAAATCACATATAGCATATCTTACATTAAACATAATTACAATGTCATTTATCTTAATCCTTAATAAGAATGTACATTATTACAATTAAATTATCATGATTAAAATTACATCATTATCCTCCAAGGAGTATCCAATACAATAAGTGAATAATTATACATGATATGATAAAATGTACAAATGAAGATCTCTAAGAAACATGAAGAAAAGTACCTGAACTAGGATCTATCCACACATCATGAACAATTCCTCCTAACCTCAATGGAGGATGATTAAAACCACCTAAACATGTGGAACCTTGAGGCCCACCCCACCATGATAAGGAGATAGACACAAGGCCCCACACACAAGAAAGAAAAAATAGAAACATGTATGTGAACAAACCTCTAAATGCAACAAGAAAATGCAAGAATCCACAAAACAAGGCAAATACTGCCAGAGGTGAATCAAAAATAAAATGGAAGGGACTCTAGGATACATGGTGGAAGAGTTCATCACATATCCATCCCTCTTGGGTTAACCTAGTATCCTCTCTAGACCCCAGCCCCAAAGTGAGAAGTCATGTGGAATTGAACAATCCTTAAATAGAGATAAGGAAATTCAATCATGCTAGTCTCCATAGGCATCATCCCATTCACATCCTTAGCCTATACAAGCATTAATGGAATGGGCGAGGCATAATTTGTTAGGAACAGTCCCAAGAGATAACTGAGAGGGGGGGGGGGGGGTGAATCAGTTATCCACAAGTTTCAATTCTTTATCAAATTAAGTATACTTAAACATAAAGCATAAACACAATGAAAGAACACTTGAACACAACACCAATATTTTGGTTACAGGGAAACCCAAATAGGTAAAAACCCCAGTGGGAATTGACACCCACTAATAATCTGTACTAGTGTTTTATGATCCTTGTTAGAAGATCATTAACCCTGTTAGGAGTTTCTTTACAATATATTTAGTATAGTGACCTGGTCAAGGGTTAGACCTTGTTAGGAGTCTTTTACATTTAACCCTGTTAGGGGTGAGGACACACTGTTTGAGAGCACACTGTTCAAAGGGGTGAAGGCTACAACCTTCTAAATAAAAGATACACACTATATCTAGATCTTGGTAAAATGTGCTTTGACCTACTATTTGGATCCATTCCAATGTATAGAAAAAACTCTTTACTTGGTCACATAGACCTTTTGCTGATGGCTCAACACTTCGCACACTCTACTCTGCACTTCAAAATTAACTTCGAACCATACTTTAGCAATCACAAATGACTGCCTATAAATATATTTCCTCTAAATGATATAATCAAGTTATCCTATTACAACCACCTTGAAATCATATTAGAGAAACCATAACATACTCCAATAATAATTCTGTCAGCTCTACTAAGCACGCAACACAATCTAGGACCTGTCCAATATTAATAAATGTAGACGCAAGCTACACATTGTTGACTCTACCACAGTAACTAAAATTTTCTCCTCAAGATGAATTACATCATGCGCTCTTAACCAAAGATTCTTAATTCTTCTCCAATCTATAATCCAAGGGTGTATACTGAAATGATAAGCACAACTCCTAAACCAATACAATCTCTGTCGGCTCTTCTGAATAAACACAAGAAATTGCTACTGGTGAATAGCGACTGCATAACTTCATTTCTACTAATCATAAAAATCTACGTCCATGATTGTAACATCACTAACATGTCTTCATCACATATCCAAAGGCACAAGGCTCCATGATGACTATACAAACAATCACTCATAGAACACTACCTATAAATCTGTCATGAACACTGCTAACATAAGCTACTACATAACTGTCTGTACTAATAGTTAACCTCTACATCCATGATATCATGCTGATAACATGTCCATGCTACATATACTCAAATCTCACTACATAAGTCTTCAACGCATGTTACTTACCATATGTTGTCATCAATGACAAATATACATTCAACACTGGCTTGCTGGAAAATCTCCAACAATCTCCCCCTTTGGCATTGATGGCAACATATGGAATGAAAAAACACCACTAACCCAAATGAGAAATTCTTTTATAACATTCTCCATTTCCTCATCAAAACTCTCCCAAGGATGAGTCATCCATCTACTGCAATATTCTTCAATGAACTGCTTCCATGACTGAGTACTACTCCCCCTTAGTATATTACTCCTTCTTTGCTTCTATTTTTTCATGACTCTATATATTACTCCCCCTTTGACATCAATGGAAAAGGGAACCATTCTTTTGAAGCACCAATACTACTCCAGAGGTAGAGTAGTCAACCTTCCATCAGTCCTTGAGGACTGATGCTTTTTCTTCTTTCTTCTAAGAAGAATCAGGGAAGGGAATCACTCCCAACTTCTCCTTGAGATACTCAAAAGTATCCTTTGGCAAGGGCTTTGTGAATATGTCTACTAACTGATCTTTAGTACTCACATAGTCCAACTTGACTTCTTTCTCTGCCACTTTCTCTCTTAGGAAGTGATACTTGATCTTAATGTGTTTTGTCTTTGCATGCATCACATGGTTCTTTGACATATTGGTAGTGCTAGTGTTATCACAATGAATAACAATAGGATAGTAAATTTGAATTCCAAAATACTTTATCATTTGCTTGATCCAAACAATTATAGAATAATTTAGGGCTACTACAACATACTCCGCTTCTACTATTGACTAAGAGATACAATTTTGTTTCTTTCTTGTCCAAGTGACAAGTCTGTCACCAAGAAACACTGCTCCTCATGAAGTACTCTTTCTATCATCAACGCATCTTGCCCAATCTACATCAATATATACATGAAGCTCAACATTTTTTGAATTAGGATACCATAGATCATAATCTATAGTGCCTTGTAAGTATCTAAATATTCATTTTACTGCCATGAGGTGACTTTGTTTAGGCTCTACTACAAATCTTCCAACTATGCCAACTGTATTAGAAATATCTAGTCTAGTTTGAGTAAGATAAATAAGTTTTCCAATCATAGACCTGTACAATGTTATATCTACTATTGGTGAATCATCTTCTTTTGTAAGCTTACATCCTATTATCATAGGTGTACCCACTAGCTTGCACTCATCCATTTTGAATTTCTTTAATATCTCTTTCACATATTTTGACTGATTAATGAAAATACCTTTTTTTGTATGCTGCACATTTAATCCTAAGAAGTATTTGATAGGCCCAATCATGCTCATCTTAAACTCACTCTCAATCTCCTTAGCAAATTCAGCACTAAGTTTGTCATTACCTCCAAATACAATGTCATCAACAAATATAGCTACAAGTAATAGTCCTTCAGATGTCTCTCTTATGAATAGATTACAATCTGCTGCTTCTTTCTTGAATCCAATTTTAGTTAGATATCCATCAATTCTCTCATACCATGCTCTAGGGGCTTGCTTAAGTCCATAGAGGGCTTTCTTCAATCTGTATACCATATCAGGTCTGTCTGATAGGGTAAATCCTTCTGGCTTCTCAATGTATACTTCTTCTTTTAGCTCTCCATTCAAGAATGCTGACTTGACATCCATCTGATAGACTTTGAAGTTTTTGACTTTTGCATAAGCTAGAAACAACTTAATATCTTCTAATATGTTCACAGGTGAAAATGTGTCTAAATAATCAATGCATTCTCTTTGCACATATCCCTTACATACTAGCCTTTCTTTTTTCCTTACTACTGTGCCATCTTCATTCATCTTGTTTCTAAATATCCACTTTGTTCCAATCACATTCTTATCATTAGGTCTTGGAAATAGTTCCCAAGTATCATTCTTGATAATCTGATCTAGTTCTTCTTTCATAGTATCATGCCAATATGAATCATTACATGCATCTTTAACTCTTAAGGGTTGAATTTGAGATGGTAAACATACCACCTCATTGCTTGCTGAATTCTTAGCTTGTGATCTTGTTGTGACTTTGCTACTCTGATCTCCCATGGTGTCATTCTTGGAATGGTATCTAGATGTATACTTTGGAACTTTGGGTGATATTATCTCATCTTCCTTTTGAGTTTCTTCTTCACTTGTTTCAGGGTCATTGAACAGTACATTAATACTATCAAAAATCTCTTCAACAATTGTCTCACTAGTGGAAGGTCTGGGTTCTTCTTCAATCATAGGTGAGTAATCATGATATCTTTCTTGAACCATAAAATTTTCATCAATCTTAACATGAGCACTTTCAATTATTTTCTTCAATCTCAAGTTAAAGCATCTACAAGTTTTACTTTTAGTAGAGTAACCAAGAAAAATACCTTCATCACTTCTGGCATCAAACTTTCCTATTTCTTCATCCCTCTTGATGCAGCACTTGCTTCCAAAGATTCTAAAGTATTTCACTGTGGGAACATTACCAAACCATAGCTCATAAGGTGTCTTGTCTGTGCCAGGCCTTAATTGTATTCTATTGACTGTTGTATTGACCACGTCTCTCCAATAAGTGTGCACAACTTTTCCTTCAATCATGATGGTGCACATTGTATCAAGGATAATCCTATTCCTTCTCTTTGCAATCCCATTCTACTGAGGGGTTCTATGTGAACTCAACTATCTCTTTATGCCATGTTCTTCACAGTACTCATAGAATCTGTCAGAGGTGAATTCTCCTCCTCTATCCAACCTTAGACATTTTATCTTTAGTCCAGATTCATTCTCAACCTTAGCTTTGAATATTTTGAACTTCTCAAATGCTGCTGACTTATCTTTTAAGAATGCAACCCACATCATTCTAGAATAATCATCTACAAACAAAATGAAATACCTTTCTCCATAGTATGGTCTTTTTTGAGTTGGTCCACATAGGTCTGTATGAATCAGATCTAGCTTGTTCTCTGATAAATTATGCTTGCTTCTGAATGAATTCCTCACATGCTTTCCCATTACACATTCCCTGCATATATGTATCATCTAGCTTTTCTATGCTAGGTAGGTCTCTAACTGCCTTTACATTACTTATCTTTACTATGTTATCAAAATTGATATTACATAGTCTTTTATGCCATAGCCAACTATCATCTACTTTAGCAACAAAACAACTTGCTTCAGGATTAAGCTGAAAAACATTACCTTTAGTCTTTGATCTTGATGCAATTATTTCTACTTCTTTGTTGTTAATGATGTACTTGTTTCCATTGAACTCTAACCTGTAACCTTTATCAAGTAACTGCCCAACACTTAGTAGGTTATGTTTCAAACCATCAACATAAATAACATCATCAGTGCTATTCTTTCCATCCAAGGTGATGGCTCCTCTACCAATGATGGGTTTAGGAGTGCTATCTTTGAATCTAATGATGCCTCCTTTGTATCTATCCAAATGAACAAATCTATCTTTGTCACCTATCATGTGATGTGAGCAACCATTGTCAATGATCCAATCTGTCATGATGTCAGCTTGTGAAATCAGTGCTAACTCTTGTGAATTCTTTTCATCTTCAAGAGAAATGAATCCAATCTCCTCTTCAGCTGATTCTTCATCTAATTCTCCATCTCCAACATAGTAGCATTCCTTTGTATACTTAGGCTTGTAGTCATTCTTGAATGTTTTAACTCTTGCAAGACACTTAGATGCAAAGTGACCAATCTTATTACATGAAAAGCATTTGAATGGTAATTGACCTTCATATTTTCCTTTTCCTTTCTTTTCTCTTTTAGAAATTATAGCAATGAAATTATCTAGTGATTCTTCTTCATCATCATCATCAAAATTACCAGAGGTGTTCAAGGATTTCTTACCATGGATCAAAGCTTTGAAGGCTATCTCACTTTTAGGCTCTATCTTCAAACTTGATATCTCAAATGCAGCAATCTTGCTGATTAAGGTCTCTCTTTTGAAATTTTCTGAGAATTGCATAGTCTCATCAAGGATGTTTATCTTGTTCTGATATTCTAGTGTCAAGGTGGTCATCAGCTTATCCATGATGTCCTCTTCTGAGATTTCTCCACCATTGTTTCTAATTCTAGCAACTGCTTCATTGATCCTTTGGTTGTAGGCTCTTATGTTCTCTTCAGGTAGCATCTCCAATGTATTGTAATTTTTCTTCCATGTCTTTGTGCATGCATTCTTTGCTTGTTTATCTCCTTCAAACATGTCTTCTAGGTGCTTCCATATCTTATAGGCTATGTCTACTTTCTTTATCTCTGAAAACTCACTATCAGATAGGGCACTGATAAGGGATTCTTTTTCTATTGCATTATGATGGAACAAATCCTTCTGCTTGCTAGTAGCATCATCCTTTGCAAGATCTTCTAGAGAGGGGATCTCAACTTCATTGATAGCCACTTCAAAAACTTCAAAAGAAATGCACTGCAAATGTGTCATCATCTTGTTCTTCCAATCAAGATAATTTTCTCCATCAAACTTAGGACTGTCTTTTCTAAAGAATGCCATCTAATCAACCTCAAGCTATTAAAATTTCTCTCTGAGGCACTTGGCTCTGATACCAATTGTTAGGAATAGTCCCAAGAGATAACTGAGAGGGGGGGGTGAATTAGTTATCTACAAGTTTCAATTCTTTATCAAATTAAGTATACTTAAACATAAAGAATAAACACAATGAAAAAACACTTGAACAAAAAACCAATATTTTGGTTACAGGGAAACCCAAATAGGTAAAAACACCAGTGGGAATTGACACCCACTAATAATCTACACTAGTGTTTTATGATCCTTGTTGGAAGATCCTTAACCTTGTTAGGAGTTGCTTTACAATATATTTAGTATAGTGACCTGGTCAAGGGTCAGACCTTGTTAGGAGTCTTTTACAATTAACCCTATTAGGGGTGAGGATGCACTGTTCGAGAGCACACTACTCAAAGGGGTGAAGGCTACAACCTTCTTAATAATAGATACACACTATATCTGGATCTTGGTGAATTGCACTTTGACCTACTATCTGGATTAGTTCCAATGTATAGCACAAACTCTTTACTTGGTCACATAGACCTTCTGCTGATGGCTCAACACTTCGTACAATCTGCTTTGCACTTCACAATTAACTCTAAACCATACTTTAGCAATCACAAATGACTAACTATAAATATCTTTCCTCTAAATGATATAATCAAGTCAGCCTATTAGAACTACCTTGAAATCATATTAGAGAAACCATAACATACTCCAATAATAATTCTGTTGGCTCTACTAAGCATGCAACACAATTTGGGATCTGTCCAATATTAATAAATGTAGGCACACACTACACACTTTTGACTCTACCAAAGTAACTAAAACTTTCTCCTCAAGATGAATTACATCATGCGCTCTTAACCAAACATTCTTAACTCTTCTCCAATCCGTAATCCAAGGGCTCATACCAAAATGATAAGCGTAACTCCTGAACCAATACAATCTCTGTTGGCTCTTCTGAATAAATAAAGGAAACTACTACTGGTGAATAGAGACTACATAACTTTATTTCTACTGATCAAGACTCCGCATCCATGATTGTAACATCACTAGCATGTATTCATCACATATCCAAAGGTGCAAGGCTCCATGATGACTGTATGGATAATCACTCATAGAACACTACCTATAACTCTATCATGAACACTAATGACATAAGCTGCTACATAACTATCTATACTAATAGTTAACCTCTGCATCCACGATATCATTCTGATAACATGTCCATGCTACATATACTTAAATCTTATTGCATAAGTCTTCAATGCATGCTACTTACCATATGTTGTGATCAATGACAAACATACATTCAACATTGGCTTGCTGGAAAATCTCCAACATAATTATTATCTTTATTAATGATGTAGAAGCATCTTGGGATCAAAGAAATCTTGCATGAACCAAAATAAAAATAAAAATATTTGTTTCCTGTTTGATTAGTCTATAGTTTCTGTTACCGATCGATCTGTTCTTGTTATTTTGGGTTGCAATTTCTATAGTGTGTTTGTGGCTTTGTGCTGGACATTATTCTATGGTCATGCCTCATTTGGTTTCATTATGCATGATATTTTGTAGATTCTTTGTATTTTTTGATCACTTTTCTGATCTACCAATTGGAATCTCTGGTTACGATCATGCCAGCTCATTGTTACGTTTGAGGCCAACAATTTTTTATGATTGCATATCTTATTTTATTTATTGGAGGTTGTTCTAGATGATTTGGGTTCCTACTCATTTGTTGTAACATGTTTTCTCTATTATTGGGAAATGTGATCTTTTCTAGGTTGACCTATGATTGTAATGACTATATAAGCTTATGGACTTATTCCTAAAGGATAGGTGATTTTCATAAGATTATTTGGCCATAGTTTGGCTAGGGTTTTGTAAGGTTTTTGTGATCATAATCAATCTTGTATGCTTGGCATGTGAAACTGCATGTTGCAGATTGGTTGTAATTGATTTTCTGATGATAATAGAAGACTGATCTCTCATTTATTTCCATCTTGGCTTGTTATTTTTGTTTTGTTGTGTTGGCTGCAAGTTGGTCTGATCTCTTGTAGGTTTCTCCATCCTTGACTGCATCAATTAATGTGCTTACCCTAGTTCATTTTATTATATTATCACTTGATTAATAAACTCATCAATGAGTTATCTTGGTAGCCACTTAGAGTCCTGACTTCCATTTAGAGCCACTCCCCCCATAATGCATATAGATACTCCATTCCTAATGCTAAAAAATAATAATTAGGAGTATAAAAATAATACATATACAAATGAAATAAAACATCATGGTTCCTAAATAACATTTAGAATCAAATTAATTTGGTTTAGGAACTCAATTCATGACCTTTCTCAATAGGCAAGCCATAAATCCCAAATTGGGAATCATAAAAAAATGAAATTAACATAATAGAATCATAATTCACATAAATCATAAAATCAACTTAATTATGACTACACACATCAATCAGTCTGATAAAGAAAAGTATAAACATGCCCTTATGCCTCTAGTAAGTATCTAAGACCCAAAATTTGGCAAAACCCTAACAGAAAATGATTCAACACAATTGTTATAGAATTCAAAGAAATTGATAGATTGCACAATTCAATTGTACATTTCTGTAACAAAATTGTAAGTTTTTACAATGCAATTGTAGATAAAACAATGCAATTTCATGGTAAAATACATGCAATTCAATGCAATTGACTATTTGGAAAAAATGTGCAAAATTGGGAATTACTTGAACCCTATAAATGAAATCAGTTTGAGACCTAGTTGATATATCCCTATTTACTTTCTATAAACTCAACCAATTCAAACACTAGACTTTAAAAAAAAAAAAAGAGATTTCCCAAAATAGATTTGATGAAAACTAGGGGAAACACAAAAAAATTAATTAAAATGAACATAAATTTTAAAATGTCTTATGAAAACAAAAGTATAGATTCAACATAGCAGTTTAACATCATAAATATTAAAATATTCAATAGAAAACAATAATCAAGAGGAAATTAATCCCTACCTTGGGTCATGCGGAGACTAAAGAAAACAAGTGAAGATGATGGGTGAAAAAGAAAGTCCAGATTTCAATGTAGAACAAAAAGTCTCCATACACCTTCCAACAAATCCAAAGCCAAAGAAAAATAATCCAATGCCAATTCGTCACTCCACAAAAATGAAGAAAGTCACTCCACAACCTCTCTCCAAGATTAAAAAAAAATCAAATAAAGATCAATCTCACACTTTAAAAAAAAAATCCTCTTCAAACTATAGCATAATCCAAAAAAATGAAACCAAAAACCATGTAAAAAGCCTTCCCAAAGAACTTGTATGAGAATGCAATTGATTCCCACCAAACCAAAAATTAAAACAAATTAAATAAAACATAATAATATTATGTCAACTATATATTCACCTACT